>PVJH01001125.1:0-71698 GCA_004026705.1 Nesogale talazaci | reverse complement strand
CACAGCTCTCTCGCACTGACCCTTTGCTTGGCAGCGGAGCACGGAACCACTGGACCTCCAGAGGTCCTTCTGATTTCTACAGGATCCCTGCAGATTCTGGTCCTTTTACTACCACTCCCATCATTTTACAGCCAGTGCTTGCGTAGGGTGGTAATCCGCGTGAGCGGTGGTTTGAAGAGTCAGCAGGCCCTCGGTAAAAAACCTGGGTTTTTTTATTCCTGTAAACAGTTACAGTCTCCAGATGCCACAGAGGGTCGCTGTGCGTCAGCACGGACTCGTTGGCAATACTTTCTCTCTTGGGAAATACAAAAGACAGGATAAACACATATGTCTTCTCCCTTTTTCTGATTTAAAAGGCAATTGCTTAAAGAAAATATATAGGTGTAGAGATAGATATATAGGTGCTATAGAGAGAATAATAAAACTTGTGGAAGTTAGAACTTGTGGCAGGAGGAATGGGGGTGGGGGTGGGGTAGGAATTAAAGCTGTCAGAGAAAGAAAATTAAAATACTTCCCAATAATACGGAGTGATTTTTTTTTAAGTGGTAAAGACAGACAACTTGAAAGACCCAGAAAGACAAGGGAAGTTTCTGCATTTGAGGAAAATTTTCATTAAAAGATGCTTAACTGTGGCCTTGCTAGTCATGTGGTGGGAAACAGAAAGATTTTTCCCAAATTATCTCTCCCCCTTCCCAATATATGCCAAACTTACCTGCTTGCTACACGTAGCAAATGACTACACACTTGGAGATCAACAAAAGCAGGTCAGGGGTTATTCCCCCTAAAGATTAGCAGCCATCTAGAGGAAACAGACTGTATAGTCTGCCCCACGCTAAGTAGAATCCACTCCTTTCTTTTAAGGATAGTACTAGATTGTTTCCCTGAAAGAAAACCCAGGGAGGTTAAGCCCACTCGAAGATGACCAAGGTTAGACTGCCATATTGAGTCTAGGGTCAGCCCTTCTTGTCTTGTGTAGACCTCTAGTACCTCCCCTTACTTAATGAACAAGGCAGTCCTCCTGAGGAAACCCTAACCAATCAATCTGGACCAAGCCAAGTTGGGCAGAACCTAAAAGCTGTTGACTTCTTATTCACATGGCGCCCACCCCGGGGGCCTCCCCTCGGATGCTGCTTTGGTCCACACTCTTTCTCTGGATTCTTGTCATCGATTTGTTCTCTGGGTGTTGGTAGTCTATGACATGTGCAATATCATTATGAAAAGATTCAAAACATTGTGAGAATAACCAAAATGTGACACAGAGAGGTGAAGTGAGCATATGCTATAAGGGAATGGGGTGGGAGGGGGAGGCAATAGACTTGTCCCATGCAGAGTTGCCTCAAAGCTACCCTTAATTTGTGAGAAACATGATATCTGTGAAGCAAATAAAGCTAAGTCCAACAAGGCAGGATATTCAGTAGTTGAGGTAAAAGCAAGTCTATCATTGCTAACCTAAGAAGATTCTTGATATCAGTAGATGGTTTGTGAGGTCTTCTTTGGTATTCTCCCTTTGGTATGGAATCAGAAATTTGACCTATACCTCTTCTGCTTACTCCAGCATTTCTTCTCAGGGACCATGGACTGGCATGCAAATCCTGTTAAGAGACTGCAACAATTTCTGCTGTCAGCAGCTTTCACATGCTGTTCTTCCAGAACTGTTGGGGTGACCGATCCCTACAGGATTGTGCCCATCTTTGTTTCGTTTTTATTGTGGTAAATTCATAGACAATAAAACATAGGACACTTCAGTGTGTTTGACATGTCCAATTCAGTGGCCCATAGTTACTTTCATCCTATTATTCAACCACCACCTCCCTCTAGGAACTCCCAAAATTCCCATCGTCATCAACAGAAACTTGGTGTCCTCTAATCAATAGCTTCCCTTACTTCCCTCCTTTCTGCCTGCCTGTGGTAACAGGTAATAAACTTTGATCTCTGTCCACTTGCTTATTCTGGATATTTCATATGCATAGAATCATTGAGTATGCATCCTCTTGTGGCGGATTTATTTCACTCAGTGTATGGTTTACATGGTCCATGTATGATGGTGGCATATATCAAGATTTCACCTATCTTCATTGGCTAGTAATAGTCCATTATATGGTTGTAACACATTATACTTCTTCACTCATTAAGACACACTCAGGCTGCTTCCACCTTTTGGCGATCGTCAATAGTGCTACAGGGAACATGGAGGTATAATTATCTACATTCTTACTTTCGATCTTTGGGGTAAATACATAATCGGACTCGCTGAATCATAAGGCAATTCCATGTCTAACTTTGCAAGGAGGCACCGAGCTTTCATCAGCATGCCCAGCACCTGGAGAAACCATCCAGATTCCTTGCAGCCAGTGTCAGGTGACCCAATATGCAATGTAAGTACAGACTTGCTTGTGCTTATGTATTAATCTGAGGTGGAGAATTTTACATTTTTCACCACCTCAAGATACTACTTTGAGGTATAGCAGGGATCTGTCTCTCTCTCTCACCCCATAGCATCTTCCTGGAGTATCCAAGCCTCTTTTCAAACTGGCAGGCCCAGAAAGGGACAAGAATAAGTGAACAGGGTTAACTTGTGCTTATTTACTAATCTGTAGTGCATAGGTCCATGGTTTTCGTGAAGATTTCACTTACTGAGCATTCCCTGTTTGGGACTATCAATTATTCCAGCAAAAGTAAATCTTGCACTTGAATTTCAAACTTTAAACAGCGAAGTCATCATGCCACTTTGGATCCATGTACAACTCCTTTTTAAGGATTCCAGGTGGGTTTTTAAAAAATTTTGCATGAACTAATCACAAACCTTCTATAAGAAGAGAATTGGTAGCTACCATTTGTTGACTTCTTACTATGTGACTGGCCTTTTCTAAACATTTACTGATCAACTTATTTTAGGCAAAGTATATATTTTTCTGAGCTTCAGTTTCTTTATAAAATGGATGAAGCAACACCTTCTTCGTGACAGACATAGTTGACACAGGTAGCTAAGTGGAAGAGGACAGGAGGGAATTTGGGGTCTGACATATAGGCAGATCTCACACACACACACACACACACACACACACACACACACACACACACCCTTTAGCAGCAGAATGTGAGAGATGTGCTTTTTCAACTAGGGAATGGCATGAAGCAATCTTGGCCAATAGTGTGATCAGGGAATGTTGGGTTGGGGTTTTAAAAAGAGATGTTCCTTTATAAGAACAAGAGGCCAGTGAGAAGTCAGACCCTTCTCTTCTCTGGACAGGCGTGTGTCTGCATGTGACATGGAAAATTTTTGAAGCACTCTACAAAAATAAGTCAGGCATCACAGCTGGTGTGCTGGAGTTACCAGATGGAGAGGGAAGACAACACTTTTATGCTACTGCATTAACCCTAGAACTAGTCTACCATTAAGAGAGAGAAAGAGAAAGATTGATCATGGCACTTTCCATTTCAACAATCTTCATTTTATAGTTCCGTGGTATTAATTACTCTCATCATGTTGCCCAACCATTTCCATGAACCTTTCCTGTCTTCTTCCATCAGTGACTGTTGGATTTTCTGGCCCTCATCCCCAAAAGTTCTGTGGCACACTACCAAGGTCAGTCTTCATCTTAAAAAGTACCTGGTTACTGACAAGCAGCAGCTTCCCAAGGAGAACCAGATGCTTATAGAAAGCATCAGATTTCTCAATGTTAGCTCATATTTAGGGAAAAGATGTGCAGGTCAGACAAGAGCACATCTGGGGATCAGGGCCAGCCTCAAACTGCCAGTTCACAATCTTTGACCTACCTCCTAGAGTTATTGAGAAAACTAAATTATATGTGTTTAAAATCAAGTCAGCAGCAGTAATAGTAAGTGGGCACATAGCACGTAAATGAAAACCACTTCCTTCAAATCAGTTCTGATGTACAGCAATCCTACAGAAATGCTTAGGGTTTCCAAGGCCCTAAAGCTTTACAGGAGCAGGAAGTCTCACCTGCTCCCACAGAGAGGTGGCCGGCCAAACCCGGTTCTGCTCACTTTTATTTTCCAGTCCAACTCAGAAACCACTACCACACTGTGACTCCTTTTGGGACTTAATAGGTGGCAGGTACTATTGTACACGCCACACCAATTTAGTCTTCCTTATTAACTGATGATGCCTCGCAAAAATTTTCAAAGGTATGTGATGCTTACCTCCACTTTACATAATAAAAAGGGAAACTTTAAAAAAGAGAAAGAGAATTAAGTAACTTGCCCGGGTCACACTGTGACAAACAAGTGGAGCAGGGCTTGGAACCCAAATCCTGGAGATTGACCCCTGTGGCTGGAATGCCCCATGATGATCCGCTTGGGCAGCCAGGAAGCTGGGAGACACTAGCAGGAATTGAGGTGGGGAGGAGAAGCAAGGTGAGCAATGCCTGCTGCTCCACGGTTCTGATGGCAGCCCCTCTTTCACAGCTCCAACTCTTACCACTCTGAAATACACGGTAGTTCTCTCCCTCGGTCCTGCTCAACCTAAGGCTGGGGAGAACTCTCCCAGCTGCTAGTCCTTGGGTGCCCAGCTATTCCCTGTAGCTGCCCTAAATCCGGCAGGCTTTGGACCATGGTCCTTGCCAGCTTTACAATGGACTGTAGCCAAAGTAGTTGATCTTGGTTCCTGAGAGATAATCTCTAAAGCAGCAGATCTCTACCTGTGGGTGGCAACCCCTTTGGGGGTCGAATGACCCTTTCACAGGGATCACCTAAGACCATCAGAAAGCATGTTTCCAATGGTCTGAGGAACCAAGACATCGCTCCTCTATCCACCTCCAGGCAGTCCACCCACATGTAGCTATACCCACATATGAGTGCCCCGCATAAAGACTGCTACCCATGCTACACCATGCTTAAAGACAAAATTTCATCTATTTGTCATTAGATATAAATATCTTATAATACAGAATGATGCACTGTTTTGTCATTAATTACTATGCTTTAATTATGTTTAATTTGTAACAATGAAAATATATTCTGCATAGCAGATGATGATTCATAACCATGGCAAAATTTGTTATGAAGTAGCAATGAAAATAATTTCATGGGTATGGGACACCACAACATAAGGAACTCTATTAAAGGGTCACAGTTTTAGGAAGGTTAAGAAACACTGCTCTAAAGCCTTAGACTCTTCCCAGTGACTGAAGTGTCTTTAATGAGGGCTCCAGACTTCTAACAGATGATGCTAATGAAATATGCTAATTTCCTAGCACAGTGATTGGCGGGGGGCTTGGTAGGTCATAAAGATATGTGGCATCCACCTCATGAGCACCATGTGATATTGACTGACCCCAGGAGACTGGGCACGTGCCTATCAACCACGCTTACCTCGTGAGGCCTCAGTCAGTGTTCTCAAACCAGAGGCTTGCTAGGATTCACCAGGAGCTGTCTAGGGGTTGAAAGTATGCTGAGGCATGGGCGAGCAACACATCTCCTTTGACACGGGAGCTCTGCGTTGGGAGCCCTCCAGATCCTGCCCTTGGTGTCTCTGCGTTTGTATGTTTTTCACAGTGACACACATATGTAGCAGTAAATATAGGACTCTCCTGATTTCCGTGAGTCATTCTAACAAATGATCAAACTCAAGGAAGTAGTGTGAGACAGGAGTTCAGAAGTGTAGGGGTGCCTGAGGACCCCTGACCTCCTAGCTGACAGCCTGAGAGGTCGTCGAAAACCTACATGTGCAGCCAGTAGGTTATACATGAGGATATTATGGAGACCTTCCAGCCTTCACCGGGCAGCTGCAGGCTTGGGTAGATTTGGCAGCCTGGAGGTCTGTGCCAATTAAATACTTGTGAGATCTAACCTAGGAGCAGGTGGTTTATCAGGTAGAAGAAACACTGCCTTGGCAGATCGAAACAGAATTGGATAGGTTGAAATGGGATGAAGAGAATTAAAATGGGCAGAATTTAATGCCTTCATTATACATCCTTTGTCAGATTGTGTTCAATTAAACTCGTTGGAGCCTGACATCTGTCTGGTGCTTGTTGGGACTTTAATACATGCAATAATCAAAATAGACAAGGTCCTCCTTCCTTACCCCGTGACCTCATGACTCCTCCTACCCCTCAGAGGGTAGCCTCCTACCTCGTTGCCTCCTGATTCTGCTTTCTGGGTATGACAATAGGTGACACTGAGCTGGTCAGAGAGGTTCGGCGCAGCTTGATGGAAAGAAACATTGAATATGGAGTTAAGGGGGGAGGGGGGGGAGGTGCTTGAATCTAGTTCTAACATCATATTGTTAGTGGATTAAGTTGTATTCCCCAAAATAAATGAATTCATAGCATCTAGGAATGTGACCCTATTTGGAAATAGGCTAGGTGAGCATGAAGATATACGGGAGTGGAATGAGTCATAATCCTGTATGCCTGGGGTCCTAACAAAGGGTGAAAAGAGACCCAGAGACAAGGAGACAGAGAAAGGCATCACATGACGCAGGCCAAGGAATGCCTAGACCCACCCGGAGCTTACTGTGAAATACCAGTAGCATAGTTTCCAACCTCACAGGCAAGCCGCTGGAGCATTACAGACAGATCATTGGTGCCCATCGGGACGTGCTGTCTCCAGGGTATCTCTGAATCAGAACCCACTCACAGGCGTCTCACAACAACCCCAAGGAGGAGAAAGGAGGAGAACTGTTTCTTTTCAGAGCTTGAAGAAGGAATCAACACCCCTGAAACCCTCACATCAGACTCCAGCCCAAGAAAATCAGCACAGCTTAAAGGAACAGATAAGTGACCTAAACAGACTCAGGGGAGAATAAAGAGGAATTCATTAATTTACAGGTGTCAGAGCTTCCGCATGCCTCCGTCCAGGATCTCCAATGATGCGATCAAGACAGAGCCTCATGCTCCATCTGCTTTCCCTGAGGAAAGCTCACTCCCACACTCAGGTTGACTAGCGCCTTGTGGTGATACAAGGGCTGCCAACTGTTCTGGCTTTGCAACCTATTTCCTCAACCATCCCAGTGGAGGATATGCACTTCAGTTTAATTAACCTCCTGACCTCAAGTCTCCTTGGCTTTGGTTGGCCACTTGAGAACACCTGTTTTGATCCTCTGGTTGGTCTGGGTGACAGACTCACTGTGGATTTGGAAGTGAGGTCAGCACCACCCAAGACATTAGGAGTAAAAGTTGAAAATTCTGGTTCCCTAAAAGCACAGAGTCAGGCAAAAGCAAGAAATAGCCTCTGAAGCTATGAATCAATCATGAGAGTTTTTGCCTGACTTTTCTCCTATATAGAATGGGAGGATGTACATAATAGTCTCTAAAATTCCTGTCACTTTTATCAGAAGAGGCCAGCCTCTGATACACACATCATGGGTTCAATAGATGCAGTTGTACAGTGACAATTATTAATTATTATAATAAGGATGTAGAAAGCATGACAGAGAGAGAAATAATAGGAGTCAGACACATTTCACATGCTCACCTCCACCCCGCTTGGTTGTCCATGTGGAGAGAGAGAGTGGGGGAAGGGATTATTACATGATGACGGAGAAGAGCCAAGAATTGCTCAGGGGCAGGAGAGAGAGAGAACTTTAATTCTCCCCATTTAAATAACCTTATGGGGGGACACATGAGCTCTGTGTCAGGGACACGTCACAGGAGAGGGCTGTCTTAAGGGCTATATGGTGACAAGGGGAGTGGTCTTAGGGATGGATGTGATAAGGGAAGGCCTCAGACTCCTGGGGGTAGATAAACAGGTTTGTCTGGTTAGGAGCTATTGACAGTGGCTCTTGAACCCTGCCCACAGGCTTCAAGGGAAGGGAACCATTATCTAAACAGCTGGAAGGAAGTCAGCTCTGTTGTGAGACACACAAAGGCCTCAGATAACTGGGAGCTTCAGGGAGAATAGCTAACTTAACTTCCACACCAAATGCTGGTAAATAGTTTGCTTAGTATTTTGGAGTATATAATTATGGAAAAGCCCTGTCTTCATTCCACACACTTTAACCTTCTATAATTTCTCTTTGGAACATTGGCTGTGTTTTCACCTCTCAAAGAATAACACTTTAACAGAGTTAAAATGTGCATCAGTAAAGGCTTGACTACCATACAATAGGCCAACTACGTAAGACAAGTCTTACTTACAGGTAAGTCCTTTTCCACTCATTCAGCAGCATCCCTGCACTAGTGGTCACGTGGAAAACTAAACCAGGAGGACTGGTGTCAGATGGAGATGGAGGGCCAACATATAAGCCAGCTATTTATTTATTAAATCAACCAAAATTTATTGTGCATCTACTATATCCCAAGCATTGTAGCAATGTCTGGGAATGCATGGTGAAAAGGAGCAGTACCTTCTTAGTCTAATAAGGAAACAGCAACTAGCAATGAGAATATTAAAGGCTGCGACTGAGATAGAAGGCTCTAAAGGTCATCTATCAAATGGGAAATGGGCTTTGGACCTTGGATATTGGCAGAATATCAAAACCATCCCTAAGAAGGAGATTTTGAATAGGGTCGAAAGATAAGAAGGCAGCCTAATGGGAACTGTAGAGAGAGAGCATCCACAAATCCATGTTGGGACTTGGTTATACTTGCTGCTGGTAGTACTAACTCTCATAAAGTTATCCTCATCCACAAAACCATAAGAGGGGTCATGTTTAGTGGACTGACAAACTGGTGGGACCCCAAGACTATGACTCTTAGTCCTTGAGGGGATCGCAATGGACGGGTTCAAACAAAATGTGTATGGACTGTTGAATATAAAGCTGATTATCAGAGTGGAGACCCAAAGCCCAGCTGTCAGCAACTGAACATTCTCTTACAGAAGGGTCTCAGGGATGAGACAAATCTGTCAGGGTGCAGTATTGCACTGATAAGACATACAACTTTCCTCTTGTTCTTAAATGCTTCCTCCCCACCCCACCCCCCAATATCATGATCCCAATTCTATCTTACAAATATGAGTAGGCCTGAGGATGTACACTGGTGCAAATTAGAGCTGAAAACACAGGGAATCCAGAACAGATGAACCCCCCAGGACCAATAAAGAGAGTAGAGATACCAGGAGGGTAAGGGAAAGTTGGGGTAAATAGGGGAAACTGATCACAATGATCTACATATACCCTCTTCCCTGGGGGATGGACAACAGAAAAGTGGGTGAAGGGAAACATTGAACAGCATAAGACATGAAAAAAGTAATATTAATTTATAAATTATCAAGGGTTTGTGAGGGAAGGAAGGGGGAAATGAGGAACTGATACCAAGGCCTCAAGTAGGAAGAAAATATTTTGAGAATGATGATGGCAATAAATGTACAAATGTCCTGGACACTGTGGATGCACAGATGGATTATGATAAGAGTTATATGAGCCTCCAATAAAACGATTTTTAAAAAAACTGATTATCTGTTCGGCAAACCTTCATTCAGTTCACAATTAAAAGTTTTTAAAAAAACTTTCCCTATTTTTATATTACAGCCAAATCATAATATACCCTTGATAAATTTGTGCTGACTTAATAAATAAATGAATTAATGTTAAGGAGATCAAATTAGTCCCAAGTATGAGTGGATTATGGGTTGGACTGTTAACAGTAAAGTCAGCAATTTGCACCCATCAGGTTCCACAGTCTCAGAACCCCATAAAAAGGCAGTTCTATTCTGTCCTAAAGGATGGCTTTGCGTCAGAACTGACTCAGTGGCATTGGTTGGGCCAAAGTGCTCCAGAAAGTTACACTCAGTTGGTCACTGGCTCATGATGATCTCTGTACAACATGTGGTCCATTGAACCTTTGAGATCCACACAATCTATACTGGTTGGTTTTCCAAAATAGATAACTGGAACTTTCTTCCATTGTAAGAAGCAGCTCTGTTAGGACCTGTTGAGAATAGAATCAATATGCAGCCCCACCAATAGCCAGATGGTGGGTGTACCTGAAGTGCCATATCCAGAAACCTACCTCCATGGAAGGCTAGAACTCTACCAATGAGAATGCATGCCCCAACTCACTGCCATCAAGTTCATGCTGATGCATAGTAATCCTGTAGGACAGGGTAGAACTGCCGCTGGCAGTTTCTGAGAAGGTAACTCTTCAGGGAAGTAGAAAGCCCTGTCTATCTCTTGAAGGGCAGCTGGTGGTTTTGAACTGCTGACCTGACAGCAGCCAAGCATGTAGCCAGTTTGCCACCTGGGCTCTAGTGCATCCTCAGGGCACTGCATTTAATTTGGAGTTGGTACTGTGTGTAGTTCAAATGGGGAATGGCAAAAGGTACGTTGAGTCAATCATGCAAGGTCTTGGGCTTCACACCAAAAAAGTCTGGATTTTATCATGAAGGTAACATGGAATTTGCTGATCTTACATGGATGCAGAGAGAGGACACTTGTGTGCTGTTCTCAAGATGTCTTGGATGCCATGTTCCTTATGTATCTGTCTGCCTGATTGTGTAATCTGTGGTTGTGTGTCTGTGTGTAATTATTCCTAAGTCACCTTTTGCCTCAGGGAAGACAAAGCCCACTTTTCAGGAAAATACCTGCATGTGGGGCAAAAACTTGTATTCCAAGCCATCCAGCTCAAAAGCAACAAAGCCCACATGGAAGCACGCCAGCTTGTGGGACCACAAAGTGTCAAAGGGATTAGTTATCAGACTTCAAGAACTGAAAATCATAACATTGCATGCTCACCTTCCTGATATGATCGTTGATGACAAATGTGTGCATAACTAAAAGTGGCAAAGAAAGATGATGGAGTCCCACTATCAAAAGATATAGCATCTGGTGTCTTAAAGGCTTGAAAGTAAACAAGTGGCCATCTAGCTAAGAAGCAAGAAAGCCCACATGGAAGAGGCACACCAAACAGTGTGAACACGAGGTGTCGAAGGGATATAGTGTCAGACATCAAAAAACTAAAAATTATATCATTATAAATGAGGGGGAGTACAGATTGGGGACCCAAAGACAATCAATACATGAAACGAACATCCCCTTACAAAGGGGCTGCAGGGAGGAGATGAGCCAGTCATGGTACAATGTAGTAACAATGAAATATGCAACTTTCTTCTCATTCTCAAATGCTTTCTCCCACCCACTATCATGACTCCAATTCTACCTGACAAATCCAGCTAGACTAGGGGATGTACACTGGAACCGGAAACATGGGGAATTTAGGATAGATGATCCCTTCAGGACCAGTGGTGGGAGTGGTGATACCAGGAGGATGGAGAGATGGTGGAATAGAAAGGGAGAAGCAATTTCAGGGATCTACATATAACCTCCTCTCTGGAGTATGGACAACAGGGCAGTGACAATGGACACTGTACCCAATGGACAATGTACAATATGAAAAAGTAATAACAATTTGTAAATTATTAAGGGTTCGTGGAGGAGGGGGAATGAGAAGGGAGGGGAACTATGGGGAGCTGGTACTGGGGGCCTAAGTGGAGGGAGGATGTTTTGAGAGTGATGATGGCAACAAGTGTGCAAAAGTGCTCTGCATACAATCGACGTATGTATTGATCGTGATGGGAGTGGTATGAGTCCCCAGTAAAATGATTTAGGAAAAAAAAAAAAACTTGTATTCCAGCCCATCACTGTTCCAGCCCCACTGCTATCCAGTGGATCTTTGTTGAAACGCTGGTCCCAGCCAATTCCCAAGTTCTCTCATGCGATGTTAAACCACGGAATGTGGCAGGGACTGAACTGAATCTGCACCAAAGGAGCAGATTCAAGCACCCACCCTCATCGGTCTGCATTCTCTAAAATGAAGAAGGAGCTGCTCAGAAAATCACCCAGTGCAAAGAAAATCACAGGTCCCTGCACACCCAGCTCAGAGGGTGGGAAATGATTCCAAATGGCACCAATCCCCAGATCACCAAATGTCTGGAGAGAAAGCAATGATGCGCCTGAGTACCGAAGTAGTCTTCACTAGTAGAAAGACTGGGGGTGGTGTGGGGATGATGCTAACCGAGCGATGAAAAATAACATCTACCTGGTCAACCACCAAATTCCTGATCCAAAGAACAAAAAGCTTTCCAAATCAATGAAGACATGACAGGTTTACACAGAAGTTTGACATTCATGGGCCACTACAAGGACAGTTGATTCTTATTCATGTCAGCTAAAGGGGACCTTTGCCAAATATTATGCAAAAGAATGAGTAATCATAAATATATATTTAAAACCTTCTGCTTGGTGTTCAGATAAAGTCATTCACTTATGATCCAGTGGCAATGACAAAATGACAATTTCATCCTAAAGCTTATCCTCATCCATTGTGTCGTTTGAGCTTCTCAGTCACCCGTGCTTTGAGTTGGTTAGGAAATTGCCACCTTCTGCATGGGGCAGCGAGGCTCTGACATTACCCAGCTGCTGAAGGTGCAGGGCAAGGGCTCTAACCCAGGGAGCAAGCTGGTATGCAGTGCTTTTTTAGGAGAGGAGGAAGGAGCCAGAACAGAAAAGAGAAGAGGGTAAGAAATCTTTGGCTGCAGCAGGCTTAACACGAGGATGAGAAATTATAACAAAGAGGCCATTTTTTCACATGGACTCAAAATGTGAGTCAGTCTCTCTCTCTCTCTCTCTCTCTCTCTCTCTCTCTCTCTCCTTTCTATCTATACAAGAGCTTTGTTGTTTTAAAAGCCCTTTCTTCTCATTCAAAATGAGAAAATACCTTCTGACTAGCCATGCAATTAGTAGAGCCTTCAGATATTGATTTCCTCTGCATCTTAGCATGACCCTCCCACACAGTCTGCCCCCCACCCCACCGCCCCGACAGGCTTCTGACAGAAAAGAAACCTGGAGAGACTGAACTGGCCTCTAAGCTAATTTACCTGCTTCCCATCACCATCTCCCAGATTCTTTCCCAAAGCTTTCTCTGCCCTCGTCAGCTGTGCCCCTGTGCTGGAAGGGGATGGCTGAAAGGGAAGGACTAGCAGTGATAGGAGGGGGCAGTAAAAAGGAAGAAAATAGATCCCTGGATTGAAACCAGTGAAATGCCTGTGCAGACATCTCATTCCCTTTGAAGAAAGGAGAGGGGCCAGGCATTACACAGTTAAAAGCAATATGGCTACCACCACCGACTCATGGATTGATTCTCTCATTCCACAAATATGGGTGGGGATTCTACTGGCTCCACTGCCATCAAGTCGATTCCAACTCGGAGAAACCCTCTATTAGGTATCTGAGGACCAGCCTCATCTGTCTCCTCAGAGCAGATGGTGGAATTGAACCAACCACCTTACGGTTAGCAGTCTGATGCTTATGCTATGGTGCCACCAGCTCTCCTTAGAAACTACACAAACCCAAAACACACTCACTGCCCCTGAGTCCATGCCAACTCAGGGGTGTCTGAAGTTATAAATCTTCATGGGAGCAGAAAGCCTCATCTTTCACCTGTGGAGCAGAGAGTCATTTTGAACTGCCGATCTTGTAGTTAGCAGCCCAAGGTATAACCCAGTGTACCACCGGGGCTCCAGGACTACACCCGACTCTGTGAACACATTTTTTAACTTAACATTTTTAATTTTAATGTCTAAATTTAATTTTTTTATTTGTCATTGTGGAGTTGATTCTGACTCATGGCATACCTGGATGGAAACCAGTGAAATGCCTGTGCAGACATGTTATTCCCTTTGAAGAAGGGCGTCAGATGTCATTATCTTTCGATTCCATTTCTCTACAACTTTGTGCAGGCCTCTCATGGAATGCTGCACCATCCAAAGGGAACACAATTCCTCCTTCCCTTCAGAAATGCACCCGGTGGCACAAGCTGGGTTCTCAGGTACCAGATGCTCACATGAAGGTCATTGGTGGTTGCTTCTGTCGGTGCTGGTGGGTGCCATTGAGTCGGTTCTGAACCATAGCAACACGATGCAGACAGGCAGGAAACCTGCTCGGGCTGTGCCACCCTCACAGCTATTCCTATGCCTGATCCCATCGTGGTTGTCATGGGGCCCATCCATCTCTTTGGAGACCCTCCTCTTTTTCTCTGCCCCTCTACTTTACCAAGCCTGATGTCCATCTTCAGGGACTGGTTTCTCCTGACACCAAACTGAAAGACAAGTGGTAGACATGAAGATTAGCATGGAGAAATTCCACCTGGGAGTGAGCGTTCTTGAGATTAACACCTTTGAAAGGAAGGATAATAAATAGGTGTGGTAGCTACATAATTTTGTGCCAACTTGAAGATAGGATCTGAATGGGGTGGAGTCTAATCTGTCAATCAAATCACAGCCTAATGGTGCCTCCTTGTGAGTCTGACCTCATAAGGAAGGTCCTGGAACCCCCACTCCCCCACCCCCCATCTCACTGCCTTTCACCTTCCTGTTGTCACTTTGTGGAGACCTGCTTGAACCCTGGAGATGCATCCACTGCCACTGTATCCTGAATCATCTCTGATCCTGAACTGTAACCTGTTAATAATTTCCCTAATAGCGGAGCCCTGGTGGTGTAGTGGTGATGTGCGGGATTGCGTCCCATGGGATTGACGGTTCAAATCCAGCAGCAACTCTCCAGGAGCAAAGCTGGGCTTCCTACTCCCACCAAGGCAGTGATGCAGGGCAGGGGGGGGGGGGCGGTAGGGGAGGTTTCCCTAATAAACAAAATGATAATCATGCATGATGCATGGGAATTTTGTGTAGACATTGCAATTAATTACCAAACACAGCAGAGAAGTTGCTTTCTAAAAACAAAGAGGACTTGAAGCACTTACTGGAAATATCAAAGACTACAACATTCAGTATGGATGACACCTTAATGTAAAAAAAATTCTCACCCAATCAATAGCACCATGATAAGAGGGAAAAAAGCTAAAGATTTAATATTACTTTGGATTCACAAATCACACATGTAGAAGCAGCTGTCAGGAAATCAAATGACATACTGCATTGGGTGAATCTGCTGGAAAAAGATCGCTTAAAAATGTTAAAAAGCAAAGATGCCACTTTGAGGATTCAGATGTGCCTAATCCAAAGCATTCAAATTTGGGCATTTTAATTGCCTGAGATATACATGAAAGCTGAACAATGAAGGCAAAGCATAACTGATGCCTCTGGATTATGAAGTTGAAGAGGAATATTGAATACATCATGAATTGCCAGAAGAATGGACAAGTCTGTCTCGGAAGAAGTACAGCCAGAAAGCCCCTTAAAAACAAGCATGGTGAGACTGTCTCACATACTTTGGAAATGTTGTCAGGAGGGAACAGTCCTTGCAGAAGGATGTCAAGCTTGGTCAGGGATCCATGAGAAAGAAGACCCTCAGAGAGATGGATAGATACAGGAGCTGCAGCAATGAGCACAAGTATGCTAACAATTGTGAAGATGACAGCGCATCAGTCTCTCCATCACTTGGAAGTGACTCCCTGGCGCTGAGTCACAGCAGAGAAGCAGACAGTAAGTGGAAGTGACAGTTGGTGTCAGAATTGGTAAGATGACTGGAAGGGGGAGGCATACCTGATCTATGACTCATTGGGCTATTGACCTCATTCTCCTTCCCCTTGAGGAAGCTAGAGGAGGTTAGACACTGACCCCGCCTTCTTCATACAATGGACTAGGTCAGTAGATGGTGCAGTTTGCACTCACAGTAACCAAAAGATTGACACGGTTTGAACTTATTCAGCAGAAGAAAAGCCTACTGACATGCTTCCCTAAGGATGTGTAAGGAAAGCAGAGAAGAGAAGCTGGGCTAGGACTGACCTAGAACTTCACTATGAAAATGGAAATGGAGAGGGGAAAAAAACCATTAAAAATCCAAAATGAGAGGGCTTCAGTAAGCTTTGGACAATGGAATTAAAAGACAATGGTGCTTCCCCACAGAAGCTCCTTTGTATTAGCTGAATACCAAGCAAGTTTTGCCGGATTTATGCACAAGTAGTGCTGATCATTACAACGCAATTCAATGAAATACGCGATTTGGTGTATCCCTGCTTTCAATTAGCAGTACTACATCTGAGGGTCTGCAGAAATTCAGTCACCAGTGCTGGATCAGAATCAGAGTGAAGTGAGCTTCTCTGAGCAGCCAATAATTAAATTGGAACACAAGATTTTAACAGTGTGGTGAGCGAGGGTATGTTACTCTGGTTTCTGTATCTGCTGCTGTAAACCATTGATGTAAATTCTGCAAAGCTACACTTGACAGCTTGACAATTTCTTAAAGAATGAGGGTCTATTTAGGAAATCTCACACAGTGAGCCCCTGCTTTTACTTCTGCTGTATCCACTACTGAATGGGGTGCCTCTAGCAATGATTGGCTAGAAGCTTGTTTGTCTGGGGGCCTGGGCATTGCCCTGAAGGGACTTCATCCCAGGGAAAGGAATTGGGCTCAATGCCTGTGGTTAAGGATGAAGAGTCGACAGAATCTGCTTTGATGTCAGACCTGGGTTTGAGTTATCTCTGTGTAACCTTAAGAACTAACCAGTTAAACCTTCATGTTCTTCTCTGTAAGGTGGAGGTCATAGCACTAAGCTCATAGGACTGTGGGAAACTCAGCAAGTTGAGTGATTCTCAACTCTCAGAAACAGAACACCAAGTGGGTTCTGGTTGAACACTATAAAAGTACTTCAAGGCATTGCTACTCACATGTGATCCCAGACTTATGCTGGGTCACGCCACGGGAGAATCTCACATCATGAGTCAAACTGCACTCAGAAGCCACTGGGGATCTTAAGATGTCTTAGGCTTCCCTAGCCATGGCTCTGATGACCTGGGAATGCCAAGATGGTATGGTGGGTAAGACCACAGGATGGGAGCCAGCGTTGAGCCTCCACTTGGAAGAAGACACACTGGATAGTGGCTGGTAGTAGATCTGTATATGCTATTGATAGAGATTTGTGTGCAATGATACGGATATAGACTTGGTTTTCTATGCCACTCAGAGTCCAGGGGTTGGTTTGTTATGGCACTTAACCAAGCTTATCTTGACCAGCCAAGTACATCTTATCAAGACACTGTTTCCTTGCATTAGGAAACACTTTCCACTAATTGGGGGATCCTTTTCTCCAAAGGTTAGAGGGAATGTCTGAAATTTCCAGGAGTTCACAATGTTTGAGAGACTTTTGTAAACAAGAAATTTGCAAACTAGAGCCTGGACCAAGCTTCCACCTATGCAATGACACCGGTTTGAAGGGGAATGAAGATTCCAAAGGGAAACACAGGGAATGATTCATATTCCACTTGGAACAAAATATTTTGTTCACAGGGACACACACACATACACACACACGTGCACACACCGGTTTTGTGGGTGATGGAAGCACTCAGCATGAAGCAGGTGAACCAGTGGGGGAGTCCTTGTCTCTGGAAGATTCCCTCTGGTCACAAGCTTTACTACCAAACTATTGTAAACTTGATTATTATGGACAGAATCACAGTATAATATGATAGTCAGCCAGCTGACCTCTCTCTTGACCCAACCTGAATTTGTTCTAGGCTTACATATTTCTGCTTGTTCCATGGCAGAAATTTCTTCTCTGGTTTTTTTCTTATTAAGCCTTACTTTTGTTTGTTTGTTTTTGTTTTGGGGGGCATCACTTGCCCTCTGGTGGGAATAGGTGGCCCAGCCCTGCTCCTGGAGAGCTATTTGGACCGTCAGCCCAGTGGGCCGCAGTCCCATGCACAACCACTACGCCACTGGGGCTCAGCCCCTTAAACCTTGCTTTTTATTTTTATCTTTATAGTATTTTTGCTTTCCTTTTTTTTATTATTTGTGTAAGTTTTCCCAGTTTATGAAGCACAGAAGGAGTGGATGCATACAGACAATAACCGATGTAATGGATTATCGTGGATGGAGTGGGAAGGTGAGGGGAAGGAGGGAGCAAACAATGAATGTGGGAGGGAACACTAGAACTGAATGTGATGATGTATATGCCATACCTACAATTGTTTGTTTTTCCCTACAATCCTTTAACATATCAACTAGACATCTGAATTGTTTCTTAAATTCTGTTTGCTTCAGATACGAGGGGTACCAAACGTACACACACACACAGACTCTGCTGGGTGGAGTTCCATAATACACATTTTTCCCATTAGGCAAGCATCAAGCAACTCACTCTGAGTTAATGCACCCAGTGACGTCTCCAGGGAAGATTCTCTTCACACCTAATTTTTTGTGATGGCCAATTTAAGAGAAGCAGAATGTGTCTGTAAAATTTTGTTTCCTGCTAAGAAAAATTGTCACAGAAACTATTGTAATGTTGAACACAGCTCAAAAGGACATCGCTATAGGGAAAACTTAGGTGTACATGTGGTTTTCTCGCTTCAAAAAAGGTGACATGTCAATGATGACAAACCTTGTTCTGGATGTTCATCAACTTCCTCAACAAACAAAAATGTCAACAAAATTCATGCACTTATGCTCAAAGACCAAAAACAGACCATTGAAGAGATGAGGAAGTTATCTGCACTATCTTGGAACTCAATTCAACAAATTTTAGTGGAAACTTGGGAATGAGAAGAGTCAAAAAAAATTGTGCCTCAGGTCTGACTGAGCAGGAAAAAGAGCATCAAGTGGAAACATACTGTGCTTTGAAAGAATAGCTCTGAAGCAACTCAGACTTTTCCCAAGGTCATTACTGGTGATGAGATACGGTACTATCCATATAATGCCCCAAACAAACATCAAGCCAGTGGAAAATGCCTTTGTCATCTTGCTCCCCAAAAAGCTTGAGACCATGAAGGTGCTCATTTGGCTTTTTGATGTGAGGGAGATAGTACATTTGACATTCATTCCACCAGGTCAGAATGTTAATCAAGTTTTCTATTAAAGATGCTGAAAAGATTGCATAACAGTATGTGACAAAAAAGACCTGACTTGTGGCAGAGTGGGGACTGGTTTTGTCACCACGACAATGCACCATGTCAGTGTGACTGTTTGGGGGGGAAATAGTATGCCTCTCTTGCCCCACGCACCTTAGTCACCTGACCTTGCTTCATGTAACTTCTTTTTGTTTCTTTGAATAAAAAGGGACATGAAAGGCCAGTGATTTGATGACACAGAAGAGGTGAAGTAAAAAACAAGGGAGGTGCTGTCAGCTATCCAACTAGATAAGTTAAAAAAAATGTTTCCAAAAATGGAATCACAGCTTTGATGAATTAAGTGTAAGAGTACTTTGAATGTGATAGGTTATTTTGTAAAAATATTTAAATATATAGCTTTGAAAAAAATCCAGTTTTTTGCTGAGTCTGTTATTCTCTTTCTGTTTTTGAACTCCAGGTCTTTGGTTTATTTTCTTATAATAGTTTATTATGTCTTCTTCAGTTGCCCTTCAAAATTCTGTCAACTCTTCTGCACTGCTTCTTCCATTCCCTTGAACTACTCAATGTTTGAGATTCAGTTTCAGACATTCATTTTCTCTTTTCCCTTTTTTCCTATATTTTAATGATTTCTTGCTTTCTTCTTTAATAATTTCCTTGATGTGATCCCACAACTCTCTAGTCTTTAATGCTCAATTTTCAATGTATCAAATCTATTCCTGTTTTGTTTTAGGGTTGATCTCCATAGAGATATTAACATTCTTAATTGTGTTTTATTTAAAAATCCACAGTACAAATTGATTTCCATTCAACAATGTGTACAAATTTTGTTTCTTGACATCAATCGTAAGTCCCACAATATAACTTAGCGCACTTCCTCCCTGTGTTTATTATTTCCCTTCCTCCTCTCCCGCCCCCTGCAAATGTTTAAATTATAAATTAGGTGAAGGTTTACAAAGCAAATTGTAGTTGTACATTCATCCACTCATTCATATCCTTATTCAACTAATTCATTGTAATCCCCTTACTAGTTCCTTGCTTATCTCATTTCCTCCCTGTGCTTTCTGTTTCCACGCCTCCTTCTTCCTTAATTCTGAAAAATTTACATTTGAATAAATGCTATGTTTTTATCTTAAATGGTTATTTTAACATGGTGGCTTCCAGACTTCAGTAAAGGCCATAATCTTGAAGTGTGTGTGGGAGAGGGGGTAGCCACCAGTTTCTATCTGAGCAGTAAGCCTGGTCTCTATTATGATTTTGAGATATGCTCCATGCTTTTCTCCCACTCTACCCAGGGCATTCAAATGTGACAATTTTCAGAACAGTTGATAGTGGTAGCCAGGCACCACCTAGTTCTGTGGTCTCAGGCCTGTGGAGACGCATACTTGCATGGTACATTTATCCACTGGGCTAATTGTTTCCATGAGTCTTTTGATTTTCATCACTCTTCATTTCTCTGCTCAAGACAGACTAAGGGATGAGGAGCAGTTTCTAGAAGGCTACTTGCAAGCCTTGATGACCTCGGTACCAACTCATCAAATTAAGATGTAGAACATTATCCTTGTGATGTCAGTTGACCTTGTTGCCCCATGTGATCCTGATCTCCAGGCCCAGGACAAATTCCCCCAACAGGTTTGCTTACATCTAAGAAGTTTCAAATCTATTCTTGGATGGACTCTAATTTCAAGGTGGATATACTAAAGGTCATACTTTGGCTCTTGTGGACTTGTTTCAATTTCCTTCCATTTCAACCTGAACTTGCATATGAATTGATCATTTTTCCCCATAGTTGAAATGTGTTCTTTTCTTTGTTTCTAATTAAAAGATAATTTTACTGGGGGCTCTTATAATTCATAACAATCCATACATCGAGCACATTTCTACATATATTGTCATCATTATTTTCTAAACATTTACTTTCTCTTGAGTCCTTTGTTTCAGCTCTTTCCCTTTCCCTCTGCCCCCATCTCATAACCCCTTGATACATTATAAATTATTATTATTTTCATATCTTACACCGACCGCTGTCTCCCTTAACCCATGGTTTCTGTTTTTCGTCCCTCTGGGGGAGGGTATGTGTCCATCATTGCTATTGGGTCCCTCCACCTCCCCTTCTCAGCACACCTTCTCCCTACCCTGCTGGTACTGCTCCTCCCTTTCCTATTCCTGGATTCTGTGTGCTCTTTTTATGACTGATGATACAGTCTATCTGATGCCTGTGCCCTGCATCAGGTGAGAACCGCATGTATAGCTATTTATGTTGTTAGGGGCAAAGGTATTACATTCAGAAGAATACATTCTTGATCTTAAGACATTCTATCATGAAAAATTGCCACACTCTAATTCCAACTTTGAACTTTTCCAAAAGCAGAGGTCTTCATACAACAGGCATGATTTGTACTTTTTTTCTGTGGTGGGCCATTTAGATCTGACATGTACTTGAACTTTTAGGAATCAACTTTCCAATTTTGAATTTTGTTTTCAGCACACTCCATCCCTGGGAAATTGTGATCAGGGAAGGAGAAAGGGGTCATGCGCCAGCTAAATTCTGTGGCACGGAAGATGCCAGCAGTTGGATGGTGTAAAAAAACAACATCTGGTTTCAGAGCTATCTCTCCTTAAGAAAATATTTCTAGAAAGTTTCTTTTCTAGAAATTTGTCACCTCTTATTTAATTTTTAGGAAACCATCTGTAATCTTAGCCTTTGATTCAGAGAAAGATGACAGAACATCTGGTTTTTATAGCACTTCCTACAGACTAAAAATGTGGGAGGGGACCATTTTCCAGTTTAATCAGAAGCCAGTTAAAAGCTGACTCAAAATACAGAATGACATTTCTGTGATCGGTTCCCAGTTCTCATTGTACTACCAACTGTTCATAAGTGCCCCAGGATTCACTCCACAAAATTAAATGTGTGCTCGCTCTCAATTATGAAAGACTTGCCACACAGTCTTTCTGAGTGAATACTTTAAATGGAGATTGGTTTAAAGTCTCTGAAACCGAATGAAAAAACTAGAGAAGTGTGGTGCTACCAAGGAGGCTGAGAACGCCTAGCCCTGGTCCTAGTCTTAGAATGTCTCAGCAGGATAGAAGCAAATACCAAAAGTCACAGAAATAAGGACATGTTCAGCTACATTCAAGTACTACCTGTGTGACCTCTAGCAAGTAACTTAATCTTTTTTTCTCTTAAATGCTAAATGTAATAATTCAAACTTGACTTCCAATAAATATGGAACCTCACCACTATGTCATGGACTTCTTATTTAGGAATAGAAATCAGACTTTTTATGGCTATCATTCACACTTTTTTAGAACAGAGACTAATTTTTCCTTTGCAGCCAAATTAGTTCAATGTTGGTTAATGAGATACAACGTGATGCTATTGGAATGGAAAGCCATCTTGGACTATGATGATAAGGGCAATAGGAATGAATGGCAGAGCAAGAAGATAGATAGGAGGAGACTGGGTCCTTGACACTGCCCTCCTCCCCCTGCATAGACTCATCACAACAGCTATGAATTGTATACACGCAGACTGGGCAAAGTGGTATTTCATCAATTCCTAGAGCCTTGATTATTAACAAAGCCTTCAGTGTCGCTTAGACTTCTATCTTCATACACCAATGTATTGGTTCTTGACGCTACCTTGAGAACTAAGATGTGCCTGACCCAAGTCATGATATTTTTAATCACCCCATTATGCATGTGAAGGTTGGACACTGAATAAAAAAGACCAACAGAGAATCTGTGTATTTTAATTACAGTACTGGGGAAGAATATTGAAAGAACCAAATGAAAAAAAGCAAACAATGTCTTGGAAGAAGTACAGCCAGAATGCTCCTTAGAAGCAAGGCGTTGAGACTCATCTCATGTACTTTGGACAGTTACCAAGAGAGATCCGTACC
The DNA here is from genome assembly GCA_004026705.1 of Nesogale talazaci. NCBI lineage: Eukaryota > Metazoa > Chordata > Mammalia > Afrosoricida > Tenrecidae > Nesogale > Nesogale talazaci. Next base: position 49,094 of record PVJH01001125.1, on the reverse strand, counting down.
CATAAAAGGACATCATGCTTGGGAAAACAGAGGGGCAGTAAAAGAGAGAAAGATCTTCAACAAGATGATTGGCATAGTGCAACGATGGGGGAGAACATAGCAGTTTTGATGGCATAGATTGTTATTCATAGGGTTGCGCTGCCAACTTGACAGCACCTAACAGCAGTCCCATGCTATCCCTTAAAGTGATGGACTGTCAACAAATTCTATTTGGTATAGTGACACTGTATTCTTTCCATCTTCTTTAGGTGCTTCTGGTATCGGTCAATATCTTGCACTTATAAACCTTCAATATTTTAACTAAGTGCTCAACTTGTTTCTTCAGTTCTTTCATATATGCTGAGCATGCTCTTCTCATCTTGATATATGCTGAGCATGTTCTTTTCATCTGATTTTCTAACTCCAAGTTTTTGTGTATTTCATCACACTATTCTACTTTGTCTTATCTTGTGAATTTTCTATTCAGTTCATGTCTTCCATTGCCTTTCGCTCTTCTACATTCTACAGCAAGTTTCAGAGTCTTTACTGACATCCACTTTCTTTTTCCCCCTTCCTTTTTAATGACCTGCTTTCTCTGTGTATGATGTTCTTGATGTTGTCTCACAATTCATATGTGTTTAATGTGTCAAATCTATTCTTGAAGGGTTCTCTCTTGAATTGACTTTCATGGACTTGTTTTCATTTTCTTCATTTTGAACCTGAACTTGAGCATCTGAGCAATGTTCTGTTCCACAGGTAGTTCCTAGCCTAGTTTTGGCTAATGCTATCTAATTTCTCCATTGTCCCTTCCCACAGTTAGATTAATCAAATGGATTAATTTGATTATTGTATATTTGCATGAAATCTACATATACAGGCCATTGTTGAAAAACAGTATTTGCAGTGAAGAAGCCAATGGTCTTGCAAAATTCTACCATGTGATATCCAGTTTTGTTTCTATAACCAAGTCCATATTTTCTAACTACTAATAGAAACGTCCTCTTTGTTTTCGACTTTAGAATTTCAATCCCCAACATGGTAGTTAGGGATTGTGTCCATTAGGCATTCCTGGCTAGGGCTGGAGTCAAACCGGTCAATCAAGTAGTAGCCTGATGACACCGCCTTGAGAGTGTGGCCTTTGTGTCAGAGTCAGGGACTCTGGGAGCTCCCGCGCTCTCCGTCACTCTGCCTTTCTCCTTTCTAGGACTTCACTGTGACTCTGTCTGCCTCCAGCACTTTCTCCATGGGGGCTGCCCATGCCTGAGAGCGGTCAGCACCCACCCAGTCTCCACACAACTCTGCCCCCCACCGCCCTGTGACCGTCCTGTTTTTTGACTTTGCATCAGCAGCATGATGCCGAGTCCGTCTGAGGGGGCACTTATGAACTGCAGCTGGCTGGACTGGGAGTTTTCCTTTTGCTATAAGATCCCTAGTTGATAGAAAACTCTTTCCTATACGTATGAGTGTCACTGGATTTAGTTCTCTAAACAATCCGAACTACACAATCAGTAATTATCAATATGTCCTGAGTGGACTCATGATCAATTTTATTTTGAAGAATCTGGTATAATTCAATTTCTTCATTTCTAGCTTTAGGGGTTGTTGTGTCCATTTGAACATTAGTTTTCACTTTTGTAGGCCTATAGATGTTATCCCATCACATTCAGCATTGTACATGAAGATAGATCTTGAAGTGTTCCTTTTGATGATAAGTGCAAAGACATCCCTTTCACATTTGTGATTTACAGCATAATAAATTACATGTCTGCCCAATTCGACGTGTTCAATTCCAGTCAGTTAGCATAAAATGGCATTTCCACATATTTTCCCTGGAGTTCACACAAACATACATACACACACACGTAAAATAAGAGTAAATTAGAAAGTATTGCGACTATGGTTCTAGTTCACACATATATAGATTTATTACAAACAAAATGTATTTAACATGCTTCTGTGATCAGTGGATGACTTCAGAGAAGATCACTCGGTATTATACTTGTATTAGTCTCAATAGAGTGCCTTTCAAAAGAAATACTTTTTGTATTATGGAGAACTTTAGGCTATGAGTAAACCCAAATTTTTGACAAATCCAAATGGACATCTGTCTAACTCACTGAAGCTTTGCAACAACAGTTTTTAGATGGGGCAAGCATTTTAAGGAAAGTTCTCAAAGACAAACTCAAGGCAAAAAGAGGCCAGCTCAGAAAGGTATTGTGATTAATTTGAGGGACTCCAAAAGGGTAATCTTGACAGATTTTTCTCAAAGGACAATCCTGGGGGTGTAGTAAGAAGAAGTTTTAAGAAAACTGTAAACTGCATTCACAAGAAAAAAAAAAAGAGAATCACTCTGAGAAGTGTCATCCATCATGGTAATGCATCTAGATATTCTTTGAAGGCAGCAAGGACAATTCTGTCAGATTTCATGGGAGAAATCTTACCCCATTCACTCTGATCTTGCCTCTTCAGACTTCCTTTTGTTCTCAAAATTCAAAGAACATTTAAAGATTTGACTCATTGGAGGATGCCACGCTGGTGTGGTGCACAGAATTCTTGAGAGAAGGTTTAGAAAGATGAAAGGGTCTTCAGAGATAGAAAGACCTAGATGGAAGCTCTTTCAAGACACGATAGCTTCATATTTTGATATGTTTGTTTGATAAAGGTTTCTATGATTTTGAATCAATACTTTTTGACGCTGGGTTCCAGCATCCCTCATGGTACAGTGGTTACATGCTGGACTGCTAGCCACAAGGTCAGCAGTTTGAAAATGCCTACCACCCCGTGGGAGAAACATGAGGGTTTCTACTCTCATAAAACTTCCCTGTCTCAGAAACCCAAAGAAATCTTCTATCCCATCTCCCAGGGTTATTGCAAATCAGAACGGACACAGGGGTGGTGGGTTTAGATTTTGTTTTTTTCCTTGGGTGCAACCAAATCGAACTCTGCCATCCAGTCAACTCCAACTTGGAAGTGACTTCACGTGACAGAGTAGAACAATCCCATTGGTTTTCCAAGACTGTAATCTTTACAGAAGCCGATGGTCCCATCGTTCTCCCATGGAGTAAAGTAGCTGATATTTTGAATTATCAACTGTTCTGTTAGCATCCAAGAGCTTAACCACAGTGCCAACAGGGCTCTCTTCCCTTTCTTTCTTCCTCTCTCCCTCTAACTCCCATACAAATCACACCAAAGTCAGTACCTGTGTACAATAGAAATCTGTACACAGAAAAAGAAAACAAATGTCTTCTACCAATAGAGAGCCACAGAAAAGTGATAATACCACAGCCTATCAAAGGCAGGAAACTTATAAGACCCAGAGAAATAAGGCAGCCCTGGCTGTGTCACCTCTCACAGGTTGATTGTATATCTGCCATCAAGTCCAGCTCACAATAACCCTACAGGACAGAGAAGAAATGCCCCATTGGGTCTCCTAGATAGTATCTGTGAGGCATCATCTCCATCGAAGCAGACTGTCACACCTTTCTCCTGCAGACGGGGTTGAACCTCCAGCCTTTCCAGTTAGCAGCTGAGAGCCTGACCACTGCATCCCAAGGGCTCGCGATGTGTGTATACATATATGCGTGCATACATGCATGTGTAGATACGTAAGTAGATGTATACATGTATGTGTATCGAATACCTATGTGTGTGAACATATATGTGTATAATATATGTATATACACATCTTTGTGTTTGTTTGTGTATATATAGGAACCCTAGTGGAGTCATGGATACACACTGGACTGTGATTCCTGAGGTCAGCAGTTTAAAACCACGAGCTGCTTTGTAGGAGAAAGACGGGACTTTCTATTCCCATAAACAGTCTCAGAAACCCACAGGGCTTCCCTATGAGTTGGCATCAATTCTTTTTTTTGTGGGGGGGGAGCGGGCATCACTGCCTCTGGTGGTCTTGGGAGCTATCCAGCACTGCTCCTGAGAGCCGCCGCTGGATTTGAACCCCCAAGCCCGCGGGCCGCTGTCCCACACTCAACCATTTATGCCACCAGGGTTCAGCCCTTGGTGGCATCAATTTAAAGGCACTAGGATGTTCACAAAAGAGTACTCAAAAAATATTGGTTTTTTTCAAGGCTATGTACTTAATTTTCTTTCTTTCTTTCTTTTTTTGGGGGGCATCACTGCTCTCCGGTGGTGGGGGTAGGAGGCCCAGCCCCACTGCTGGAATTGAATCTCCGTCCCAGTGGGCCGCAGTCCTGAGCACAACCACTACGCCACCGGGGCTCAGCCCTTTAATTTTCTTTTTACAAAACAACCTCATCACCTTTAAAATACTCTCCATTACACTTAGTACATTTGCCAAATCTGAGATTCCATTCTTGGAAATATTTTTCAACCTCATCTGTTTGGATGACTGACAGCACCTCCCTTGTTGTTGTTGTTGTTGTTCTTCTTCTTCTTCACCTCTTCTGCTTTGTCAAATCACTGTCCTTTCATGTCCCTCTTCGTTCACAAAAACAAATATAAGTTTCAGGGAACGAGGTCAGGTAAGTAAGGTGCATGAAGCAAGAGAGGCATGCTGTTTTTTGCCCCAAACTGGCACACTAAGTTGGATGCATGAGCAGGAGAATTGTCGTGGTGGCAAAACCAGTCCCCCATCTGACACGAATCAGGTCTTTTGGTCACATATTGCTATGCTATCTTTTTAGAACCTCTAAATAGAGAGCTTGATTAACAGTCTGACCTGATGGAACAAAATCCAAATGCACTACAAGTAGACATTTTTGTCTGTTCCACATCAATTGACATTTCACCTTTAAAAAAAAATGAAAAAAATCACTTGTAAACTTGAGTTTTTACCCATACTGCTGTCCTTGTAAGCTGTGTTCAACATCACAATGGTTTCTGTGGCATTTTCCCTGAAAAGGAAACAAAATTTCACAGCCACACTCTGTTCTCTTAAATCAACCATCACTAAAAACAAGGTTAAAAGGTTTGAATGAAATTGTTTTTATGAAAAAATTCACTGCACCCAGAGAGAACCTTTCCAGAGGATGCCACTGGATGCACTAACTCAGAGAAAGATGCTCAATGCTTATCTAGTGGGAAAAAAGAAAGTTTCACTCCACCCAAGGCAATTCTGGTTTGAGGGGGGATACCTCCTTGTATGCTACATGTGTGTACATACATACATATACATAGATACACATATACATATGCAGTACTTTGCTGATCTCTTGTGATGTCTGCTGATATCAGGAGTCATCATCAGACTACTGACTTTGAATTTTATTGACTTACCTGGAAATCATTTACCTCTGCATCCACCAGCCTGTGGCCCTCCTGCTTTTTTCATCCTGCTGCTTGTCATCAGCTTTTGATGGTTGTGAACCAGATTCTATACAGGCACACATTAATGCACATCACAATTGTTCTATGCAATAAGATATCATGTGATTTGTATATTATGCCAATGTCATCATACTACAGCCATGGGAACACACAGGAGACCACTTCCAGTTTTTCTCATCACTGCTCCCACCAATGCTGCTGCTGCTGCTGCTGCAATTTCTAGTGGCGGTGGGAGGAGTGGGTGGTCAGAAGCAGCAGTGATGACCGAGGGCAGCACTGAATACAGAAGTAAGGCAAGCCCAGAACTGCTCTCTATTTGGTCCACCTGAGCAACAAGAATAGCCCGGCCCCAAAGTCCCACTCTATTATCTGCTAGACCAAACCGGAAGGAGAGTCTATGCCCAGAGTCAGGTCCTCTTCTCACCTACCTGTTGTCCACTCATGTTCCAGTGCTGTCAGACTCTGGGTTGGAGTCCCTAATGTCATTAAGGAAAAATAATGAGCCAAAGGAGAGCTGATTTCTCTCTCTCTTTCTCTCCGTATATGTATATACACACACACATAGCTTATGGGACCATGGGCATATATCTTGTTGGATGATGTCCTAAAGGACATTAAATGAAGCAGATAGACACAGAGGAATGTTTCAAAATGTTAATTCAATTTTCTACAAACTTTTTGAAGCCCCTTTGTGTGTATATGTATTACCATTATATATACTTCATTGTACAGATATTCTATTATCTTTTAATCAAATTATGCAGAAGAATTAACACATTTGAATTATGCTATTGATGAACAATATTAAAACATTGCATTGGGAAATACCAATAACTACAGTGTTGGTGAGCCATGAACTATCAGAAGAGCAAACTGTTCTGTTTTGGAAGAAGTGAGAAGTGAGGATGATGAGACATCATCTCACATTCTTTGAAGAAGAACGCCATGCTTGGTAAACTAAAAAAAAAGAGAGAGAGACAGACCTCAAAGAGATGGGTTGGCAGAGTCACTGGAACCATGGGCTTAGACACACTTGTGTGGATGGTGCAAAGCAGGGTAGAGTTTCCTTCTACTGTGTGTGGGATTACTATGAGTCAGAACCAAACCAAGGGCACCTAACAGCATCTTTTAATTCTATTGCCACCATTTTTAAACCCGTGTGTGTGTGTGTGTGTGTGTGTGTGTGTGTGTGTACCACTGGTGACTTTGTTTCTTTCGAGAACATGGGTTAAGACAACATATGAAGTATGGCACTGGGAGGTGGGCAAAGGGAACACAGCTGCTTGCTTTCTTCTTAAAAACAGTTGCCATGGGGTTGATTCTAATATATGAAGAACAGAACTAGAGTGCCCGCACTAGGTGATGCCAACTTTAAAAAAAATAATTTTAATTGGGGTTCTTACAGCTAATATAACATTCCATACATCATCTGTATCAAGCACATTTGCACACATGCTGCCACATTCATTTACAAACATTTTCCACTTGAGCCCTTGGTATAAACTCCTATTTCCCCTCCTCCCTTTTTTTTTTTTTTATTTTTTTTGCGGGCATCACTGCCTCTGGTGGTCGTGGGCGCTATCCACCCGCCGCTGGATTTGAACCGCCAAGCAAGTGGGCTGCAGTTCCGCACTCAACCACTTACGCCACAGGGGCTCAGCCCCCCTCCTCCCTTTTTTTTAATGAATCATTTTATTGGGTACACATACACCTCCACTCACGATCCATATAGACATCAATTGTATGCAGGCCACATTTGCACATTTGTTGCCATAATCACTCTCAAAACATCCTCCCTCCATTTAGACCCCCAGTCTCAGCTCCCCCTATTTCACTTCCCTACCCTCCTCCTCCCCCATGAACCCCTAATAATTTACAAATTGTTATTACCTTTTCATATCATATACTGTGCAATGTGTCCCTTCAGTCACTTCCCCATTGCCCGTACCCCAGAGAGGAAGTTATATGTAGATCCCTGAAATTGGTTCCCCCTTTCTATTCCATTATCCCTCCACCCTCCCAGTATCATCACTCCCATCACCAGTCCTGAGGAAACATCTATCCTAAATTCCCCATGTTTCTGGTTCCAGTGTACATCTCCTGGTCTAGCTGGACTTGTCTAGTAGAACCAAGAGCACGATAGTGAGTGGGAGGAAGCATTTGAGAACTAGAGGAAAGCTGCATATTTCATTGTTCCTGCACTGTCCCTTAACTGGCTCATCTCCTCCCTGCAACCCCTCTGTAAGAGGATGTCGCTGGTGATGCCAACTTTAATGCACCACAGGACTCACCCAAAGCCAAGGACAACTCTTGCCATGTTTTGATTCCATGAAATAACCCTGTATCCTTAGATTAAACCCACTTCCTAAATATGTATTATATGAGAGGGTTTCAAAAAATTCATAGATCCAGGGAATGAAAAGATAATGGAAGTTTTCCACAAACTTTTGAAGTCTCTTCATATGTATAGATAGAGATTTATAGACATATATGTATAGATATGAGATAGATAGATGATAGATAGATAGATAGATAGATAGATAGAAGATATAGAGGCTGATTCCTGGTGTCACAGTGACTAAGCACTCAGCAGCTAAATGAAAGGTCATTCATCCAAACCCAGCAGCTTCTCTAAGGAAGGAGGATATGTAAGTCCCCTTCCATAAAGATGTACAATCTTGGAAACCCCCTTGGAGCAGTAGGTATTATTAATAAGCTCAATAAGTAATAAAAGGCTGGAAGTTTGAATCCACCCAGAGACACATTGGAAGAAATACCTAGCAATCTAAAACAAAACTGCCATTATATATGCTACATACAATAATTCTACTCTGTAGCACATGTGGTTGCCATCAGTTTGTCATACTATGGTGGCTTGTGTTGCTCTGATGTTGTCATTGGCATTTCAGATGACAGCAGAGTCATTCAAAGTGAACAGGTTTCAGCAGAGCTTCCAGACTAAAAACAGACTACGAAGAAGGAATTGGCTGTCCACTACACAGAAAGTAGTCACTGGAAACCTAATGCAAAGCGTCGAAACATTGTCAGATGGGTTGAGCTCCGGTGGCGTAGTGGTTGAGTGCAGGACTGCGGCCCACGGGCTTGGCAGTTCAAATCCAGCAGCGGTTCTCCAGGAGCAAAGCTGAGTAGCTCCCACGACCAGCAGAGGGCAAAGATGACCCCCCCCAAAAAAAGAAATATTGTCAGAGACTGAAAGCCTAATACATAGAAGCTGAACATTGTCAGAAAATCAACATCCCAAGCTAAAAGGAACTGAAAACATGACTGAAAAATAACTACCTTCTCAAAGTAAACTCAACCACAATGACTTGAATGGAGTAAAGCCTGTGAGAGTACAGCCTTCGGACCTTCCTTTGCTGATGGGGCACAACTCAAAATAAGAAGAAACAGCTACAAAATCTATATGTCATTGGAACCTGGCATGGATGAAGTATGAATATAGAAAAATTTGAAGTTATCAAAAATGAAATGGAATCTGTAAATATAGATAGCCTAGGTGCTAGTGAACTGAAATGAACAGGTATTGGCCATTTTGAAGCAAAAAAATTATGTGGTTTATTATGCCAGTAATGACACAATAAAGAGGAATGGTGTTTCATTTATCATAAAAAATGACAATTCAAGATCTTGAAATACAATTCTGTGTGTGATGGGATTATATCTTTCCACATTCAAGGAAATGCAACCAATATAACTATTATTCAAATTCCTGCACCAACCACTAAAGTTAGAGATGCAGAAATGACAGGTTTCTACCAATGACTTCGGTTGGAAAGTTATCAGAGTCATACAATCAAGATACATTGATAAACATTGGTAATTCCAAGGAAAAAGTTGCAAACAAAGAGGAAGGAACTGTAGTAGGAAAATGTGGACTTGGTGATAAGGATGACACTGGAGATACCTTGATAGAAATTTGCAAAAACAATGATTTAGTCATAGAAAATAAATACCTTTTTTAAAATTGAGAACTACGGCTTTATTTATTTATTACATTTCATTATTAATTCTTACAGAAATTATTACAATCTATAATTCCATTGAATTAAGCATAGTTGTATAATTACTGCCCTCATCGTTTTCAATATATTTTATTTTCTTCTTGAACCCCTTGATATCAGCTCCCATTTATGCTCTTCCTCCTCCACTCTACCACCTTCCTCAACCCTACATATGTTATATATCAATATTATTATGATGATGATTTGCCTCAACTTACACCAGCTTATGCATCCATTCTCCTTAAATTTAGATGTTTGTTCCCTTCAAATGGGATTATATAGTCATCATAGCTATCTGTTCCGTATCCCCCCTTCCCCTTCCTCTCTTCCAGTATCTTCAGGAAGTCAAAACTCCCTTTAATATTTCTGAGAGATACTCTGCTTTCAATAACACAAACAGCAACTGTACACCTGGATTTTTCTAGGTGGAATATACAGAAATCAAACCATTTATATATGTGGGAAGAGACCATGGAGAAGTTTAATAACAGCAGCTAAAACCAGGCCAGGGGCTGACTATGGAACAGACTGCACATATGTAAGCTCAGGTTCAAGCTGAAGAAAATTTAAACAAGTTTACAAGTGCCAAAATACTACCATGAGTTTACCCCACCTGAATTTTGAGAACATCACAAGAACAGATATGATGTATTGAACATTAAGGATAGAAAACTTAAAGAACTGTGGGATGACATCGATAGCATCATGCAAGAAGAAAGAAACATGTCATTATCAGAGTGGATGTCAAAAAAAAGACTCTGAAGCTTGCTGTTAATCATAGAGTACCTAAGCTAAGGCAAATGTAAGAAATTATGAAGCCAAAGAGCTAAATAAACACTTTCAAGGGCAGCTGGAGAAGACCAGTAAAATACTATAATGAAATGTGCAAAGACCTAGAGTCAGAAAAGGAAGAACGTGCATATCTGAAACTGAAAGAACCCAAGAAAAGATTGAAGCATCGAGTTGAAATATTGATAGTTTCTGTGGACAAAATAATGACCGATGCAGGAAACAGCAAGAGAATATGGAAAGAATCCAGGCTCCTTTACCAAAAAGCACTGGCTGACATTCTGCTATTTCAGGAGCCAGCATAGGAGCGAGAACCGATATTGCTGAAAGAAGAAATCTCAGCTGTCCATTAAAGGCATGAGCCCCCAAAAAGGGTTCCAGTAATTGATGGAATGCCAGTTGAAATGTTTCAATAAGCTAATGAAACACAAAAATCACTTACTCATCTATGCCAAGAAATTTGAAAGACAGCTACTTGGCCAAGTGACTGGAAGACATCCATATTTGTACTCATTCCCAAGAAAAACAGCCTAACAGAATGCTCCAATTATATCAGTATCATTGCTGGAACACGCAAGTCCATTTTTGCTTAAGATCATCCAACAACAGTTGCAGCAGTACATTGACAGAGAGCTGCCAGAGGTTCGGGTCAGGTTCAGGGGAGGATCTGGAACAAGGATCACAAGTGCTGTTATCAGATGGATCTTGGCTCAAAGCAGAGACTACCAAGAAGATATTTACCTGTGTTTTATTGATCATGCCAACGCATTTGACTAGGTCATTCATAAAAACATAGATATTCTTGAGAACAATGGGAATCCCAGAACAAGACATTGTTCTCATGCAGAACTTATATATGGATCAAGAAGAAGTTATCTGAATAGAAAAAGGGAATGATGCATGGTTTAAAATCAGGGAAAGAGTGCATCAGGGCGGTATTCTTTCCCCATAATTACTCAATCTGTATGCTGAGCAAATGCTCTGATAAGCTGGACTAGATGAAGAAGAAAATAGCATTAGGATTGAAGGAAGGCTTATTAACAATCTGCAATATGCAGGTGACACAACCTTACTTGCTGAATGTGAGGAGGACTTGAAGAACTTGCTAATGGAGATTAGGAGTTGCAGTCTGTAGTGTGGACTGCACCTAGATGTGAAGAATACCACAATCCTCACAGCTGGACCAAGAGGTAGTACCATGATAGAGAAAAGGTTGATGTCAGCATTTTACCTTGCTTGGATCCACAATCGGTGCTCATGCAAGCAGCAGTCAAGAAATCAAATGACTCATTGCATTGGGTAAATCTGCTGCACAAGACCTCTTCTCAACGAGTATTGAAAGGCTTTGAGGACTAAGGAGACCTGACCCAAGCCATGGTATTTTTAATTGCCTCATAGGCATGTAGATACTGAATAAAGAAGACCAGGGAAGAATTGATGCATTTGAATTGCATTCCTGGCAAAGAATATTGAAAGTACCATGGACGAACAAAAGAACAAACAAATCTTGCTTGGAACAAGACAGCCAGAGGACTCTTTGTAGGCAAAGATAGAAAAATTCCATCTCACATACTATGGACATGTCATCAGGCCAGCCCAGTGTCTGGAGAAGGACATCATGCCTGGTAAAGTGGAGGGACAGTGAAAAAGAGGAAGACTGTGGACAAAACAGGTGGACACAGAGTCTGCAACAATGGGTTCACACATAGAATTGTGAGGATGGCACGGGACAGGTCGGTGTTTCATTCTCTTACACAACCTGATGGTACCTAACATTATTCATTTATTTTTACTTGCTTGCAGTAGGCTTCTTTACTTGCAAGCAAAAGACCCATGACTCATAAAACTTCCAATGCAGAAATTCTGTGAGCTTTCCATCCACTACTCCACATAATTACTGGAGCTTCCATATACACATGTACCCAAAATGACAATGTTTTCTCTCTGAGAGCTGTCATGTTAGAGACAAGTATATTGCCTCCATGTGGGTGTTTCCTGTACTATTTTGACAATCCAAACCATTACTTACTGTTTTCTATATGCCATTGAAATACAGATCAATAGGTGTATGCTAGAAATGTTCCAGGTTCAACTCCTTAATAACGCATGCCAACCATCTCTATACAGAGGATCCTGGACTAGATTTCTTTCCTTTCTTTCTTTCTTTTTTTTTTTTTTGGTTAAAGCAGTCAGCAAGGAACAGACAGTCATGTTTCTGGTTCTACCCCTGGAACTTGCTCATGCCCTGATAGTTGGGTGTTTAAAAAAATAATTTGGGGGGGGGGGAAGGGCAGGGCTGTGGCAGTCACTAATTTGGTGACAATTTGAGGATTAAAAGTGTAGGGGTGGAGTCTATGCTGTCAATCTGGAGATAACCGAAGAGACTTTTGTGTGGACATGGCTTTTTCCTGAGGTGAGAGACTCATGACTCAATCCCTTGGAGATGCTCTATTGACAAGACACAAGGCTGACTCCCTGTGAGACATCCTGGAGGAAAAGCCACATGGGTTTATCCTGATGAAACCAGATCTCTGAAGTTGTAAAACCACTCAGAGACTCCTGTCAGTGCTGAGATGCGTGAGACGCCACAGAGAGGTTCCTGTGAGCACTGAGATGTGTCTACCACCACTGGATACACAAGACTCTGCACTCACTGGCCTGTGATTGTCCTTGCATCATTGCATGTGCTTTGTGACTGTGAAGAGGACTTTATAGATTGGTATTGGACATATGGGCTATTATTGAACTTATGACCTTGGACTGGACTGGGTTGGGATGTTTCCTCAATGTTCATTTGCTCTTGTATATAAACCTCTTCCTTACACACATATGTGAGCATATGAATTTGTTTCTCTAGTCTACTCGGACTAACACAGGGGTTCATATAACTCTTATCACAATCCATACATCCATCCATTATATGCAAAGCACATTTGTACATTTGTTGCCATCATCCTCAAAACATTTGCTTTCTACTTAATCCCTTGGTATTAGCTCTTCCTTTTTCCACTCCCTCCCCACTCTCTTCTCCCTTTATAATTTATGAATTATTATTTTGCCATGTCATACATTGTCTGATGATTCCCTTCACCCACTACCCTGTTGTCCGTACTCCAAGGAGGGTGTTATATGTAGATCTTCTTTCTACTCCACCTTCCCTCCGCCCTCCAGGTACTGCCACTCTCACCACTGGTCCTAAAGAGATCATCTGTACTGGATTCCCCATGTTTCCAGCTCCTATCTGTACCAGTATTGGACATATGTCTAGCCAGATTTGTAAGGTAGAATTCAGATCATGATAGAGGGAGGGAGGAATCGTTTAAGAACTAGAGGAAAGTTGCATGTTTCATCATTGCTACACTGTAATTTTTAGTTCTCTGATGCCTGATACCTGGTAACTTTGACACTTCATGGTTACACAGGTTGGTGTGCTTTTTCCATGTGGGCTTTGTTCCTTCCAAGCTAGATGGCTGTTTGTTTACTTTCAAGCCTTTAAAATCCAGATGCTACATCCAGATGCTACATGTAACCGGGCACCATCAGCTTTCTTCACCTCTATTGGTTATGCACACATTTATCTTCAGTGATCATGTCAGGAGGGTGAGCATCATGGAAAGCCAATTTAATAGAACAGAGTGTTCTTGCATTGAGGAAGTACTAGAGTGAAGGTCCAAAGCCTATCTGCTGTCTTAAAACTAATGCTATAAGTATATACACGTAGATCTATTGTCCCATCTTCATATATTCACCTCTGTACATGCCTGTATTTAGACCTATATATATGCCTTTTACCCTCCAGTTCTTTCATCTATTTCCTTTTACTTTCCTCTTTTCATACTATCATGCTCAACCTCCATTTAGGTTTCATTATTTTCTGTGTGTTACAATACTCTTGATCAATTCCTATCAGGCACCCTGAGGGTTTTATTGGACATTTTAAGACTAAAGTCCATATATCTGCTGGGTGCCCTTTAAGCTGTCAAGTAGTTATTCCAAATAGCACTCTGTTGAAGACATAGCTTGGGTTTCTCAGTAGGAAGGTAGTACCATGAAAAACATGTAACTTACAAATTCGCTGGCATCCCATTAGTCCGCCCACATATACACACACACACAGGTTTTTAAAAAAATAAAATACAATTCCCAAACGGTGTCTCCAGTGTGGTTTCAAGTTGTACTGTGGGTCTGTGAGGGGTGCTGTGTCTCCCAATGGGGCTGGCTCTCTGGTCCTCTCTGTGCATTGGCTCCTCAAAGCAGGAGTATCATCCTCCAGGTTTGGTGGGCCAGGGTGTGCTCCACTCTCTCTATGGACATATAACCCCCTCCCAGGAGGGATGAACAACAGAAAAGTGGGTGAAGGGAGACAATGAGCATGAAACAAAGAATAATTTGTTTATCACAGATTCATGAGAGAGGAGAAGGAAAATGAGCTAATACCAAGGACTCAAGTGAAAAGAAAATGTTTTGAAAAGGCTGATGGCTAATCCTACAGGGGACAACACTGGAGACACAGTGTGGGAATTGCACATGATGTGACCCCACCACATGGAGGCAAGACACTGAGGGTCTGTAACAGAACAGCAAGGGGAGCAGAGCTAGGAATCCCCCAGGGAAAACAAAATAGACTTTGGGCACCCCATTAGACTCCACCAGAAACACTCCTAAAGGTCAACAAACAGACTTGAACTATTTACGGGCTTTTCTTTTTTCTTTTCACGTGTGTGTGATTGTTTTTGTTGTTGTTATCATTGTTTTGCTTTGTTGCTTTGTTTTGCTCTGTCTTGTTTTTGTACATATTATTATCTCTGCAGGTCTACCTAGATAAAATAGGCTGGATAAGCAATGTGGAGGAGAAAACAACGAGACAGTTCCAGGGGGAGACAGGAGAGGAGGGGAAGGGGGGAAGGAAGTGGTGCCAACAAACCCAAGGACAAAGGAACAACAAGCGATCCAAAATCAGCGGCGAGGAGGGTATAAGAGACCTGGTAGGGCATGACCAAGGGTAATGTAACCAAGAGGAATTACTGAAATCCAAATGAATGCTGAGCATGATAGTGGGACAAGAGAAAAATAAAAGGAAATAGAGGAAAGAACTAGGAGGCAAAGGGCATTTATAGAGGTCTAACTATTGGCATGTACATATGTAAATATATTTGTAAATGATGATGATGGGGAAATAGTTCTATGTGCACATATTTATACGTTTAGTATTAAGGTAGCAGATGGTCTCTACTCAAGTACTCCCTCAATGCAAGAACACTTTTTTCTATGAAACTGGCATTTCATGATGCTCACCTCCCTGATACCATCACTGAAGACATAGCAGGTGCATAAACAAATGTGGTGAAGAAAGCTGATGGTGCCAGGCTATCAAAAGATAAAGTGTCTTGGGTCTTAGTGGCTTGAAGATAAACAAGCGGCGAAGTGTTGAGGAGACCAGGCATCAAGCAGAACAAAAAGCCATATCATTGTGAATGGGGGGAGGGCAGAGTGGGTACCCAAAGTCCATCTATAGGCAACTGGACATCCCCTTACAGAGGGTCATGGAGAGGAGACAAGCCAATCAGGGTGCAGTGTTGCAATGATGAAACATACAACTTTTCTCTAACTTTTTAATGCTTCCTTCCCCCACCCCCACCACTATAATGATCCCGATTCTACCTTACAAATACAACTAGACAAGAGAATGTACATGGTACAGAAAGGAACTAGAAACACAGGGACTTCAAGACAGATGAACCCCTCAGAATCACTGGTGAGAGTGGGATACCAGGATGGTAGTAGGAAGGTGGACCAGAAAGGGGAAACTGATTACAAGGATCTACATATAACCCCTTCCCTGTGGGACGGACAACAGAAAAACAGGTGAAGGGAAACAATGTCAGACAGTGTAAGACATGACAAAGTAATAATTATTTATAAATTATCAAGGCTTCATGAGGAAGGCAGGGTGAGAAAGGAGAGGGAAAATGATATCAAGGGCTCAAGTGGAAAGCAAATGTTTTGAGAATGATGATGGCAGCAAATGTACAAATGTGCTCGACACAACGAATGTATGCATGGATTGTGATAAGAGTTGTACACGCCCCCAATAAAATATTTTTAAGGATGAAATAGAGTTTTAAAATATAAAAACAAACAAAAACACATGAGATCACCCCAAAAAAGGATGATGGCAACATATATACAAATGTACTTGACACAATGGAGGGATGTATGGATTGTGATAAGAGCTGTAAGAGCCCCCAATAAAATGATTTGAAAATAAATAAAATAAAAAACTAAAAAAGAAAAAAGACCATTAATATCTCCCGCATAGATAGACAAGCTCTCTTGACTGTTTTATCTCTAATCCAATTTATCAAATAAAGTTTTGGGAGGAACATGAACCAGGTCTGACCTACAGAACCTCCCACCACAGGTGTCATTATAGAATGTGGAAAAGCAGGAAAGAAAGTCAACAAAATATGTACAGCAGAGACAGGTAAGTCTTCTGGGTTCAGACCTGGTCGGAGGCTCTGAAGAAATGCATGACTTGGAGCAGATAGTTAATCTTTCTCACCACTGGTTCTACCATCTGGAAACCTGGATAATGACAACACCAGCCCCAGGTGAGGGAGAAACAATGCATACAGAGTGCTTGTGCAACCCTGAGTCTGGGTAAGTGCTGGTGGTGAATGTTGGTGTTGGTGTTGAGATTGCTGTGACCACAGGATGATCTGTTAAACTGAAGACTGGAGTGTCTCAAAGGTCTGGATTTCAATCTATTTTTGCAAGCAATGGACAGCTAAAAATAAGAAAGTGTTTACTCTTAAAGCTTCCGCGGAGAGCAGCTATGACTTGGTCTCTGACCACGTAGATTTGGATGTGGAGTAAGTGTCCTGGTTCAGTTCAGACCACATCCTGGCTGGACCTTCCTCTGGGGAAGTTTGGACAACCCCAGAAAAGCACGCCCAGCAAACACTCCCATGGGCTACGCCCTTTGGAAGAGTTTGCAAGAGAAGCAGGCTTCTTGCCTTTCAGGTATGTTTAATAAGCAGAAGACCTGGACAAACTGGTTGTCGGTCATATGAGGTCACTGACTTCCTGTGACCCTTTCCTACCCACTCCCATGCAAGTGTCAGGAGATAGTGTCTTCGTGACCTACAGAAAGAAGGGCTCTGAGGATGAAAACTGCTCTTTTCATTCATGGGAGCCAAGTGGTGAAGTCTTGCTACAAACCTCCGTGGGCAAGTCTGATGGCCATCCTCAGAGGTTGGTACTATCTCAATCAGGGAGCTTCCTCACCCCCAGAAAGAGCACCTCCCCAAGTCTCTTCAAGTCCCGCCAAAACACCTATGAATATTCATTGAAAACCGGGTTCATTTCCTAGATTTGATGTTCTCTCAGAACAAATTTAACACAAAACCACTTAAGTGAATTAACATTCCCAACTCAACTGATTCATCTGTAGAAAATGTGTTCTCAGGACTGCTCTCAAATTAGAGACAGAGTCAGAGACAGAGACTGTCTCAAAAACTGACATGACTCTTTTTTCCTTTCTTGTTGATTTATAGCATGCTCTGTAACACAGTCAACATGTAGATGAGCAACTTACAAAAGGTCCTGGAACTATTCCATTATCTCTCCATTCCACTTTCCCACAAATATTCTGAAGTCTCCTTTCAGCAGGTTATTGTGGCAGCAAGGTGATAAGTGATGTTCAATTTCAAAAATTTTCATTGTGCATATTTTATTTCTGCTACCAGACTTTCCATTCAAATATCCATGTAAATCCAATAGCCAAGGGGAGATGATATATGAATAAAAAAGATCTGTTTACAATTTATCAATGATTTTATAATACATCAAGTGCATGTACCAGGTGTCAAGGTATTAGAAGAAGCCCTGGGGGCGCTGTGAGTTAGATCTTGGGCTGCTAACCATAAGGTCTGTTCAGGCCACCAGATTTAAAGATGAGGCTGTCACCTTCTGGAGAGTTTCAGAGTCTTAAAATTCTCCGTAGAGCAGCTAGCAGTTGGGATTAACTTGTTGACAGCCGGTTTGCTTTGCTTTATCAAGATGTCATATACTGTATCAAGGATGAGTATCCATGCTTTAGATAGGTAGGTAGGTAGGTAGAGAGATAGATAAGATATATGGATGATAGATAGAGCTAGAGATATATATTTCTCAAAGCACCACACACTCACACCTACAAACTAAAATCATGAGTCCAAGAACTTGGAAGAAAATTTTAAAAATTATCCAAATCCAGTTCTTTGAAAATCAGTTAAAATAATTATTGTAGGCAATATGACTATCTACAGAAGAAAACTCAAGGCATCAGACAAGTTATTAAAATTACTAAGAATTCAGCAAAGTTGTTAGATACAACTGAATATTCAAAATTTCTTAATGAGCCCATATGTCAGCAAAAAACTAAGAGAAAGTATAATTTAAATGCATACATATTTATTAGATAATATATCTCACATATAATTAAATACTATAAAATATCTGTTTATACATTAATTTATTCTATACATTCCATTTACAACAGCAGCAATTTTTAAAATCCTCTTATTGGGGGTTCATATAACTCTTACCACAATCCATACATAATCCATTGTGTGTCAAGCACATTTGTACATCCATTGCCCTCATCATTCTCATGACATTTGCTTTCTATTTAAGCCGTTGACATCAGCTCCTCATTCTTTTCCCCTCCGTCCCCATTCTCTCTTCCCTCATAAGCCCTTGATAATTTATAAATCACTATTACTTTGTCATATCTTACACTATCCAATGTCTCTCTTCACTTCCCCACTGTTCGTATTGTGGGGAAAAGGTCATATGTAGATCTGCTCCCTCTTTCTACCCCACCTTCCCTCCACCCTCCTGGTATTGCCCCTCTCACCAGTGGTCCTGAAGGGATCATCTGTCCCGGATTCCCTATGTTCCTGGTTCCTATCTGTACCAGTGTACAGCTCTGGTCTAGCTGGACTTGTAAGGTAGAATTGGGATCATGATCATGGGAAAGAGGAAGAATTGAAGAACTAGAGAAACATTGTATGCTTCATCATTGCTACACTGCACCCTAACTGGTTTGTTTCCTCCCTGCAACCCCTCTGTAAGAGGAAGTCTGTCACCCACAAATGGACTTTGGGTCCCCAACCTGCATGCACCTTCATTTACAATAATACAATTTTTAGTTCTTAGATTCCTGATACCTGACTCCTTTGACACCTCGTCATCGCACAGGTTGGTGTGCTTCTTCCATGTGGGCTTTGTTGTTTCTGAGCTAGATGGCCATTTGTTTACCTTCATGCCTTTACGACCCCACCCAAACTCTATATTTTTTTATAGCCGGGCACCATCTGCTTTCTTCACCACAATTGCATATGCACACTTTTGTCTTCAGTGATCCTGTCCAAAAGGTGAGCATTATGGCAAGCCAATTTAATAGAACAAAGTGTTCTTGCATTGAGGAAGTACTTGAGTTGAGGCACAATGTCCATCTGAGCAGCAAAAAATTTAAGGAACATATAAATCAAACTAAAGAAAATCTTAATCATTGTAGAATAAAACTTGACTGAGACAACAAAAGAGGTCTAAATAAATAAAAGGGTAGACCATGTTCATGTACAGGATGAAAAAGCTTGATGATGGCAATTCCCTTCAAATTAATCTATAAAATCAATGCACCTATTACAATTTTTATCCATAGCTTTTAATGTACTTGACAGATTGATTCTGAAATTAATAACCAAGAGTCAAAATAACTCAAAGAACAAAAATAATTTATGACATCAGGATAGCAAGACTTGTTATGAAATTTCAGTAATTAACAAAGAGTGGAATTGGCGTAGAGACAAACACCAAAGCAAAATAGAATACAAAGCCATAAATAAATCTGTGCTTGTTGGAGTGTAACAATACACAACAGAGATAAGATTACAAATCAGTAGGGGAAGTATAAGATTATTTGATAAATGGAACTGAGTTAGTTTTCCATGTAAAAGTTTTTTTCTTTTCAAAAGGAAAGGTTCATAATTCACCTCAAAAACAAAGCTAAAATCAGGAATGACTCAAAGAACAAATGTGGGAAACCACACTTTAATATTTTATACTATAAATTATTATATTTTATAACCTCGGGGTGTGAAAACATAAAATTTAAAGAACAAGATTAGTGAACCTGATTATGTTAACCTGTAAATGTAAACCAGCATTTGAAAAAGTGAAAAACAACCCAAGAATTGGGAGGTGATCCTTCAAGGCACAAAATCCTAAGAGATTATGTTTTAGAATCTATAAAGAAATCCTACAAATCAAGAAGAAAAACAAACCAACCAACAGGAAAGTTGGCACAGAGCAGGAGCAAATAATTCTCAGAAAAGAACCCGGAGGACCAATGAACATAGCAACTACTCACTGAGGAATGCAAATTATAACCACAATGTCATATCTTGTCATATCCATCAGATCAACAATGATCAAAAATATTATACTCAGAGTTGAGCATGAAGGGAAATGGAACTTCTTGTGCACAACAATTGACTCTATGCTGGCATGCCATCTTTGGAGAACAACTTTGAACTATCTGACAGAGTTGGCAATGAACATACCTAATAGACCCCAGCAATTCTCTTGCCAGACATAGATCTCAGAATCCACCTCATTTGTTCACACACTGCTATGTTCAATATTGTATCTATAGAATCCACATATAAACAGTGTTGTAATTGTTTTTATTAGTTGCCCTCTAGTCATTTCCAGCTCTTAGGGACCCCATGTGTGCAGAGTAGAACTGCAGGCCATAGGTTTTCCAAAACTGTGACATTTTGGAACCAGATTACCATGCCTTACTTCTGAGACACTTCTGGGTGAGTTTGATCCATCAACCTTTCAGTTAGTAGTTTAATGCTTAACCATGTGTGCCACCCAATGACTCACAAAAACATTCACCTTAAAAAATTTATGAGAGGATGAGAATATAACGAAAAATTGGTGTATTCATAGAGTGGGATATACCTAGCAGTTAAAAATGAACAAAAGGCACCGACAAGTACCATCATAAGTATATCCCAAAACATGCATGGAACCCTAGAGGCAAACTGCAGAAAAACAAGATAATACCAAGTCTTTATTATCTTATAAGAAGGTATCACCATATGCTTGCTTAACCTCTTGCCTAGAAAACTATGACAGCATTCTAACTGCTTCCCATCCTTGTCCTTTTTTAGGTCATCCTCCATACAGTGACCTCTCACACTCATGCTTCTACCTTTCTATGGCTTCCCACAGCAGCTGGAATAAAGCCCCCAATCTTCTAACACAGTCTAAAAATAAATGAAATAGTTGCCATTGAGTCAAATCCAGCTCATGGTGACTCCAGGAAGATCTGAGAATGTGCTCCATAGGGTCATTGGCTGAGTTTTGGGAAGGTGATCACCAGGTCTTTCTTCTGAGGTGCCCCAAGGTAGACTCAAATCTGCAGCTCTTTGGTGATGGCTACGTGTATTAATTATGTGCACCACCCAGTCTCTCTGACCACAGTCTAGACCCCTACTAACACATCCTTCCACTCCCCACAGTTCCACCCTCCCTTCCTTCCAACCTTCCCTGCTTCTGGCACCCACACGCCTCACTCCTCCTCATACACACATAACTCCTCCTTGTCTGAGGAAATCCATATTTGTTGCACCTTGAAGTTTCTGTAGGGCTTTTTAACCATTTGAGTTTCAAAATAAATCATTATATTTTAATGACAAGGCCCTTTCTCAATACCCTACTAAGCCCCTTTGTTAGCCCTCCCCTGTTGGTGGGAAACATTTCTGGGATTTATCGTCCTCACAGCAATTTCAGACACCAACATGGATCTCATTTGCTCACACACTGCTATGTTCAAGGCAGAGGCTTTGCCTCCTTCATCACTGTATTGCCAAGGCCTAGAATATTCTTATTTTATCCACTCCACAAATATTGGTTGCCTACTTAAATGCATTTTTAAAGTGCCCAGTTCTGGCCTCTGTTGTGTTTCTGGGCACCAATCAGGTGGCACAGTGGTTAAGTGCTGGAATGTCAACAGAAATGTGGATGCCCTAAACCCACCCAATGGTTTTGCGGGAGGATGAACTGTTCCCATAAACACTTAAAAACTAAATAAATAAATTCGCTGCTGTTGGGTCAATGCTGACTCATAGCGAGCCCCTGTGGGCTTCTGAGATCGGAACTATTCACAGGAGTAGAAAGCTCAGTCTTTTTCGTGGAGAGCTGCTGCTGGTTTTGAACTGGCAATCGTGCTGATTGACATCTGATGGGTAACACTATCCCACCTTAGAAAACTCTACAGTCCCCGTCTGCTTTGTCACGTGGTCACTAGGAGCTGAAATCCACGAGCCAGTACGCGACGACATTAACACTGATAGAGCGAAAGGCCGATATGTGGATGGGAAGACTGTACGGCAACTTTGAGGTGGGGAATAGGATGAGAGCAAGAGAAAAAGGCGCCTTCAACACAGTCTATGATTTCAGTTTAAATTTGTAGCCAAGACAGGGACATTTATTAAGTTAGGTTATTTGTTAGATCTAGGTGGTGATTGTACAAGTATTGCTATAGTACTATCTGTACTTCAGAAAGTATTACATAATTTAAAAAACACAAAACCCTATTTCGCCAAAACCACAGATTTGAATTATAGTGTTGGCAAAGAACACTGCGAGTACCATGGACTGCCAAAAGAACAGACAGATCTGTCTTGGAAGTACAGCCAGAATGCTCCTTAGAAGTAAGGATGGAGAGACCTCAGTTCACGTACTTCAGACATGTCATCAGGAAAGAGCAGTCCCCAGAGAAACACATCATGCTTGACAAAGTGGAGAGGCAGCAAAAGAGGGGAGATCTGCAGTTTTAATGCTGGGCTCAAACATGACAATTGTGAGCCTGGTGCACGACGGGACAGTTTTTCCTTCTGTCAGACCTGGGGTCGCTATGAGCTGGAACTGACTGGACAGCAGTGCACAACAATGACAACAATTTGTAACCAGGACATGGAAAAGACTATAGATGGAGGACCAATTTGGGGTGGGGGTGAAGGAAAGGGAGGATGGTGAACAATACCTAAAGTGGTGGCAGGAGGGGGAGATTTGTGGTGATAGAACTGTCACAATGGTGGCTACTTTAGTCAACAAGTGATGAACTGTGCATACGCTTTAGATCAACATCATTTTCCTGGTTCCTTCACTATTGTGCCCTCATTACATAAAACGTAGCTTCTGGCACTACGTCAGCAGAAGGTGCCACCACATAACTGGTCCCTTCTGTACCACCTTTGTAACTTCCAGTAGATTTAGAACTGCTAAACTTTTTTTTTTTAATTTTCTCTTAAAAAGACGTGAAAGTGCTGAGCCTGGTGGTGCAATGGTTGTGTGCATGGCTGCGGCCCACAAGGTTGATGGTTCAGATCCAGCAGCAGCTCTCCAGGAGCAAGAATGGGCTTCCTACTCCCACCAGGGCTGTGATGTGGGGAAACAAACAAAAAAAAAAGATGTGAAAGTTTCTTTTTTAAAAGACATTAAAATCAAATCATCTGGGTTCAAATCCCAGCTCTGCCATTTGATGGAAAAATGGCCTTCTGCATCAGCCTTATTTGAGCTTCTGTTTCCCCATCTGTACAATAAGGGGGAATATCATTATCTGTCAGGCATCATATTGCAAAAATTAAACCAAATTAAGATATTCTAAGTGCTGAACATAAAACTTGGCACATAATAACAGTTCAATTAAAAGTTAAGGGGGGGGGGGGCTGAGCCCCAGTGGCGTAGTGGTTGTGCGCGAGACTGGGGTCCACCGGGATGGAGGTTCAATTCCAGCAGTGGGGCTGGGCCTACTACTCCCAACACTGGAGAGCAGTGATGCCCGCCCCCCCCCCCCCAAAAAAAAGTCAAGAGGAAAAACAACAACAATAATCTTAACACCTCTGGGGTAAATCCAAATAAGTCTATTTGTTCTAAGGACCCTTCCAGGCATGATACTGGTCAACCATGCATGCAGGAGTTCTTGGTGAGGCAGCCTGGGAAGGCTCTGATTGAGGAATATTAGGTGTGGTGAGTGGAGGACGGAGGCAGGGCAGAGGGTGGGAGTAGGGAATGAAGGCAACTGCCATCCCCTCTGTTTGCTAGTGAAATGCATCTGAGAAAACCATACTCCCATCAATAATGACAAATAATATAAAATGAAATGACTCCTTTTTTTAGGGACTATTTTTTTGTTGTTGTTGTTGTTTTTCAGTCAGTGTAGCCCTGTGGACTACAATAAGATATTAATCACAACTTAAATGCCCCTAAATACGTAGACTCTCTTGGATTCACCAGACACAAAACCCAAAATCTGATGTTCCCACAGATGACAGTGGGCTTTAGATTGTGCTTGTTTAAAATTCAGAAGAAACGTGATGATCCTTTTTCCTTTGGTCCAGAGTAAAACCTGACTTCATCCACGAGCGAAGCAGCACCAGGCTCTGTTTCCAACTGGCTGAAGAAAAGCATTCCCGCTGCCGGGGCACACACACAAACAGGCCAGAAATGTGAAACCCGATGTATTTACCAAAAAGAGACATCAAAGTTGACAAATCACCCTGCTTCAAAACTCTGAAGCCAGAGCGACAGAGCAGGGTAGAAAGAGTAGATCTTTCTGGTGGATTTGGAGCGGCAGTGTCCCATGCGTGTCTGCAGAAACATTAAGTCAGGTACGGGAAAGGAGCAGACTCAAAAAGTAGTTTTCTTTTAAAAGTAAATGATGAACATCTGCTAAAATGTGAAATAGTTCCTACAGGTCGCTGTTGTCTTTGAGTCTGTGAAAAACATAAATGTCCGTTGTGAAAAGACACAACGAGCTCGGCACATTTTATTTTTAGTAAGGAGCAACGCATAATCATCTCTCTCTCACACACGCTCCTGAAAGTTAGCACCGCCTGCTACAGAAAGGGCCCGCTTCCTTTGGAGGGTGAACCTCGTTTAGCACCCATGCCATGTTCGGCAAAAGTATTGAAGCTGGTGTCATAAAAGAACTGTTGGTAAATCCCTGCTTTCCAAGTATTGCTGGCCAGCAGAATCAGGACCCTGGGCTTCCAGCTGGATTGTCCATGTAGACATCTCACAACATGTAGTGAAACTTGTTTAAAGCACTGACTGTCTGATGATGGAAGTTTGGCTTAATTCTTATTATTTAAAACACAAAGATTTTATGACCTAGCAAGAAAACATTGTCCCCTTAGTCCTGTGGGAGAGCCAAAATCTGCACCAACTCCCTTATGTAACCTTCTTCTTAGTCATGTAGGCATGTGTAGGTTCAGGTGGTCAGATGTCAGAACACCTGGGAACACCCCAGGAAATTCATGTCATCTTTAACCATTGAAGGAAGGGGTCCTGGTGGCCAAGGGGTTAAAGTACTAAGCTGCTAACAGAGAGGAGGCTGGTTCTAACATATCAGCGTCTCTGAGAGGGAAAGAGGTGGCAGTTTTCCTAAAACGTAACAAATTTAGGGATCCCATGGAACTGTGTTACTGTCCCATAAGTTCTCTATGACTTGGAATTAATTAGACATCCATAGATTTGACTTTGGTTTTTATTCAAGGGGGCTGGGGGGTGCACATAACCATATCTGAAGAAATATGAGAAGAATATCAAAAGGAACCAGAACACTTATGGGTGGACAGCTAGAAAAACTAGATCAACCCCATTACTAAATAGTTAATTACAGGCAAACTGTGGGAAAGAATATTTTCAATGTCTTAGTAGACTTTAAAAAATTACAAGTGTTAGGTGGCAGCAAGGCTAATAGTTAAGAAAGATCTTTGTTTCACTTTTAAGCTTTTTGTTACAGAATATATAAAGAGCTCTAAAAATGAAAGTACCGTGATCTTGAAAATCAACGTCCAGTCAAAAGAAAGGAAAGCAGATTCAAAGTTACAGCAAAAGTTCCCATTTAGGCACAATCGGTGTCTCCCCTGCAATTTATATAGGAATGAGATAATCATCGGAATCCAGAAAAATGCATGTGTGTGAAAATGCTGAAAGCACCTGATTTTAGAAACAAATTTGCCTCTTCCTTCTTTTTTCCAAAACAATTCATTTCCAAATATCTAAAGCAAATAATACTCCAGGTGCTTCCTGTCAATTGTGTCGAGCCTTCTATTTAGGGACAACATGGAACAAGACATTGCACCTCCCCTCTTCCGGCTCCCTTTTAACATATTATTGGAAACACTGGTTTGAAATGAAGAGCTTTGATGAGACAGGCTTTCTATGCCTGATGACTTATTGCCTTTATTTTAAGGCAGGATCTTCTGTGTGAAAATGGACTAGCTCACAAAGCCATAGTATCCTGACCTGAAATGGGAAGTGTGTTTTAGTTCTGTTTATTTATTTTATTTTTATTTTTCCTGACATCAAGATCCTGTTTTGCTGGAACTGCGTCTTTGTCTAAGAGAAAGCTTTGAGGGTCAGAGAGCTGGCTTTTGAAACGGCTGTTTTCCAGACAGGCAAGTCATTTGCGAAATAAAATCCTTGTCAATCTTCTATCATTCTAAAAGAGCTGCGCATGATGTACCAGGGGTACGAGTAAGATTTTTTACATAGCAATTTAACTACAACTCCGATCGGAGCACAGATGTTGAAGCTTGTGTACCTTGGTGTCTGAGTTCATCTGGGGAATGGGTTTTAACTATAAAAATCCCCATCAAAAAGAAGATAAAGTATGTCTAGAGAGGTGGACTGCTTCCAGCATGTGGAGTCATAAACAGATCAAATGTCCTTTTGGGGACCGCAGCTAGATAAAGTGGTGGGTCGCTGTGTTGACAGCCAGAGGTGAGAACCACTTTTCAGCTGCCGAAAGTCAACCTTGTTGCCCCTAGAATCAGCCACCCCTTGTAGGTCAAAATGAAATGATGTGGAGGACAAGGAGTTGCTATGAAAATAAATACCGAGGGAGGTCCAAGGTGCAGGAGAGGGAGAGCAGGGAAAGCAAGGAGTTAAGAGAGAAAGGAGGTTTACCAGAAGTTGTGCTTTTGAACAAAGCTAATGAAAGATAATATCACACGTTTAGAAGAAAAAAGAAGAACCCTGATTCTGCCCTAAAGACAGTCAGTTGCTTGAATTGGAACCACAGTCAAGACCTGAAGCCATGTGCAGTCATAGCCTTGGGTGCCAAGGGTCTCTAGGAGGCTCCGGCAGGCTTCTCGAAGGATCTAATAGCCCCCATATATGCTTTAGGGGGCAGAGATTTACCCTCCAGGTCATTTCATTAGCAAATAAAGAAGCTTCATTGATTGCAATCCTATACTTTTAAAAAAATAAACAATATTGTAAGGAAGAACTCAACTATGCTTGCAACTTGAAAGTGAGTGACTCACGTCTTAAAATTAATTGGCACGAACTTCTTTGGAATATAATTTAGAGGTATCTATACAAGTGTTAAATGATGCCAAAATGCCACTGGTAGGGATTTATTCAATATATGTGACCCCATAAATATAAAGCTACATAATGCAGGGTTTTGTTTTTTTACTCCTCTGTTGTTTGCAGGAGCATAATAATAATAACAACAATAAACTGGCAATAATTTAAGTATCCTTTGGAGGGTATTGAGTCACTAGCTAATGGCACATTCATGGGAGAGACTATTGTGCAGCTGCTAGAAAAGAATGAGGCAAAGCTGTTACCATAAAGATATTTAAAGTAATAGAGATATACAGAGATGTAAAATATTAAAGAAAAAAGGCAAACTGCATACATAATATACTACTATTTGTAGGAGGAGCTTTTTGATAATTTTTTCCCTTTTTTGACAAAATATAAATATAGATTTATATTTATATTGCATTAGAAAACTCTGGGAAGATTAAAATAAACACCTTCAAGGAACCTTTGGGGAGCAGGGTTGGGATAGCCAATTTCCTATTTTCTCTTCCCACCTTTCTGGCCTGAAGAAGTTTTTAACCATCACCTTGTACGCTTGTTTGACTCATGGGAAAATGAATTTACAATAAAAGGTTCTACTAACTTTACATCATCAACATCATCAACAACAACAACAACAATAAAACAAAATGGATGCTTTTAGGAAACAGCCTATCTTCCCTGGCCACAGTGATTTTCTCTGCTTCATTTAAGGGGCTCTATCAGTAGGGACGGGGCACGTTACGCACACCTGTCGCCTGCTAACCCCCGCCACATTTCCCTGGGGCCTCTCCCCTGGGCGTCCGGACGTTGGCACCCGTCCTTTTAGAAACCTCGCTGCCGATGGATACAATGTTACATAACCCCGATCGCTGCCGATGGATACAATGTTACATAACCCCGATCGCGCCCCGGACGCGCCTGGGGAGGAGCTGCGGCGGCAGCGGCCCGGATTGGGCTCGGGGCTCCGCGGCAGACAAAGAACTTGCTGCAGATCGCCCAGAACCGGGTGCCCCTGCAGCCTGGGCGCACGCGGCAGAAATTCCTGGCCGCCCCGGCAGGAACTCTGTTTGAAATGCCCAAGAAGAAAACTACAGGCCAGGATGGCTCCTCAGGCCGCAGCCAGACACGCTCTCTGCCCGCTCGCATCTGTTTCGTTCTCCCTTAACTAGTTCCTAGAAATATCCACAGGGGTGTGGGGGTGGGGGTATTTCATTTCCACTGAGTCTAACTTTTTGCTTCCTTTATTAACCATACAAATGACCTGGTGTTCCATTAACCCGTTGGCGAAATATCGACTCTTGGGACAAACTGGAGTTTGCAGGGCTGTGCTTTTAAATGTTTTCCCAAATGTAAGCGTTTCCTCTACCCTAAGCTATAGACGAATACAACTCTCTCTCTTTTTTAATAGTGATTTTGCTCCAAGGGTTTTCTGAGCTTTAACTGTGTTGCCAACAAATACAAATGTGTTCTTCAGAAACCAGTAAGTGTAAAGAAACGTTAACTCATCATACTCCAAAATGAACCAAACCTACCACCTCGAGGCAATTTGTACCAGGTGCAAGGTGATCGCTCTCAATTCCCCACTAGCACTCTCTGAATTTGCTCTACGATGATTTGCATGTGTCAATCCGGAAACAGACTTTTCCATCTTTTGCTTCTACCAGCTTCCCCTCCTTCTCAAAAACCAGCAAGAACAGTAAACAGCCATCAAACCTCCAGGTTAGCGCTACAGCCCAGACTTGAGTACTGGACTGAGAAGTGATTAGAAAATGAGGTTGGGAAAGAGGAAGGGTGTCCCATTCTCAAAGTGTGGGTGCTTGCCAAGGGTCTGTAGCTAAAACTGTTGTTTGGTATTCATAACTTTTAAAACTCCAGAGACTTACTTTTGTCATAAATCTGCACCAACAATCCAGCACTATGTTGACTTTTTCCAGTTTTGGCACTCGTCAAAGGTGCTGTTAACAGCACTCAAATCTGAAGTTCCTTTATTTCTTCTGCCACTTGAGAGAAGGCTTCACCACAAAATTCTAATAACAGTCAATTCCGACAAATCAACTTGGAAACGTCTGAATGTGTTTTTCCTAGAAAAAGTGCCAGACGTCAATTTTATCTGACAACCATCAAAATACATCCAACCGCAAAACTATACATTCCTGGACCTCACAGGAAGCCAGCAAGGGCTTCCAGCCCAAGGCCGACTGCAGCATACACACACTGCACAAGGAACAGGGAATGAACACCTGCTGCCAAGAACACACTGCGACAGAGTGAGGGGTGGAAAGGTAAGATCTACCTTGCCGATGTCTGCCTTAAGATTACCTGGCATTAATCAATCTACCATCGTACTGAATTTTGTGCAAACAACCAGGAAGCCCCCCTCATTGAATTTTTATTTGTAGAATCTATGGTTTTATAAAAAGGCACGGGATAGGATATGTGGCGACTTTGGTGTGGAAAACATGGGAACTGCCCCCTCACTCTGCCGCCCCAGAAATGTCCAGGTTGATAGACCTTCTGTAACTCCCACCAAACCCACCAGCAGGGAGTCGAGAGGACTGTCCTGTGAGTTTCTTATACTTTGACTCTTTACGAGTGTAGAAAGCCTCATTTTTCTCCCAAGTAGTACCCAAAACCCAGACCAAACCAATTGTCCACAAGTTGACTGTGAGTCCTAGCAGCCCCATGTGTCCCAGGGAACTGTGCTCACAGAGGTTTTCAAGGCCCCAGCCTTTTGGAAACAAAGAGCCAGGCCTTTCTTTCAAGATGCCTCTCGGAAGATTCAAACTGCTGATTTTTCCGTTAGTAATCCAGCACTCAGCATGTGTGCCACTCCTCCGAACTAGAGTATTTTTCTTTACTATCATCCAATCCATTCCCCTACAGAGGGAGCCTATAGGCTAGAGAACTGCCTCCTGTGAGCTTCTGCGCCTGTAACTCTTTACAAGAGTGAAGAGTATCTTCTTTCTCTCTTGGAGTGGCTAGTGGCTTTGAAATGCTGATCTTGAAGATCACAGCCCAATGTGTAACCCCTATGCCACCAGGGTCCCAGTGATAATATACTGATGATTGATGTAGACCTAATGAGAAGTGGCTCTGGAAGTTGTCAGAACATGTACCATGAAAAACATGGGAAGGACAAGGGCCTTGCCTGTACACATTTGCAGTCTAGCTGGAGAAGTAAATACCACGAGAATTCAAAAAACAACAAACAAAAAACAGGTGTAGGCCTGGCACAGAGAGAAGGAGAATGAAAGGTATTTTCTTGGTCTTTCCCTACTATTTGAGCCTTTAAAACCTTGTTACATTTCTCACTTGGATAAAAGTGTAACCATGGGGAAGAAGCAGGGAAGGATTCAGCACTGGCGGCCCGGAACCAGATGGGAAAGGTGGGTGTCTATGGGTCTCTCTCTCTCCACGCCCTCATTCTGTCTCCAGCAGACTTGACAAGCCCTTCCGCCTCACGCACCTCCCCTTACTGCCTTAGGCAGCCCAGCTCTCCTCACCAAACACACCCCTCTGATGTCGTTCTGACCTTGAGCTACCTCTAGCAATCTGGTAAAGACTCTGGATCCTTTCTCAGAATGTGTTTAAACCATGAAATAAAACACAGCAGGCTTTTTAAACAGAGATTCTACTGGAACGCAAATATAAAACCCAGACTGAGGTTGGCTAGCCATGCTGGGTCTCGTAATTGACTCATTAAAAGCCAAGAGGTAGCAATTCGTCTAAGGACGGCATTATTTCCATCGGGTGATAACCGTGAAGGGCGCCTTGAGATGCTGGCAAGCGCGATAAATGAAAATGTTTGCTTGCTCAGAAGGAATGCAGTCAGTGTCCCTGAGCTGCTCACTACTATCTAGCGGATTCCGCTCATGGTGGCCCTATGGGAACTGCCCTGGGGGGTTCTGACACTGTCACTCTTTAAGGGAGTACAGAGAAATTCATCATTCTCCCATGGAGCGGCTAGTGGTTTGGCACTGCTGACCTTAGTGGCTCAATGTGTTACCACATTGAGAAATATGGTTTCATATATAGAAACCACATACAGAAATTGGTGAATTGGCTAATGTTCTGCTGTATATAGGTCACCACCATAAACTGTTGAGAACAAACAAAAAATATACTACGGATGTCTATTCATGACAAACCCATAGGTTCTGCTATTGATATTGCAACCTACTGCCTGTGTCTTTAACTTCCTTCAGGACCCTGTCTAGAGTGCCTGGCACCAATAAATACTTGATAAATGTGTTGATGGGTGGAACAAGTGGCTGAGTGAATTGGACAAATGAAAGGGATGAATTTGAAGAAGCCAAAGATAAAGGTGAAGCTCCTGTTTGGAGTTGGTGAAGAAAATTGAGATAGAGGATAAAGAGGCAGGGGAGGTTGAATTATGTCCGCTAATCTTTTCAAGTAAGTACATTTTGCATATTCTAAATTTTCAAAGCTTGTGACCCAGGAATGCAGCAAAGGATAGCTGTTTCTTAAAACACAGTCTCTGGCATGTGATTCAGATTGGCTGTAGAAAAAGAAAAGAGCCCTGGCGTTACAGTGGTTAAGCATTGGGATGCTAACCGAGGCTCAAGAGTTCAAAGCCCCTGCCACTCCCTAGGAGGAAGAGGAGGCTTTTTACTCCTGTAAGGAGTTATTGGCCCAGAAACAACACACAGGGGCAGTTCTGCCCTGCTCTCTCGGGTTTGCTAAGGGTTGGAATGGACTGGATGGCAATGAGTTTTGCTTGGGGGTGTGCATGTTTGTGTTTTTTAATTGTTTTTTGTTTTGGATTGTTTTTTGTTTGTTTTCTTTGGTTGGCTGGCTTGGAAGAAAAACAGACCCCAATGAAGAAATAAACTGCATTCTAAAACATGTATTGCTATCAAGTCGTCCGGGATCTAGGACATATTTTCTCAAAGAATCAAATTAAAACTGGTGACCAGGTACCCAATGTAGCAAGTAAAAGTCAACCTAACATGTAATGTTCCTGAAAGGCTCTATTATTTAATGAAAATTTGGCAGAAAGTTGGGTACAAACAGGAAACCGTAGAAGTGAACGAGCACAGAATTTATTTGTCTTCACTGTTGACAATGGATGACAGATTTAATTTTAGAACAATCAGACGTTTGCAGAGATCAGAGGGACTTCTGGTCATTTCAAAAAGTGCTGGGTTAGTGGTTCTCTCTCTGCGCTTTAACATTATAATTTAATCTCCAAACTTAAAGACTCTCCTTTTGGCTCAAAGGGCAGAAAGACGCACTGTTTTTGCAGCATCTACAAAAAGTGTGGTGTATACAACAAAGGAGAAAGAGGAAAGGAATTAAAGAAGCCTGTGTGTCCTACGAACCTTCTCATAAACCCAAACCAATGCTGTTGAGTCTATTCTGACTCACAGGGCCCCGGTAGGGCAGAGTGGAACTGCCCCAAAAGGCTTCCGAGGCTATAATCTTTATGAAGTAGACAGCCACATCTTTCTCCCACCCTATAAAGTTTACCTAAGTTCAAACTCGTCCAGCTTGGCGGGGGTGGGGGTGGGGGTAATGGTAGATGTGGTGGTTATCACTGCAACTTCCCAAATAATTTCTGTTTTTCTCGTTCTGGGCACATGGAAGGAATGTACTCCCTGGCCCTTTTGTGGTTGGTGGCACCAGTTTACAGAGTTCTGGCCAATGAGTTGGGAGTGGAAGTGACAAGCCCCTTAAACGCACATGAGGGCCCCTGCCGAGAACTCCTTTCCCTGTGGCCAGGCCATCTAGTTCCATCTGAGGAGGTGGCTGCTTCCTCAGGCCAGTTCCATTGTGACCAAGAAATGAGCCTTCCTATGGACTTTTGATATTTTAAACCACAGAGAGTGTGGTGGTGTTTGATCTGAAACACAATCTAGCCCACTGTAACTAACCAGTGTTCACATCATTTATCCAACAGAAAGCAAAGAAGTGAAAGGTGGATTGCTCTGCAGAGTGCTAAAAGAAGTTGGAAGGAAAGAGGAGGGGTAGAAATGCAGGCAGAAAGGAATTCTTTCAAGCTGGGTCTGAAGGACTTGGAAAGATCTTGTATTGCTTCTGAAATCAAACTCCTAATCAAGCCATATTATAAATTGAGCAGCGATACTCACCCACTTGCCCTTGATAGCTTCCAATCCATGGCAACTCTGTGTGTCAGTGTGGAACTGGGTCCCGGGGGCTTCTCAATGGCAGGAGTTTGGGGGGAATAGGTCATCAAGCCTTTTTTTCCAACACACCTTAGGGGACTCAAACCACCAACCTTTTGTTTAGCAACTATGCATATGAACTATGTGCACCACCCAGAGACCCAGTAATGCTCACTATTAAAATAGGAATGGAAGTTCATTGTTCATGGGAAAATGGAACTGAAAGACAGGGCTGTTTTCTACCAGCTTTTTGAAGCCCCTAATAGCAAACCCTGAAAGGTGCCTGGATCTTTATGACACATGTTGACTGCAGGCCTTGAAGCTTAAAAGCATTTATAAGTTTATTGAGAAACTTATATATATGTATATGTACTTATGAACAAAAGCATTTCAGAATCAGTCTGGCTTCAGTTCAAATCTCAGTTCTCCTTCTTACCTTTAGCGAGCTGCGTAACCTCTCTATGCTTCAAGGCCCTAATCTCTAAAATAGCGGGTAAAAAATGGAACTTCCCTCAAAGGTTTGCCATGAGCACCAAATGAGGTCATATTGGTCAAGTGTCAAGTTCAATATTGGCACTGCTAAATGTGCTAGTGTTTCCTATTAGAATCCAAACCAGCTGCCGTCATGGCAGTTCTGGCTCGTCGGAACCACGCGTGTGTCACGGTAGAACTATGCTCCTCCGAATTGTAATGGCTGGTTTTCCTGAAGTTGAGCAACCAAGACCTTCTTCTGAGACACCCCTGGGTCCACTTGTCCCTTCAACCTTTTGGTTAGCAGCGAACTGAGTGAAGGATTTCCAGTTTGTCCAGTTCCCTGAATGCCCGAGAGTTGTCTGCCTTGAAACAGCCATGCCTTGAAAACAACAGATGTTATGGCCTAACCAAACAGCCACCTCTCCACCCACTCCATAGAGTAAGAGCTCCCTTATGTACAAATTTCTCTGGGTTCAATGATACACCTCGGCCTGCAGGGTCTGTCCACTTATCTTCCACATATGTTAGCCCACTATAGAGCTCCGCCTCTCCCCCTTTGCCCCCCCAAACCAAACCCATTGCCATCCAGTCAATGCCGACTTATACAGACCCTCCAGGAGAGGGTAGAACAGACCCTGGGGTTTCTGAGACCGTAACTCAGAGACTGTCATGGGAGTAGAAAGGCCCATTGTTCTCCCAAGAAGAGACGAGTAGTTTCAGACTGCTGACTTTGACTTAACTGTGGGCAGCCCAACTCCTAACTACTATGCTTTCAGGGTTCTGCCACTTTAGAACAGATACAGATATGTAAGCTGGAAAATCCAAATGATGTGAGACCGATAGACTGGGATAAAATCATTTATGCACCAAGCTTCTTTTAGTCCTAAGAAAAAATTAAAATAAATCCTAAGGAAAAAAATTGTTTTAATTCATTTAAGATTCTTTTTGGCTTTCCTTTGGGTTGTTTGGTATTATTAATTGACTGACAGTGAACAAGCTATCAAACTCGTAGGTATCCCCTGTGCACTGGAAAGTCAATCTGAATGAGAATAATCCCTGTCGGAAAGCATACCTGTGATGTTCTCCAAAGAGTCAAGTTCTTTCATCGTGAAAATAACTCCAACAGGTTAGCACAATAAGGGCTGACACACCTCAGACTCCGTTTCTCAATCACAACCAAGGAAGAAAACTTCTATCCAAACTCTGGTTCTGAGTAGCCCTCCAAGAGCCCCAGTGAGAGGAAATCACGAAATTCTTCTAACCAGATTATAAACTGAGTCAAAAGACTAGCGATGAATTCATCAGGGTTAGCAGGAAATTATTATGTTTCCCAAGTGCTTGAGGATGTATTGTGGCATGCAAGGGAAAAAACTACACTGGACTTCATAAAGGAACCCTGGTGGTGGAGTGGTTATGAGTTGTGCTGCTAATCGCAAGGTTAGCAGTTCAGAACCATGAGCCACGTGTGGGAGAAAGACAAGACTTTCTACAGTCATGGAAAGCCACAGGGGCCGTTCTATCCTGTCCTATAAGTTCGCTATGAGTAGGAATTGACTCAATGGCAGAGCTCTAGTGCACAGAGGTGAACTACAAGGTCAGTAGTTCAAGAAAACAGACCGCATGGGGCAGGGGTTGCATGCCACAATGCATTCTCACTTACTTTGGAAAAATGATAACTTCCTTCTAACTCTGGATGAGATAAATTATAGTCAAGTTCAGTTGCTCCCTCGCTTTAAAAGCCTTCATTGACTGCCCAGGGCCTTCAGAAGAAAAGTCCACCTCCTTTACCCAGGCTTACACTTGGCCCCAAAATGACACCTCAAGCTGCGCTTCCCATATTCCTCAACTTCTCCCTTCCTCTTTACCCTTTGACCCAAAGAGCTTCTGAATTGCAAAGGCCTTAAGAGTCCTCCCTGCCCTTGAATCCGCAGATACAAGGTCCCATCTGTCCTGTCCACAGAGTTTTCTGTGATTCCCTCTATCCCCTTTGGTGCTTCCCCCATGGCAAGTTGTCCATGATGCAATCATTCTCACACCCACCACTGCTCTTTATGACAAATACTCTGTAGTTCCAGCTCCAGGGGCCGGTGACTCCCAGAGAGGCAGAACTGAACTTCAGCGTCCAAGAAACACTTAGGTATAAATCACAAGTTCGCCCCTAATGGAACAGGATAGTCTACTTCCCTAAACCTCAGCTTTACATCCAAAAAAATGGGCGTGATATACATCTCAACCATTTGTCATGGGCCCTTCATGGGAAGGCTGTGCAGAGCATGGATTGTTTAGTAAATGCCAGTTTCTCTCCTTATCCTCTCACATAGGTTTGACAAACGCCCTTCGTCCAAAAGCAATATTTTACCTTTTTTTTTGTATCCCTGGAGAATAATGCAGTACATGCGCAGATATGGTTTAAAAAGGAGAAGAGATGTTGATGAGAAGGAATAAAGGAAAGGAAATCGTTAAATGAATTAAAGAAACTAGGAGTAAATCAAGAGATCCTTCTCTGAGAACAAGCGTCATTGTACTTAGTGGTTGAGAATCCCAGTAAACCCTGACTGTGGGTTGAGTAAAAAGGAAAGGGCAGGAGGAGAGACTGGCAGGATATCCACCAATAGAAGGCATGTAGCTCAACATATGACTGGCATATTACGGGAAAACAAAACATCATTCCTCAAATTTTTCACTTCTTATCCAAACATCAGCTGTTCGTGCTTGGAAGAAAGATGTGGCTGTCTGCTTCTGTAAGGTGGACAGTCTTGGAACCCTCTGGAGCAGCTCCCCAGTGTCCTCAAGGACACTGTGAGTCACAATCTGCTGGCCAGCAGTGGCTTTTTATTCTGCTCTAAGCACTGGGCTGAGTAGAAAGCACTGGTTTTCAACCTTCCTAATGTTGCGATCCTTTAATATGGTTCCTCACATTGTGGTGTGCTGACCCCCCAAGCATAAAATTATTTTCAGTGCCACTTCATAACCATAATTTGCTACTGTTATGAATCGAGCGACCCCTGTGAAAGGGTCGTTCAACCCCCAAAGGGGTCCAACCCACAGGTTAAGAGCCTGTGGTACAAAGGAAGACACAGATACAATTAAATGCATCTTACTCTGATGAGGCCTCCATTATGTAGAATCTGAATATTTAGTGGCAATGTCTACTCTTTATTCTTTCTGTCTATCTGGAACCGAAATAATTTTATGGTTGGGGAACATATTGAAAAGGGAAACATATTGTATTGAAAGGCTGCAAAATTAGCAAGGTTGAGAATCACTAAGCTAGAAAGAAGGGGTGGACAGTGGAAGAATTCTCACCTTTCTTCCAGGAGACTGGGATCCAATCCAGTGCACCTCACAGACTAAGAGTCAGTCTGTCTGTCCATGCAAATGAGTGTGTTGCAATGCTGCTGCCGAACAGGATTCCAGGGAGCTGCCTACACTGGGATGGAACATGAAGAAAGGCCTGGCAATCTGCTTCTGAAAATCAGCCAGTTAAACCCTTGACAATCAGTACAGACCGATCCTCAACAGACCAGGGGGAGGGGGAGGACCGGGCAGTGTTTGCTTCCATTGTGCATGGAGTTGGCATCAGTTGAGGAGCTGGCTTGTGGGCAGCTAATCCCTGGCCCTAGATTAGGGATCTGCTGATGAACGATCTAGGGGTTGTGGTGAGATATTGACAGCACCGACAGTTTCTGCAGTGTGAATACTTCCACGATGACCAACTTCACGCTACGGAGGATGATCCCAACTTCGTACTTGACAACTGGTTCTCAGGAGCCCCCCAAACACTGTCAATGCTCGAGCATCCTTATCCCTCTTATTCTTGTTGCCTGTTTAGTCACTTTGCAGAGAATGGACCCGACTAGCTTTTTGTATCCTTACTGCACAAGGACAGGAAGATGACAGAAACAGCCGATTTTTCTGACAGTGATTCTAGAACAAGAGGTCAGACTGACAGAAAGGTGACATTATGTGTTTCTGGGTTTGAATGAGCCCCATTCTCTCTGCCCCTCGTGACTGCAGATAACTGAGAGCAGATACCACCATCAACCATGCAGAACACAAACTTTGTTTTCTTGCCAAATATAATATTGAAGACGGCAATCTGGAAATGGAAATAAAGAGACAGAAACTCTGCTGGAAACTAAAAAAGAGCCAAGGTCATCAAGATGGGAGAGAGATGCTGACATGGAAAACCAAATTTCGCTGAATAGAAATAACGTGGGAAATATTTATCTGAATGCTAAAGATCACAGGAACATCCCAGCCCCCAATCAAAATGGGAAAAAGCAGATCGAATGAATGGAAGAGGAAAAAATATCTCACAAAAAAATCTGTTTAGAATTTTAACGACGTTCCATGATGGCCTAACTAGCAGACAAGAAGTATGTCTCTGGTTCTGACTGGCTGCATTTCTCCCCTTCTGGCAAAGAATATACTGGGTGCAAAGGGTTAACATGTTCAGCTACTAAATGCAAGGCTGGAGGTGCACGTTCCCCCAGGGCCACCTCAGGAGAATGGCTTGGCCATCTACTTCGAGGGACATGAGCGATTGAGAACACTTCTCCGACACACCCACAAGACAGCCCCAAGTCAACTGGTGGGTGGGATCCAGCCCACATCTGGATGGGCCCTCAGAGATGGATGTGTAATTGAAGGGAAGAAATAAAGAGGCAGACAATAGTTTAGGGGTGTTTACCTCCTCCGTGAGGGGACAGAGGGTGGAGAGGGAGAGAGAGAATGCATTCCTACATCAGCTTATGGTATAAAGCAGGGGTGCTCACACATTTTCTGCATGTGAGCTACTTATAAAATGATCAACCAACTACAAAAATGCCAAACATATTATTTTGTTACATCTATTCTTAACTGCACTTAGCGCAGTTGTTTGCACATGTGTTTGACACCTAAGAATGCATCTGAGTGGCTGTGCTCTATATCAATGAAGCGACGGAATTGATGACAGGCTTCTGTCTATTTTGTAATGCCTTGTGATCTACCCATACTACGTTTGCCATCGACGAGTAGATCACGGTTGACGCTTTGAGCACCCCTGGTCTATAATCTCTGGGCTTGCAAGCCCCCTTAATTAAAGGTAACCTCACAGATAACAAGTGGACAGTACCTTAACCCTGAAGGTCCCTGGGTTCGTTGCAGGAGTAACTTAACAGCAGTGCCGGGGGCAGGTAAGGGGGAGTGACTGTCCCCTGAGCAGGGAGAGCAATAGCACCATGTCTGCTCCCATAGCTAAAGCTCCGGGCCAAATAGCAATCAGCCATGTGCTTGTAAGTGGTAATGTTAAGGCAACAGTCCTAAGGGAGGACACTGTGGGGACTCATCATAATTAAGAGCATGGGATTGCCACTGATCCCTAACTCACAAGTGTGAAGCCCTCCCTCCACCCAGAACCCTGGCCTCGCAAGACTTCTTAGCCACGAGAGTAAAGAATCCGTCCACATACACTCTCTTCCCAGTGCTTAGTTCCCCACACTGGTAGAAGAGGAGGTGGGCTATCAATGCGTCAGTCCCTGACCATGAGTCAGGCTGAAACTTACGGAGGGAAGATATTGTCATCTTCCCTAGATGGGCTTCTGCTCTCCAGAGCCAGAGTCCCGTCTGGGATGTGTGTCGTTTCCGTGAGAGCTGTCCGTAAAAGCATATTTCTTTTGATGACTCAGGAAACGATTGAATTAAAGTGAACCCGATTCTTGGTGACAAGCCTGGGCTGGTCCAGCGTGGGCAGGGGTCGGAGGGCGGCGCGGCACTCTGTTTCGTGGCTCTTCCTTCCTTTCTTTCTAGGGACTTGGGACCCAGGAGTCCCGGTGTTTCTCTTGCAACAGCTGGCACTTTACATTCGTAATAACGTTCAGGAACCTGAACTCAAGCCACATGGAGGAAAAATCAGAGAAAATAAGAACATGTGAAGATGAAAGTACAAGAAAAACTATGTCTGAGGGGCTGAGCCCCGGTGGCGGAGTGGTTGTGAGCGGGACTGCAGTGCTCACTGGGTTGGAGGTTCAAATCCAGCAGCAAGACTGGGCCGCCTACTCCCACCACCAGAAGGCAGCAATGCCACAAACAAAAAAGCAAAAACAAAACAAGAAAAAGTATGTCTGTGTTGGGCCACATCACAATTATTTTTATTTACACAGAGATGGCAGGGAAGTGCAAGACTGGATTGCGTTTTCATCATTCCGTGTAACCTGAAGAGTGAAAAAGGAACTGCTGATACTTCAGGGGAAAAAAGAAACGAAAAGAAAAGCTGTGCTTTGAGATCACTTGTTTCCAAATCTCGAGTGAATCCACAAGAGACAAAGAGACAGATTTCAATCTTGAGGTATTCTCAATCACTGTGTGCCAACTCAAGGTGTTGCAGAATCCTGTCAACAGGGCCGTGTCTGATGAGCTGAAGAGAAAATGTGTGAGGCAAAGGGGTAGAAAAGAAGGCAGGAACTGAGGCCGCCATTATACCCAGGAACGGGCGAAAGAAAGACCGAGTAGGTTATCCTCGCGAGGACAGGAGGGAGGGCAGTCCCCCAAGCACCAAAGGCTTGTGTGAGTCAGAGCTGGCAGCGACAGCAATGAGATCACAAAACTGCCTGCTTGGGAGCCTGGAGATTTGTTTAAAACAGCACATCGATTAGAAACTGAGGCGTTGGAGAGAATGCAGGACTATGCTATGTCTCCAGACAGGGTGACCACCCCGCAGAGGCTGAATCTTGGGAGTAGAAACGAAGTAAACCAAGAACTTTGGTTTTGCCAAAGACCTGCTGCCTCGGTGTTACAGGGAGAGAAACATTGAAGTCACTATACAGTCTAGACCATGTAAAGACAGGGGAAAAGGGTGCTGCTTTTATAAATATGAACTGGGAGGTCAAAATGTTGGGGTTCCAATACTGACTCGACTATTACACTGCTGGGTTTTCCCCAGCTCCCAATTCCCTTATTCCTTCGCCTCAACTCTCCTAACTTCTGTGGTTTGAAATTCTCCAGCAAAATAAGAGAAGTATACTGTGACCTGGAGATGGGTGTCAAGTTTGAATATCCTAAAATGGGGAGAGGAAACTATAGACCACTCATTAGATAAAAGGCACTGAAATGAAGGACAGCACTTTTTTCTGCTCCAGAAGAGTAGGGCTGGACACTACACTGGGAGCAGCCTCTGCCTAGTTGTCAGCAAGAAACCAGAGCTGGAGGGGCCTGTCAAGAGGAGTGGACTTCGTTGGGGACTAAGCTTTTTCCAGCAGCCTCTACCTGCCCTGCCTAACCCACAGCCCAGAAGGGCACGGCCTTCATCTCGGGACATTCCATCCCTTGGATGATTTGATGACGTCTCTGTCTCCTAGCCTCCTACCAGGGTACAATTTTCTCAAAGCCGAGAAATCCTTCCCAAGAAAATAAACACTCTCCAACAACCATCCCATTCTGTTACCTGCTTGGATTATATAATAACTGTGAAGTCGAGGCTCTCTTCCCGATCCACCAACAGAAAACCCACAGCCATCGTGCAGAACTGCCTGTTGTCCACTGTCCAAAGCCCTAGTGACTCCCAAGTCCCTAAAAGGCAGCCATCAGTACCCACTGACAGTGGAAATGAAAAGAAAAAAAAATTTTTTTTAAAAACGCTGCCTCATCTGTGCTCAGGACAGAAACTAAGCTCAAAATCTGTGAAGTCCTTAAGAATGTTTGTTCCATGGACTATAGTCTTAAAAAACAACAAGAAAATCTCCTTCCTAAATGCCTCAAACTGTTTTGTAGAGGAAGAGAACATTCGGCAGATTTCCTGGCTCTGTTGAGGATAAACTAGACCCATGTACATCTTTTGAATAAAACAGAGCTACCAATAACTGGGAACTGGCATCATTTAGCAACTCTTAAGTATTTATCAAGTTAAACATTAACCTCCTCTACACACAGACACCCCAGTTTCGGTAAGCTCCCCATTTTGAAGAATTCTGGAAAGAACCACTGGGCCAAACTGACTTGAATTCTGCAGAGCACAACACTAATTGAGGTATCAGTTTGGAAAAAAACAACACAAACACAGCTGCCTGCCCTTGTGGGTTTCTGAGGCTGTAATGCTTTACTGAAACTTTTTATGGGAATAGAAGGCCTCATAATTCTCCTGAGGAATGGCTGGTGGTTTCAAACTGCTGACCTTGCACTATCAGTCCAACTCAAGACCCACTACACCACCAGGGCGGTGAACTCGACAGCAGGTAAGAAAGGCTGGGGGCTCCCGTCAGAGGTTCCTTGAAGCTGTTCATCTGGATCAGTGTAGAAATGCACTTCCCTCTGGAATGCCTCTTCAGGAATAAGACAGGCCAGGATATTCCTGGAATGCCTCCCCACTTACAAATCAAAAGGCATTCCTCTTATCATCAGTACACGTTGTGCATTTGCTTGCTGGGAAGATTAAATGAGATAATGCATATAAAGTGCTGAGCAAGACCCTGGCACACACAAGAAATGTAATGAATAAATGATGGTAGGAATTGTACTTAAATTTTTTTTTTATTTTTTAGGACTGTCTCCTGTTGTTTATTGACTTCCTTGGCATCGAGAAGATTGAGTGGCAAGGCCATAAATAGCTCGGCGACATACTCCAGAGATGTCTTTGCTCTGCCCTGGTTGTCTCATAATTAGCCATTTGTTAGCTCCAGCGGGCAGAAAGACAGGCCTGGGGTCAGCCCCGGGAAGGTCAAAGCCTTGAAAACCCTGGGGGCAGTCCCCTGCTCCATCCAAGGGCTACCATGAGTCAGACGCCACAATGACAACAGGGCAATAGCGCGACCCATTCCCTAATGCCTGGGAGATAACACCCCACTGGTCTTTCCCCACTCTCAATAACCAAGAAATTCAAGTGCTTGGAACTAATAAGAGAAATTCGAAAGACCTGAAAGTAACCTCAAAAAGACGAGTGGCAGGACTCCTGGGGAAGCGTTGGCAGGAAAAGTGAAACCATCCCACGGAAGACAAACGTTGTCAGGGGTGAAATGGAGTACACAAAGCACAGAGTCCTAATGAAAAGCCATCAAATCTCCTAACAGGACCCCAAACCAAACAGATGCCAACAGAGCCACCCTCCACTTTCAAACAGCCTCATCCTTCTCCCAGGAAGTGGTTGTTGGCTTTGAACTACCAACCACGCAGTTAGCAGTCCAATGCCTAATCCACCAAGGCAGACTGAGCTCTCCACCCCTTCTTTCAATAGTAGGCAACACTTCACAATCCTTTGTTTCCTGCTACAGTTTAGAGACACAGTTGTTTTCTTGCAGGCACAAAACCATTTTTCATAGGCATCAAAATGTGAAGGCTTTGCTGTAATTTATAAATTGCTCTAATTCTGTAAAGACACATAAAGGATATACCAAGTTCGCCTTCGGCACATAATTATGCAGAAAATACATGAAGGCAAAATAAAGAAGGTTTCAAATGCATTGCCATTGAGTTGGTTCAGACGCAGTTATCCTACGGGGCTGAAAGTAGAAGTGCTGCTTAGGGTTTCTGAGACAAAATCTCTGTGGACATAGCTTCCTCTTGCCCCTACAGAGGGGCTGGTGGACTTGAACCGCCATCCTTTCAGGTAGCAGCCCAAATTGTAATACTTGGAGCCAGTAGGTAATATCTGGGCTCCAGAATAACAATATCTGGACTCCAGAAAAGATGGCACATAAGCAACAGTTATGATATAGTGTAGGGGGGGAAATGACCATAAAAGTTTTCATTTTTATTTTGTGGTTGGGGCTATTAAACTGGCCAAAGACTAGGCCGTGTCATCATCTTTGTAGATTCTTAATCATGTTTTTGGAAACACAAAGGGCATTAGTGTTCTGCCTCCTCAGCTTTACAAAAGGTCAGGCCTCCTGACAATTCCTGTTGCTTCCAAATCCTGCTTTCAGAAATACAGAGTGCAGGTGTAACCCATAACTTTCCACCCCAGGCAAGTAACGTTCCACCCTGCCGAATGGCTGACTCGTCTCACGTGCCATGAGTCCTCACGGCTACCTCCTCTTGCTATGCCAATGCATAGGATCTACAACTGAGAGTAATAAGGGCTACTTGGAAAAGACAGGCTTTTTTTTTTCAAATTTATTTAATACATTCTAATCAAATAGTAACAGCAGGAAATAAAACACTTGGAAAAATAGGCAGGTATCCCCCTGTATCTGGAAGAAAATTATGTCAAAGTATTCTACATGGTAGACGGGAGATAACTGTTGATGTCCATGGCTAGACAATTCGAGGACAAGTTGGAAAGTTCTAAAGCCATTCCCAAAAAAAAATCAATGGCAACAGGTTGGAAC
Organism: Nesogale talazaci; assembly: GCA_004026705.1. NCBI lineage: Eukaryota > Metazoa > Chordata > Mammalia > Afrosoricida > Tenrecidae > Nesogale > Nesogale talazaci. Next base: position 4,631 of record PVJH01001125.1, on the reverse strand, counting down.
ACAGCTACTTCGGGGGTAAAATGTCTATTCTACATTGGTGTTATGAACAAGGTTGGGTTGCACCTGTATAGCACGACATTCTTGTCTTTAGCCTTAAAGGAAAAGAGGACATCTTTTCCGTTTGCACCAGTTTGAAATAGTTCTGAAATAAGGCTCCCTTTAAATGGATTACTACAGTACTCATTCGCGTGAGAAAGTTCATACATGTAGTAAAAAAAGACGAATACAGGATTTCATAGTCAATTTTTTTGGTTCATTTGGTTAATTGCATAAAATGATGGATAAATACTCACAAGCACAATCTGTTTCCTAAAACTCTGGAGTGCATCCGAAAGCACGAACTATGAAATGACTCTGATCACCCGGCAGATGAGATTAAAGTTCACCTGGGTCGGCCAGGTTCCTCCCACTCCCACTTCCACAGTCTCCTCTGCAAAGCTATTACCCATCTACAGCCACTGGCACTCGGCCCTAACACCTAGTGGAAAGGAACCACAGAAAGGCAAGGTATTCTGGTAAAATGCTCCACCGTGTGCAGTGGGGCATTTACCATGATGGAAAGGCGCAACTGCTCCTGCTTAGCCTTGGGGAGGGAAGCATCAGTCAGGTACAGGGGCAGGGCGGTGGGGGGGGGGGGGAAGCTCTTTAAATACCTAGCTACATTTTCACACACTTAAATTAGATCGACTCCAGCTGTTCTTTTTTTGGGGGGGTATCACTGCTCTCGGTGGTGGGAGTAGGAGGCCCAGCCCCACTGCTGGAATTGAACCTCCGTCCAAGTGGGCCGCAGTCCCGCGCACAACCACTACGCCACCGGGGCTCAGCCCTCCAGCTGTTCTTAGAAAGCATTCCATGTAGTTATCCAGAACAGTCACTCAAGTTTTGGTTCTCTTTCACATAGCTGCATTCGGAGATACTCTAGATGAGGCATGTTTAGAAAAAAGGGAAACATTTATACCTGGAATTTATACTCTTCCAAGTACTCTTTTAGTCTTGTTGGTAAAGGCAGTCCCCAGATGGTACCGGTGCATTTGTTAATGGTGAGTCTGCAGAGATGCTGCAGAGATGGAGCAGACGTGTAGAGTGGTTTGGTCAGATACAGGTGAACAGTGCCGTTCCGGGGGGCTTCCGGGCCAGTTCCCTTATCCTTGCACATCTGAACATAGTAGTCGATCAGATGAACCACACTCTCAAACTGTTTCAGCTTGGACTTGACACATATGATTGAGTCCAATCTGAATTTCCCATCTTGGTATTCGATTCGCAGATTAGTTGGTCCAGCTGATGTTTTAACAGATATCGTTAGTAGGTAGTCTGAATGCGAACTATCTCTAATCAAGAAAGTTCCTTCTGGCGCCTCTTTTAATTTCTCTTTGGCTTCATTAACAGTCATACCTCCCCAGTACCATCCTGAGGTTTTGTTCAAAAAAGAAGGGAGGGGAAAAAAAGTGGAAAATCATTATTATCAGAATAGGGAAAGAACCTAGCAATCATTTTTCTAGCTCCTAAAATAAAGACATGAAAAAGATCTGTGAAAATGTACCAAGGGTTGCCCATAAGTATGAAGGGACTTCCAAAAAAAAAAAAGTTCTAGGGAAAATTCCATTATCTTTCCATTCCATTTTCCCACCCACTGATTGAAGTTGCCGGACTTGGGGTTGAAATGTAATGTCATTTTGAATCCATTTTACTTTGCAGACACAAATGACCGCTTTCTTTTCCAAGAAAAGCTTTAAGCTTTCTTCTGTTTGTCCTACTGAAACACAATCATATTTGCAATAGGGGACACTGGCTGGCAAATTGTTGTGATTAAGTGAAATCAAAGATTTAAAGTAGAGTTGAAATAAAGCAGCATTTAGATATAAAAGCCAGGCCCTTGGAGGTGGGAGGGGGGGAAACCAGTAGTTCCAGTAAATAAAATCAGAAGCAACTTTTAGGGTGGTTTGTGTTCCCTGCCCCACCCCACCCCAGAGAACCTGTTCTGGCTGCTTTTCTTTGTTCAAAGCGCTGGGGAACACTGCTGTCTACCAGTTTTAAAAAGTCCGATCACTTCCTTTCTTCCAGCTGCTTTTGATTGCAACTGCCTTTCAATCAGGGGAAAAAAAGGGAAACCCAATTGGTGATTAGTACTTCATGTTTACAATCTGAACTAAACTCTTTTGAACTTTGCCTTAATTCAAATCCAATCACAACCATGGGTCGCCCCAGAGTTTATCTGATCTGCCACCAATTCTCCAGGTCTATTCTGTTTTCAAAAATGACTTAGTCGGTCTTTTATCTAAGAATCGTAAACAATGTGTCCTTACCTACACTCCCCCACCCCCCACCCCGCAAAAAAACCCAACTGGTGAGTCTTGAAATCTGAAGGGAAAATCTAAAAGAAAAACAGGAACTTCGAACAAAGGGGGGTGGGACGACTTTTCTTTCTCCGTAGTGGTATTTAAACTTCAACTCTGCGTCAAACATAAGCTTTGGGGACCCAGATTTTGAAAGCCTATGTAGTTGGCCAGAATTTTTTTAAGAGTATGAAAAAAAATGTTTCCCTTTTTTAGATGTGAAAGCGGCCACAGTGAGTGTGCTGCACTTGAAACAGTCAATAAACACTCTGGGCCTGCCTGGCCCTGGAGGCTTCGGCCGGTGGGCTCCCCTGCCCTGGCTCCTCCGACCAGCCGCAGTCAGCCTGGCCTTGGCCGCGGAGATCGCGGGCCCCGCGGCGGCGCCTCTGCCACCCCGCGGGATGCGGCGAAAACTGCCGGCGGTGCGGCAGCCTCTCTCTGCCTCTGCATCCCGGGGGGGGGCGGGGGGGCGGTGTTAAGAGGGGCTAGGCTGGGCGCTTTCCCGCCAGTGTTCGAAGCCCGGAGCAGCCACGGAGCAAACAGTCCAGGTTCAGCGTCCTCGCGGGCTATTTCCAAGGAGCCTTCCCGTTCTCTGCCCGTCCCCAGGCTTCCGAGTCCCAAGAGAATCACTTTCCTTTTGAGTTCCCAAGGTCCCCTTCTTGGGAAGCGAGGGAACCATTTCCACCCCACTGAGCTCCAGCCCCGTATCCCAGCTGCGTCCCCCGCCAGGGCAGCGGCCAGCCCCGTCTTGGGGGAAGCGCCCCCTCCAGCCCCTTCCACGTGCGGGGCGTCGCGACCCGGCCCTTGCCTACCTGTTTGACTGAGCTCCCGCAGGGCCTTCGTCAGACGCGCCGCCTCCGGAGCCGGCTCCTCGCCCGACCCCACGGTACCCCACTGGCTCCGCGTCCCCTCTGCACCATTCCCGGAGGCTTCGAGGCACCGCAGGGTCATGAGGTCACCGGAACAAAGACAGGTGTCCGCCTGAGCTGGAGTCCGAGAGGGGCACGAATCCTTCCTGGAAGCCAGTGGGAACCCCCAAAAGAGTCCTTGCAGGAGGTCCGAAATGGAAGCAGAGGGGGAGGGGGCACAAAGCTCCCTGGTCGTCCTCCCCAGGCACGGTCACCCACAGTTCACCTGTAAAGAGAAAGTGGGAGGTTGGGGTCAGTTCCAATCAGACCCCTGAGGCTCGGTGCTTGGGGTGGGGTGTGTGTAGGGTAATGGACGACCCCACTGACTCTTGTACCTCTCTCTGTGTTCCTGCACCATTTAAATTCCGCCCCCCCCCCCCCCCAAATCATTCAGTCACCGCCAGGGCCCAGCCCTTGGGGGAAGGATGCCGAGGGAGGTTGGGTACAAGGTTTGGGCGCCGAGGGGCTGGGAGAGAAAGAAAGAGGGTGGCGAATGGGGTATCTTCCTCTCCGCGCCCGCGAAAGAGTCACCTGCAGGTCTGATGGGGACAAACTCTCGGCAAGGACTTAGGAAGGAAAAGAATTCAAAGGACAGTCGAGGTCCCCAAATTGGCACCTTCACCCCACGTTCCCGCGCCTAGCCCCCGGCAGCCAAGTCGGCGCAAAATTTGCTACCCACTCAAGTGCCGGGGGCTTCCCGGGGCCCGAACCCCCAAGACCGGAGCACGGCGGTGGGAGACCCACCGCCCAGCCGTATTTGCGCCCCGCAGCCGCAGCCGCAGCCGCAGCCGCCTCGCTCCCCTCCCCCGCCTCCGGGAGCTCGTTCCGGTCAGGGGCGGGGGGCGCCGCGGCGGCAGTTCCCGGGCTGGACCAGCTGCTGCCCGCGGGCGCTGTCGAGGAATGGGCCGGCGAGTGGGGACTCCCGGCTGGGGCCGCGCGAGCGCGTGGAGCCCAACGCGGCGGGACGTGCTGAAGACCGACGCCGAGCCCTTACCTCGGCCTGCGCCGCCGCCGCCGCCGCCGCCGCCGCCGCCTCCGTACCAGGCGGCCTCCCCAGAGGACATGGGGCGGAGGAGCCGGGAGGGGCCCGGGAGAGGAGGGGTGTGTGCCGAGTTTCCCCCGCCGACGTTCAGCTGGGGGGGACGCTGCCGGGGGATGCGGCGCGTCCTGCGTGGGGCGAGGGCAGCGGCCGGCGGAGTTGTCCGTGCAGCGGGCCAGCCGACTCCCGCGGGCTCATCCCTTCCACTGCCCGCGCCTGCACCCGCTCCGCGCTCCGGCACCCGGAACGCCCAGCCTGGACAGCGGCGGGGTTTCCCTCGGACTGGGAGCGAGGAGGTGGGGAGCAGAGAGAGGGAGGGAGGGAGGAAGGAGCGAAGGCGGGAGGCAG
>PVJH01001124.1:0-232417 GCA_004026705.1 Nesogale talazaci | reverse complement strand
TGAGGCAACTAGAAGACTAGCAGTCCTTCAATTCTTGAGGGCCGCTGAATAGTCCTCTGTAGAGCAATCCAGGCTATCTGGTTACAGGCAGCAAACGGCAGAGCAACAGTCACCAACAGTCACCAACTGTCACCAACAGTCAGCCAGATAACAGAGTCCAACAGTCCCCAGCTCAAGAGATGTATATCCCAGAAGCGTGACGAAGTAGGGCTTGAAGGATCCTCAACTCACAGTAACACAGTCCACGATTAGGTGTCTCACGGGTAGTGTCGCTTGGAGGTCGAGGCACAGGACGAACAAGGCAGCTCTCTGGTCCGAAGATCCGGAAACAACAGAAAGATACGGCAGGGCTTACCAAGCCCTTCCTATCTATGCCCTTCAATTCACCCCGCATGTTCATTGGCTGTGCCATCACAACAGATCCACCAATCTTCTGTGGCCATGTTGGCATAACAAACCTACCCATCACAATTTTTTTCCCCCTTCAGCTCTTTCAGCTTCAGAAATTCTGAGCATGTTCTTTCTTCCCTTTTGGTTTTCTGACTCCAGGTCTTCTCAACTAAAACCCTTGAGATTTTCTTTATGTCTTTTGGTTCAGCATTGCAATCATTAGCTCCAGCTATTCTATATGCAAGAGTAAATTTAAGAGTCTCTGTTAGCAATCATTTGCATATTATCTTTCTATTCTGTCCTTTTAATTACCTGTTTTGCTTTCTTCATGTATAATCTCACTGATGTCATTCTTCAACTTGCCTGGTTTTCAGTCATTAGTGTTAATTTGTTAAATATATTCCTGAGAAGCTCTCTAAATTCAGGTGAGATATATTCATATTTATACTTTGCTTCTCACTGATTCCTTTCATTTTTTTTTGGCTTCAATTTGAACTTCCATATGAGTAACTAAGTGATGATCTGTTCAGTAGTTAGTCCCTGGCCTAGTTATTTGGTTCTAATATATTCCATCTATCAAGGTCCTCAAGTATAGTTGCTGCTTATGAATTTGCAAAAAATAAGCTATAGGGCTTTCAAAATCCCGTTGTAAATTTTTGCACATTATTTCTGTCACACACAAAAACATGTTTTTCCATTACTGATCTTCATATTTGTTTCCAACTTTCACATTGCAGTCACCAGTAATTTTAAATGCATCTCAATTGCATATTCATCAGTTTCAGACTACAGAAGTTAACGAAAAGATTTAATTCCTTCATCTGTGACTTCAATGGTTGGTACATAAATTTAAATAATAGTCATATTAATTGGTCTTCTTTGTAGACATATAGATAATATCCTTGATTGATAACATTATACTTCAGGCTATATCTTGAAATGCTGCTTTTGACAGTGAATATGATGTTTGAAGTTGTAGGAGAGGCTAAATATCTTAAACTATTTGAGAAATTTCATTTCCTTTAAGCAAAATGGCTTGTTTGATTGTATTTTTTTCACTTCTGAAGAGGTTATCTTTTTTGTGATTGCTTAAATTTTTTAGGTAATATTGTGTACCTGAGAGTTGAATGAATATAATATGATGAATATAATGTGATGAATATAATATAATGAATTATAGTCTCTTCAATATAGTTGTACCTGGCAATATATCTGTTAATAAGATAAATAGATGCAAGTATTTAAATTCATAGCTAGGAACAAAATTCCTAACATTGACAAATGTATATGGCTTAAAGGAATCATTCTAATGAAGATATCCCAAGAAGCAGGATTAAGATTCTTTCTCTTCCTCTTTTCTTATTCCTTGAACATTCTCAGTAACTCTGAGTAGCTCCTTTTCTCAGTATCCTTCAGGTATCATGGGTACCTTTTATTATATTGAAACTAAAATTTGATCCACTTTAATGATACATAGCTATTTATGAAGATATTTAATTCCACAAAGAGATTTAGTCCGTGGGTATTACTTTTGCACGAGTATAATCCACTTTAAAGTATCTGATTTTTTTAAGCTAAAAGTTGATCTATTTCATCAGTGGTGAACAATACCAAGTGATAAGATAAATAAGATAAAATGAAATGACCATAAAACACTAAAACATAGGTTCCCAATTTTATTTGATTTACCACCTCCTTTTCAGAAAAAGATTACTCCATTCCTCCCCGCAATTTGAAAAATTTGTAATAAAACCCATAATCCAGAAGAAAGTGTAGATATTTATTTTCTAACACCACCCCCCATGGTTCCAGCACTCTCAGGGGACTGTATGACCTACTTTAAGAAATTCCTGGTGTAGATACTTGGTTCCTTCTGAAATTTTTACCATCGTTACTGTCTAAAAGTCCTGGTGGAAGGACCGCATCACTTAAGGGAAGATTGCGTTAAAAGCAACTACACTCCATTGAGGGTTATTTTACATCAACCTCTATGCCCCCCCTTTCCACCAACGCCTATGTACATTCAGTTGGCATTGTCTGGAGACATTTCATGTTATTAAATTGGGAGGGTGCTATTGAGGGTTGACATCAGGGACACTGCTAAATATCTTACCTCGTGCAAGATAGTTCCCCTAAACTAATTATTATCTGCTCCAGTGTTAAGAAACCCTGTCTGTCCTGGAGTTTTCACCCAAGGCTTTAAAAAAGTGGGGTGGCTTTGTAAAACGTGCTCAAAATTTTTTTGTGTTGTTACATGACCTGAGTTCCTGGTATCTGCTGTTGTTACCACCAAGGATTAAGGCATATTTGTTCTGAGTTTTGTTTCTCAAGTAACTCACTTTTTCATGTCCTGATTCCCAAAATTAGCTCATAATTCTGGAAGTACAGTAAGTTATTTCTTTCTTTGCCCCCACTTAATTTTTTTGGTGTTCAAAGAGTTACTCTCATATTGGTGGTGTTTTTAGGTGGCATTGAGTAGGTTCCAATTGATAGTAGCCACATGGAGAGCAGCACAAAATGCTGCCTAATCCTGAACAATGCCAACAGTGTTGTTTGAGGTCTTCATGTGAATCTGTGTCATTGACAGTGTGCTGCTTTTTTACTGGCCCTCTGCTTTACCAAGTAAGATTTCCTTTCCCAAGAAATGGTCTATCCCAAACTCATATCCAAAAGTACCTAAAACCAAGTCTCACCATCTTCATTTCTGGATGTATTCCCCCCAAGAGCCTTCTGGCTGTACTCTCTCCAAGACAGATGTGTTTGCTCTTCTGGAAGTCCATAGTTCCTTCAATATTGCTCGCTAATGCCACAGTCAAAAGACTTCAACCCTTCTTCACTCTTACTTATCATTCTCCTGCATTCATGTGCATATGAGATAATTGGAAATGCCATTACGTGAGGTTGGGTCAGGTGCTATATAATTCTCAAAATAAACTCTTTCCCTTTGACCACTTTAACGAGATCATTTGCAGCAGATTTGTCTGCTGTGCTTTTTTTTTTTTGTTGTTGTTGTTGGGCATCACTGCCCTCTGGTGGTCGTGAGAGCTACCCAGCGCTGCTCCTGAGAGCTGCTGGATTTGAACCGCCAAGCCCACAGGTCGCAGTCCAGGACTCAACCACTTACGCCACAGGGACTCAGTCCATGCTGTGATTTCTTGACTGCAAATTCTTGACTGCTCCTCCATGGGTGCTGACTATGGACCCAATTCAGATGAACTCCTTGATCCTTCAATTTTCACTACATTTACCACAATGCTGATTATTGTTCCAATTGTAAAGATTTTTGTTTTCTCTATTTTCAGATGTGAATCATACTGGGGGTTGCATTTTTTGAGCTTCATCAATAAATGCTTTGAGGCCTCTTCACTTTCACCAAAGTTGTGTTATCTGTAGGATTAAATTCTTCATTTTTGTTGAGTATTTGAAAAATGGAAGTAACTAACTAAGCCATAGTTTGGATCTAATTTATCCTACTGGGTTATTCAAAGTCTTCATTATCATAAATATAATTGGTTATTTAATAGTACCACTGGAATACTTGTTACCTTTGATAAAGTCAGTAATTAGGATGTCACTAACATAATATTTCTTCTCAAATGATGATTTTATTTGAATACTTGCTGTCTAGTTTGAATGTGTGTGTGTGTGCAAAAATCAAGTTTTTCAAAATCTATGCTCTAAACATAAGTTTTGTTATTAGGGAATGATAAGTAATAATTAGTTCTTTTTTGCCCTAATAAATTCCAGGTTCATTGAGGGATGCCATGCCATACCAGTGAAAATTGGAATATATTTTAGCTTTATTGCTTATAAAACCAAAGAGCAAGGCTCAGCTATGAAGCCACAACCTAACTTCTGGGTATGTTTCTAAGTTGAACATGCACACTGTGCAGGTCCAGGAGTCACCTGCTCTCAGATCCATTCATGTCCCTTCTCATCCTCTGCTCTGGGAGTGAGGGCTGTTCACTGAAGGATGGATTTCCCAGGTTTCCAGTCATATATGTATTTTCAAACATCAGCTTAAGGATAGGAAAGGATATTATTTTCTTTTTTTAATTATTTTAAGGCATCACTGCCTCTGGTGGTGGGTGTAGGAGGCCCAGCCTTTGCTCCTGTGAGTTGGAATTGAACCTCCAACCCAGTGGGCCGCAGTCCAGCGCACAACCACTACGCCACCGGGGCTCAGCCCAGGATATGTATTTTCAAACACCAGTTGGGAAAGGAAAGGCCAATACAATTCTCCCTCTCCATCTGTGCAGTTTCTCCTCCCATGGGTCAAATCTTGGCAGGAGGTCTGCGGTGGTTTACATGCATTACAATGACGGAACCAAGCCATAGCTAATCACACCCACATTTTGGTTTCCCAGCTTTTTTCTCACCACTGTCATCAGTTGATGAAAGCCCCATTTTAAATGATTAACACTAAGAGCTGAAGGCCATTCTATAAGAGCAGGGCTTTGAGAGAAGGTGTGCTTCCAGAAGAAGTTTGAAGGAGCTGATCTCCTCCTGCTTATTTCCTTCACTAGGGTCCCCTCTTCAGATAAGGAAACTTCTGTCCTTGGGACAAGGAGACAAAAGGATCCCAGAGAGTGCAATCGAAGTTTACACTTTGTTTCTTCATTTAGGGGTACATAGACTGTATTTAAGAGAATGAGCTCCAGAGGTATGCTCTGCCCTTTATGCTCTGCTGTGTTATATGGACCAATCAATTAGTCCCTTGTTTGCTGGGCCTGTTTTGAGCCACAGAGATGTGTGACTACCTGGAATGTGTGACTATACCTGTTCGGCATAGCAAGAAGATGAGAGGCCCACAGGAAAGTTCAGAGAATGATTATAATTTAGTGCTTACATTTCCCAGAAAATCTGAACAAAATTCTTTTGTGTACCTCCTCCCAACCCTACCCATTTTGATCAGGATTTCAGTATTGAATCCTTGATCAAAATGTTCAGTAATGGTAACCAGGCCAGTTCTGGTCTCCTGAAAAAAAAAGCAATTGTTCATGGAGGTGATTGGCCATATATTACATACCCCTCCTATTCCTGACTACAATACTTCTTTCTCTGTTGCATTAGACATGTAGAAACCAATTGTTATTCCTTGAAAGAAGTCTTATGACCTTTGACAGTACTAGACACTACTCTAATGACGTAGGAGATAATACGGAAACACTAAAAGCAATATCCAGTAAATTTACTGGTATGTTCCATGAAACCCTAAACCTCCAAACCATGGAAATATATTCCATTAGGCCTTTTCTCAAAAGTAGCCTCAGCAGTGACTGGTTAGTTACAAGATTAAATAACATAGTGTCGGTCCTTGATACGTGGCAAGTGCTCAGTAATTGTTCATTGTTGTCACTTCGCTTATGGTGTCTTTAATCAAAATTCAATTCGATGAAGAGAAAGACAGTAAATAGCAATTTTCTGTAAATGAATTGAAGTAAATATATATGACTTTTCTTTATATACTATTTTATATTTTGGAGTCAGAAGAAAACAGCTCTGGATTGTTAGGAAATTGTTATAGATAAGAATAGCAACATAATAGTAACAAAATTAAAATGAAACATTTCTAAGTTTTTCAAAAAACTGTTTGTTTTCTTACTATGTGTAAATAGAACAAGAGTGTCACTTTCATTCAGCCAATTTATTCCCCTTTGCTGACTAGATCCATCCTCCTTGGACCCTTCTCCCCTTATGGTGCTTCTCCATCTTCCAACCTATTCTTGCTTCTTTCCTTTCCACTGTCAGCCCAGTTCTCATCTGCACCTTGAGACTAGAAAACTCAGGGGAACAGATGCCTGCCATGTTGAAGACAATAGTTAACTGCAGTCTCAATGGCCTTCTGGGTTTGTTCACTGTCTTCTTGTTCCTGCCATGTGGAAAGGCACATGCACAAAAAATCAAGAGTCAGTGTGCCAATTAAAGTTTAGAATACAAAAAAACCACTGCAATTGCCTCCACTTCATTAGGAAACCCAGATTTGGAGAAGTCACGCAACTTGCCCAATCATATTCTGATTATGAGAGACTATGCTTGCACAAAGTTCTTTCCCATGACTCCACACTGCTTCACTAGTCCCAGAAAAAGGGAAAGAAAAAAAAAAAACTAACCCAGGATCAGTGAAACCTATAGTCATAACCACAATTGCTAGGAAGGGTTGTCACGGCTTCTATTAAAAAGAATGTAGAAAAATAAATCTTACATAAATCCTGGTATCACTTTGCCAAGTACCATTCCCACTTAGACATTTGGCTTGAGTGACTAGCACTGTCTGCCTAGAACCAAAAGAATGAAACCTATTCCTGGGTGATACACTACTGTCTCCAGATGAAATAAATCAGGATTTATGCAGCCACCTGTGTAATACATTAGCTGCCACCTGCAGACTTAACCAGCTGTGTAAAATTCACTGAATTGAATAGATTCAAGTGGCCAGAACGAGGAAACAGGTGAGATTGTGCCAACATAAAGGCAAAGAAAGACTGAGGGTAGAGTGGGGAGAAATTAGAAACAAAACCAACAGTAAAAAACCTTGAGTTTTAAAAAGAAAGACCACATGAGCACCCATGTTAATAATGTTGGTGATCAATAATTTGTTGGCCAAAATTTATGAATGTGACTGTCCTTGCAAGCATAAGTGGTTGATTTCCTCATAAAAAATTACCATTGTGAAAGGTTGAGAGGCTCATAGCTGAAGTGAGCTAAAAGGGTAAGGGAAAAATGATCTCCAATCAGATGTGAAAGCAAAACAAATGATACAACGTTTGCTTCTTCCTTTTACCTAGGAGATCACTTAGCATACATTTCTTGAAAAATATTTATCAGAAAAAGCATGACAACAAGACAGCGTTTATCATATAACAACAATTGGAGGACTTAGTATGAAAGGAGTAGAATTTCAGCATTGGGTCCTCTGCTTTCTCAAGCCCCACTATGGAGTTCTGGAGGGAGAAGGGAAGTCAGTTGCTGCATGAATAATTTCTTGTAGAAAATCAACACAATGTTGCCCCTATGAGATGGAAGTTAAGGATGTCTCAAATTTCCAATTTTTCCATCAGGCTGTACCACTCTTTCTTTTGCAATAGCATCTACTACACCTTCCCAATATTCTTCCTCATGCTGAGGTTCAGTAATTTGCTGCAATGTGTCACTGAACTCAGCAACCCTCAAGGGAATGACTAGGTCGCGAAGCCTGGCAAGTTCCAAGTTGGCTTTTAGATGTCAGTCTGGGGGATTTTCCTCACCCATTTAGTTGCAGGGGTGAATAAACCCACATCAGGTCAAATTAAAAATTACAAGGCTGCAAAACCAAGATTCCCAGAACTCTCTTGGCATGGGTATGGAGACATAAAGACCCAAAATGAATGAAGCAACCCTTATTTGGTTGGCCAAGCAAAGAAACACACCAAGACACATATTCCCAAGATGGTTCTTCAAGTCCTAGGCCAGACACTGTTTTGTTGTCAATTTGGGTCTTCTACTATGGTAACTAGTGTCCAATTGGTGTTCATCAGAATGAATCACCACTGGATATGATTGGAGTGAAAGATTACAAATCAGATGATTCAACATTTTGTGTGGGTTTTTTTTTTTGTTTTTTTTTCCATTCAATGTTTCAGAATTCATGTCATTGAGTACAATCCCTTCCCTGTAACATTACCTATATTTCTTCCTTTATGTGTTTTCTGTTTTCATTCATCCTTTTCTCCTACTCTCTCCGAACTTTGTCATAGGGCATATGTTACCCTTTTTTATCTCAAATCGTGGAATAGTCTAATGTGTGTGCAGACTTTCCTTCTTCTCCTTATAGACTTGTCCCTTTATAGACATTATTTGGATGAAAATCGAACTGCAGGAATGAATTAATTTCCATACCTGGAATGTTAATGAATCTTGGGAAATCCATCCGTTTCTACCTGATCAGTGAGCTTAGAGGCCAATAGTTGAACCTTCCCTAGCCACTTATAAGCCTTCAGATCCCAGTCACTACTCACCAACATAAGATATAGACCTCAGTGACATCTGTCATGTCTGTTCACCTCAGTGGCCCCTAACGCCTAGAATACATCCCAACGCTCATCCATTCAAAGCATTTGGTTATGAGTAGATGATAATTTTATATAAATATATTACAAACATTTCTAAATAAAAACAAAGTTGAAAATTTGACATCAGTACAAATATCATCAAAGAGAACCAAGAGCACACCCATAGTCAATAAAAGTCATTGGGCTATAGTGAGGGAGAAAAGAGCTTTAGTAGCACAGCGGATAAGTGCTCAGTGGCTAACCAAAAGTCCAATGCTTCAAGTCCAGCAGAAGCTTTGTGGCAGTTTACTCTAAAGATGATAACCTTGACCAGCCTTCTCTTGAAAATCCTCATCTGCACTATATTATGAGTTGGAATTCACAGGAGGACAAAGAATTTTAGGCCTTAAAAGGAGAGATGCCACACAGAGGAACTATCGGGAAGAAAGTATGAAGAAGGTTAAGAAGTAGAGAGGTGCAGAATTTGGGTTTGTCTCTAGTTATTATATCCTTGTACTGATTATTCAACCTCTTCCTTATCTGTTCACCAAGGATAACAATACTTTATACTTCTTAGGGTTATTGTGATGATTTAAGCAAACTATATAAAAGATTTTGGAGATCTGCCTGACACAAACTATGGGCTCTGTATATGAGTATTTACTATTATGATGGTCATTCACTATCATCATTAATTCCACCCCCACCATGTTCCAAATGCTAGACTGTCAACTTAAATTTTCCCCTCCAAGAGCTGCACTGGCAGTGATCTTTGAGATGAAAGAGTGGAGGTCTTGAGATCCACACTGGTGCTCACCACAGTAGTATATATTGATGAGCACTCCCTAGATAAATCTAACCCTCTCTTCTTAAGAGACGACACTGAGACTCAAGAGTGGTTAAATGGCTTTCTCAAAGGCACCCTACCAGGGACAAACAGAGACTTAAACCTATACCCTGGATCATGAATCTGTGGCTGAAAACCTGCTATAAAGAGGACTTATTGTGAGACAATAGATGTAAATACTTTGGGGGCCTCCTTTTAGCAATTTAAGGAGATTGTTTTAAATAGACTTAAAATGTTAGAATATCTAAAATTCCAAGTAAATGGCAAGTCAAATAAACATAGATAAAGGGATGTGTTAGTTTGGGTAAATTAGAGAAACAAATCCTCAAAAACTCATATGTATGAGGGAGCTTTATATAGAGAGAGTAAGTGGACATTCAGAAAGCATCCCAACCCAGTCCAGTCCAAGCCCATATGTCTGACACCAAACTACAAATTCCTCCTCAAACTCACAAAACCTACACAACTATGCTGAATGCAGAAGGATTACAGAGCAGTTGGTAGAAAGTCTTTGAATTCAGTGGCAGTGTAAGCATCTCAGCACTTGCAGGGGTCTCCATGTGACTCCTCCAGCACCAAAGGCTGCATCAGGGCAAGCCCATGTGGTTTCTTCTTAGGAAGGTCTCACTGGAAGTAAGCCTTAACAGCTGAGGCAAAGAGCTAGCCAAGATGGCCACACACTGATCTGACCATCAGAGAGCAGAGACCAGAGCCATTTATCTTGCCGCCCTTCAATTAATCCCACATGTGTGTATCAGCCAGCTTGGCACAATAAACCTTAACTATCTCAGGGATTTGTGACATCCACAGTCTCCTCAGATCCCCAATGCTGCTTTCTTACAGTCATTTATTTTGTTATTTTCATGCGACAAACAAGGTATTCAAATTTCTAGGCTCCTAGAGAAGGCTGGACTTCCTTTTTGACTGAGCAAAGGGAGTCCCTGAATGGCATAGATAGTAGAGCACTTAACTATTAGCCAAAAGGTTGTTAGCTCAAATACACCCAGAGGTACTTACAAAGTTAGGCTTAGCAGTATGTTTCTGAAAGCTTCCTTGAAAACCACATGTAGCAGATCTACTTTGCACATGGTATCATCATGAGTTACAGTCAATGGCAACCAGCAGTATCACAACATCGGTGAATTAAAAAGCTTGTAGAATATCTCTGGATCTCATATTTGAAACCTAAAGCGTCTGCAGTTGTTTTCAATGAGTTTGTGCTTCTGCAATCATTGGTTGATGACTTTTACTGGATTTGCACAACCTAGCAGGGTTCATTTTTTGTATTTTTTTAATTAAGCCTGGGAAAGGAGAGATTGTAAGAGAATGGAGGGAGATAAAAATACTGGGAGATTGTTGGGTACATAATCACAACTGGGCCACATAGATATTCCCTATTCGAGGTATCTATATATTCCAGGATTTCACACCAGCTCATGTGGGTTCAATCCTAAACCTTGTATTTTTGCCCCTGAGAAATGCACTCAGAATCTACATCTATAACAAGATTCCCAGGTAATTCCTATTGATCTGGCTCAGTACACCTGGGATTGAAAGGCAAATTTCACAGGAGACCAGACCAGAATGAGCTAGTCAGAAGACCCGGCATATTCATTTTGGTCTTGGGTGTGTTTATACCCAAAAGTTCTCATTGGACATAGTCTCTCTCTCTCTCTCTCTCTCTCTCTCTCATTCAGCATACCCCCTAATAGACAGTGTTGTCTCTTCCCCCACACTATCAACATCTGTTGTTGGAAAAGGAAACAAACTTTTTCACTAATAAGTATAGTCTAGTGATGATGATAAGTAAAAATGAAACAAGATTTACCTTGTATGATTTACTTTCCTAAGGCACAAGGTATCAGATGTTTTATGAGCACGATCTCATCAAGCACTCGGAACTCAGAAAAATGGGACTTGTCATCCCCATATTTAGAATATTCCTGAAGAAATACTTGTTGAGTGATGCTATTTGGTGAACAGAAAAGTCCAACAGAGCCTAACTATTTTACTTCAGATACAGGGTTTTAAGTTCTGGCCTACTGACAAAAGCAGCTATTTCTCCCAGTGGTATTTGGGTACTAGCAGGGACAGTGTTACAGGTATTTTTGGCCAGCAGACTGCCAGTGAAGAAATAAATATTTAGACTGAAACTAAAGTGAGTCTATAATAGACAAAAATCAATACAAGCTTTGGTGTTAGATAAACCTTGCTTTAAGATCTGACTTCAGGCAACAAAAAACTGGCAAATAAATATGAGCATCTTTAAGTGGTCATTCTCATAATACCAAAGTCAGGATAGTAATACTGCCTCCCTAAAATTTGCTAAGACTCTATGAATTCATTCATCTAAATGGTTGGCCCAAACCAACAAACAAAACATAGTGCCTGTCTACAAGAAAAAAGATTCAACAACACCAGATATTATTATTTTACAGTGTTTTTACTGCTAAACGCACAGGACAATAATGAACTGCCATGCCTGCAAACCTGCAGTCTCTCATAAGCATTGGACAGTTCACTTGAAGGCATCTTTTTTGTGTGTGTGTGGCATCACTGCCCTGGTAGGAGTAGCGAGTCCAGTCTTATTCCTGGAGAGCTGCTGCTGGATTTGCAGTCCCGCAAACTACCATTAAGTCACCAGGGCTCAGCCTGAAGACATCTTTTCTCTCAAGTCATATTGTTTAGGACAAGATGTGGAGCTTCCTTACTCCTTTATTGATTTGCGTAAGGAGAAATAAATGAGTCCTGATAAATACAAATATTTTAGAATGACTACAGTAGCATCAGAGAACATGAGCAGAATTTTAAATGGAGGAAGTTTTGTTCTGATGCAGCCGCTTAGCTACTCTTTTACTACCTTACCTCCTAGGGCATAACCACTGAGCTTCTTGGTGAAGGTTGACCTTTGCATCTGCTGGCAGCATCAACAGCTAAGTACTCACTCAACTGCCAACCCAAAAGTTGTAGGTTCAAGTCCACCCAGAGGTGATCCATACTGCTTTCCCACTGTTTACTTCCAAAAAGTCAGTCAGAGAAAACCCCATGGAGCATAATTCTCCTCTCGTATACATGGATCAATTGGACAACTGGTTTGGGCTTAGTGTTAAATCTGAATGGCACAGAAAGCCATTACTTTGTGACACTGTCTAGAATCTTATTTTCCTCATCTAGCTTAACGACAAATCTGGTCTCAACTTCTATCTTTTCTACATGTCTAGTTTTCATGAATCAGCTGGTTGGTGATAAACTGGGATTTTGTGCTGCTTTCAGAAGTACATCCCCTAGTGCCAGGTCTGGACTGTGTGGAGTGTTGAAATTACCAATTTCATAAAATTGCTTTTGATGTTGGGAAAGGTGCTATTTTTACTGAACACGGCAATTGTTGCCCCAGTTTCTGGAGGACAGTCTCTTTCTCATGATGATCCTACTTAGGTTCAGATTTGTGTTTGGGGAAAGTAGTCATTACACAGTTTTGAAGTCCCTTACACTGAAATTGCTGGGGAAAGGGTCTGCTGAGCTGGAGAGCTAATTTCAGCATTTCAGCTGTTGTCTGAGAGGCATTAACAGAACGGCATGGGTGCCCCGTGTACGTTTTAACCTTGGAGGATTATAACAAATTGTTTATTGCATTTCCAGGGGTGTGCATAAGCCAGCAGGCTAATGTGAGGGATATATATGTTACCATGCTGTTATTGCACACTTTATTTTTGAATTCGCTTTACCTGAACACTGACTTACAGATAACATTGATTTCTGTTCATTCCTTTATTCATTTCAGAAAACTAGCTCTTTCTATGTAATTAATGTCCATGTAGTCTTACAGCTCTGAAGAGCAAAAACTAAAATGTAGAGCTTACTGGTAAGTAGCAATGACAGGGACATTAAGAAGATAGGCAGTGGTCCACTAAAACAAAGGCTGAATGTGCTGAAATAAAAATGAAGTTGTTGTTAGCTGCCAGCAAGTCAATGACTATAAGGACTGGTATACAGTAGAACATGACAAATGTTGCATGGCCCTCCCCTATTTTCAAGCCATTGATACTCTGAAGTCCCTGGGGCGGCCACTGGTTATGTTGTGTACCTTCAGACCAAGGAGGCTCACCTTCCGGCACTACTTCAGGCAATATCATCTTGTGATCCATATTCTTTTCATTGGCTAATGTTCAAAATCGATCACCTTTTCTCCTAGTCAATTTTCACTAAAACCTCACTGCCACCTCACCAGCATTACTGGCCGTGCTGGAATTTCAAATATCAGTGGCATAGCAACATACAAACCACCATGCTGTGTAGACTGGGAAATTTTAAACTAAACAAAATAGAGAGGTAAAACCAAACTGGCAAATTTGTTCAAAGACAAAAATGGAAGAAAATATATAACCCAAGTTCTGTTCCTAAGCCCTGTGCTCTCGGCCAACTCTCTCAAAATTTCTCAGAAAAGTAGAATATTGTTTTACTAAAAATGAAAACCAAACTCACTGCCATGGAGTTGAGTCAACTCTGAAGCATGTTGTCCCTATAGGATACAGAAGAACAGCCCCTGTGGGTCTCTGAGGCTGAAAGCCTTTATGAAAACAGAAAGCTAGATCTTTCTCCCTTGGAGCGGCTGGTAGTTTCAAATGCCGACCTTGTGGTTGACTGCCCCACTGGGAACAGACTGTGCCACCAGGGCTCCTTTGTCTTACTATGGCCACTCTCACTGGCTAATGAGCCATTTTTGATACCCCAGCTTTCCATATATACCCCTAATAGATCATCTGTGCCAGCCTATCTATGCAAAGCATGATACATTACACTAGACATTGGAACTGAGTGGTGCTGGTTATGTCTCCTTGGAGATTGGCTGCAGAAATCAGAGGCCCAGATCTTGATTATCAGGGCTTTTTTCCTTTACTTAAATAAAACTCTTGTGTACTTACTGTTTTGTTTCACTGTCTTCCTTCTCACATATTGACTATTGGTTTCCCACCACCTCCAGGCACACATCTTCAATACTAGCTGTGAGTAAGCCCTTCCCTTTGGAAGTTTACCCTTTTGCATGTGTAAAGTGAAAACAGGAAGACCATTGGCAGTCTGAGCAACCTGCTTGAACTATCATGCTTATGATGAGCTTCTTTGCAGACAGATGAAGAAACAGCAAGTTTCTCACTCCTCATTAATTTAAGATTACAGTTGTAAGTTAACTTACCTAGTTCTGTGTTAAATTTGCATTAGCTTTCGGTTTTTCTGTTTTAAGCTCCAATTTAAGATGATTTAAGGAGACGATATATATGTGTATAAATATGTATATATGCACACTCTTAACTGATGCATCCTTGAGTATCTAATTGTAGGCATGCAGAGGTTCAAAGGAACTCAGCAGATTCCCCCCTCCCTCCCTCTGTCAGTCCTGCTTACATATGTGTGTTGATATCACTCTTTGTCCACGCAACATGGAGAAGTGTTGAAAACAGCTGCAGGTTACATCTTCCTTGTGGTGGTAGAGGTAATCTTCAGGGATCCCATATCATCTCCCGTATTATCACATGGAATTTCCCTTGAGTCACATGCCTTTCCCTCAAGCAATCGCTCTGCTTGATGAGCCAGTCCTCTGAATGGCCAAGCTGGTTCAGCTGCCCGTTTCTGAGAGTAGACAAAGAAGGCTGCCTCTCTGACCACATAAAATGCAGTCGTCTGATGCAGAAAAAGGAGCTCTTGAGGGATAGATACAGCGTGTCCACAGCACATGGCTTTTTCCCCTTGAAAGTTATACCCTTCATTACTTTGGAATAAGTACAATCATAATGAATTTTTATCGTGCTTAATATATCCTATCACACTTAATGCTCAAACCCACCCCATGAAGCAGGATGTGATATTATTTGAAAATCAAAGGAAAAATTTAAGATTTTGGATATTTATGTCTTCCAGGGTTTTATACTTAGTATGTGCTAAAATTGGACTTGGGACTGCTAAGCCCCCATTGCCCAGTTGCTACCACAATGGGCTCTGAAGAACTGATGCTTTGTGAGGAAGGACCAGAGCAGGGCAGTGTTTCATTGTGGTGTCCATCGGATTGATCAAGAGGACCTAAAGATACACAACCCACCTAACCTTGATTTCTTTCTTTGTTTTGGGTAAATGAGAGATTTTTAAACTCTGAGATATTTAACTGAAAGGCTTATTTAATGGGCCTGGAGCAAGTTTCTTTGATATTTCCAATTTTCAATAGTAAAATATTTTTATTGTCCTTATTATATTTGTAAACCTTAAAGACAAGGCATTACATCCAAGTTTTTTCCCCACACTTTAAAAATGATTCCAAACACATAATAGGTACTAAATCACTGTGTTGAATAATAAATAACATAATGCTAAGAAGAACATAGTCTCCCTTTTTTTTAATGGTATGGTTTGGTCATCAGAAAGCTACACATCCATGTTCATTGTAATAAACTGAAGTCACAATTACTTGTTCTATAAAAATATTTATAACTAGGTTACCCTGGTGGTGTAGTAATTATGCATTGGGTTTCTTATCACAAAATCAGCAGCTTGAAATAACCAGCCACTCTGTGGAAAGGTAAGCCCCAGTAATGAAACCTCTGAGGTTCAAAATTTTACAAGAAACCCAATTGTTTTAAGGCTTTAGATATGTGCTTTCTCAGAGTTTATAGTTACTTTTCTTTTTTGGGGGGAGTGGTCATTGTGCTTTTATTTATATAATTATTAATTTATTTATTAATTGTTTTATTGGGGAACTCTTAGAAATGTTAGGACAATGAATCATTCAGTTGTATTAAGCACCTTTGTACATATGTCGCCATCAACATTTCCCAAACATTATCTTACTACTTGAGCCCTTGCTATCAGCTCCACTTTTTTGCCCTCCCTTTCTCTCCATCCTCTCACTCTTGTTAATCTTTGATCAATTATATATTATTTTTATTTTGTGCCTTATTCTGTCCATTGTCCTTCTTCAGCCATATTTCTGCTATTCATCCCCCTGGGAGTGGGCTGTATCTCCAACCTTGTAATGGGTTTCTCCTTTCTCCTCCTCTTCACTCCCCACACCCACCATCCTCCTATCCACATCCCTACTCCCACTACTGTTCCTGAGAGTTTGATCCGTCCTGAATTCCATGTGTTGAGAGCTCTTATCTGTATCAATGTGTGTACTCTGGTCTAGCTGGATTTGTAAAGTACAACTGGGACATGGTAGGAGCTGGGGTCAGGGTGGGGGGAGGAAGCATTCAAGGACTACAGGAATGATGTGTGTTTCGTTGGAGCTCAATTACACCCTGGTTGAAACATCCCTTCCTTGTAACCTTTCCATGGGGGATGGCCAATTGTCCACAGATGGGCTTTGGATCTCCACTCAAGCCTCCGCCTTCACATTAATAAATTTATTGTTTGGGATCTTTTGATATCTGATATCTGATACCTGATCCCGTGGACACCTCATAATCACACAGACTGGTGTACCTTTTCCAAGTGGACTTATTTGCTTCTCTGTTAGGTGGCTGCTTGTTTAATGCCAAGCCTTTAAGACCCCAGATGCTATATCTTTGGATAGCTAGCATCATCCACTTTTTTCACCACATTTGCCTATGCAGCCATTGTGTTTTCAGTGATCATGTTGGGAAGGTGGGTATCAAATATTGCCAGGTTATTAGAGCAAGGTGTCCTTGTGTTTAGGGAGGCCTTGAGTAGAGGCCCAAAGTCCACCTGCTATCTTAATACTTAACATATACTTTTCCATTTTTCCCTTTCATTATAAATGAATATATTTACATATATACATGCCTAGAACTACACCTCTAAACATAGCTTCTGTGTTCTACTTCTTTCCTCTATTTCCTTTTACCTTCCTCCTGTCCACTATCATGCTCACCTTACTCAGTAATCCCTCTTGGATCCATCACTTTTCTTTTGCCTCTCAAGATGAGCTAATGATTCTTATAGACTAATTACAGAGTTTCAGAGTTGTGAATGTAATTTCCAACAACAGTGAGGAATGAGATGCATAAAAAGTCAATATCATTGATTTTCAAAAATTTGGATATCGACTCTAGAATTCAGTTGTTTTGACTGCCATAATAGTTGTTTGTCCAATGCACCACTGCTTATTTCCAACTCTGAGAAATGACAGTCAGCTGGTCCATACAGCAATCAAATGTTTTATACATATGGTTAGTACAAGGGGTAAAAAGAGGAAGACTGGATTGGCACGGTGCCTGCAAGAATGGACTGAAACATTAGAATCAGGTGGGATTTTGCACTGTTGTACACAATGTCCCTGTGAATTGCAATCAACTCAATGGTACCTAACAACAGTAATAAGTAGTACCCACGCTCTAAGAAACACTCTTGTGCTTCTTTTAACTTTAAAAATTTGAGCTAGACTGGAATTTATATACAGAATAACTGAAATTTTGAAGGCATTGCCTTAGTTGATAAATATAATGCAGTTGATATAATGCTATTTGGAGAATAGCTTACAAATTTAGAATGTGTACTTTTGCACAGACATACACATAATCACATTCCAGATTTGACAGGTTATGTTAGTCTGGGTAGACTAGAGGAACAAAATTTCAGAGACACGCATATAGCTATAAGGAAAAGGTTTATATACAAAAGGAATGGGACATGGAGAGAGCATCCCAGCCCCGTCCAGTTCAAAGTCATAAGTCCGGTATTAACCCATATGCCCGAAATCAGTCTATAAAGTCTTCTTCCGACTCACGAAGTCACAGGTCAGTGGGTGCAGAATCCCAGTGCTGACAGGGCACCTTGCCTCCAGGGCTCAACAGGAGTAGCAACTCATTGTTGGCAGAGGTCTCCATCTGGCCACCCCAGCTTCAGAGGTCTGGTTCCATCAGGGCAAAGCTGTGTGTTCTCTCCGTCGGCTCCTCCAGCTTCTCAAAACGCTGCCAGCTTGTCTTGCCCGTGATTAATCATCTCTAAACCTAACTCCCAACAACTGGGGAATATAGCTTCTCATCTTCACGAGGGAAATACCGTGAGATTTCCCAGGAGTCTCAGGTGAAAGCCATGCCCACACAGAGGCCTCACCGGCTACTCAATGGCTATCTCCAGATTAACAGGCTAGACTCCACCCCTACATTTCAATTATAAAATTAACATAAGCACATGGCTGCCACACAGGTTGTTAAATTAAGCAATTGCAGCATAATTAATAAATGATAGAAATAGTGACAACAAACACCAACTTTTCTTTGGATTGTTTTCTCAAACAGAAATGTCCTGAGAAAGGAAGAATATTGCATGGTATTGCTGGCACTATTGGAAGTTTACAAATGGAAACCATTTCTTAGTTGCTTTGTCAAGTCATAATTCAGTTGACTGAATTTTTCCTACTTGTTAATATGCTGAGTTGGAAAAGAACCACTAAATAACTGGGACCTTGAAGCCAGGAAGACCTGGACTTGAATCCCAGAGTCACTCCATGCCAGCATTGTAGCCTTAGGTAAAACAGTTAATCTTGCTGATCATTAGCTACTGTTCTTATAATCAAGTATTCAATATCAACAGGATTGTTGTGGAGATCGGAAACAATATATGTAAAGCAACTAGCAGAGGAGCCAGCTCATCCTTTAAATGCTGCCTGTGACTATAATACCGTGGGGGGGGGGGGTGTGCTCTGTATCAAGTCCTGGCACTGGTGTCTTGTCCTACAAGCACAGTGGTTTTGGTTTCTTATTTTCTTGATTTCAGAACAGTCATCAGTCCAGACTTCTGAATCAGAATGCCTGGTGCTGAGTAAAAGATGCATTTCAAACAAGTTTTCCAGGTGAACTGATGTCCCTCAGAGAAACTCAATATGACCAAGTAGAATGTTGGGTCGCTCTGTGTTGCAACCAGTTTGATTGGTACACACAACAACAGAGTTTGACAAGGGAGTCCTGATAGTGTAACAATTAAGCACTCAGCTCCTAACAAAAAGGGTGGCAGTTGGAACCCCATATGCAACCCTACAGAAGAAAGACTCAGGCATCAGCGTCAATAAAGATTATAGCCAAGAAAACCCTATGGGCAGTTAGTTCTCTGTCACCTGGGATTAGTAAGAGTGAGACTCAACTCAAAAGCACCCAACAATGAATGATTTTGAACCCAGACATAAGGGCTTCGGAAGACAACCTTGCGGTTTGCTGGAAACCCCTGTGAAGCACTTCTCCTCTGACACAAAGGGGGGGCATGAGTTGGAATGAGCACAGTGGCCATTACCATCAACAGCATTTGACAGGAAGTGCTAGCCAAACGTTTGCAGGGTGAGGTCCACTCAGATGGTCCTCAGAAGAAAGACCAGGTATCTACTGCTGAAAAACAGTCATTGAAAATCCAGATTCACTCTGACATGCATGGATTGTGATGCGTTAGAATCAATTGGACAACAATTGATCCAATGTTTGATTTCTTAGACTAGCTGAGAGTAGCCATACCTTTGTGTGTGTGTGTGTGTGTGTGTGTGTGTGTGGCATCACTGCCTAGTGGGAGTAGGAAGCCCTGCCTTGCTCCTGGAGAGCTGCTGCTGGATTTGAACCATCAACCCTGTGGGCTGCAGTTCTGCACACAACCACTATGCTACCAGGGCTCAGCCAGTAGCCATACCTTTTAAAAATAATCACAAAATTGGGTCTAGAAGACAAAAGGCCCTGTTCTTTGTATCTTTCAAGGAGAATCATTTATACTCCAGTGAGGCTCACATCCTCCAAATCTTTCCATTTTGTTCTATTCTCCCATCTTCCCCCTTCTGTCTGAAAAAGAACAGTCTGGAAGGTCTGAGATGCTGAAACTCCAACCAATATCATTAAGTCACTGGTTGAGATTTCTAATTTTCTAATTTAGTTTTGAGGTTTCAGTCAAATTAGATTATCCTGTGCTCAGGGGCAAAGCTTAAGGGTCTTTGACCTGGGGTCCACTTAGTGAGGTGAGTATTAGTTTTTGCTGGACAAGCTTCTGTTGAAAACTCTTCTCCCTGCTGACCTCTGGGCCACCTGTTATGGATCTTTAGTACCTGTTGCTAACAACTCTTGACTAAGGCCAGGCCTTAATTTTTAGTTATATAATTGAACTCATCCATCAAACTTTACAGAGTCTTTTTTTTTAAATCGGACTAGTTCTTACCAGTGTTCAAAAATTAAATTCCTTTCCAAATCTGTGTTTAATTCCAAAGCCACTGCCTTTGGCTATGCTGTGCAGTCAATATTGAATAGGTTGCATTCCCTCACAGGTGGTTTTCTTTTATTAGGAATTTCTGACTCCAAACCAAAAATATATTTTGTTGGATTAATTCTCTTCTAGAGTTCAGTTAATATTAGTATTTTTCTTCACAGTAAAATTTAATGAGTGCTATCTAATAAAAATAGTACTTACATAGTTACCAATTTTTGAGCTTTTACTATGTGCTTGCTTTTGCCACACACCCCACAATGACCATTTTCTGAAGAGAATTCTCAGTTCATCTACCTCAGATATTTGTAAAATATATGTCTTCTTTTTTTCAGAAATGGAGCTAGGAGAGTTCTAATTAATGGAGCAAAGATGTAAAACTTTTGCTTTCTAATTAGAAAACCTATGATCTTACTTTGGTAGTGTAGTGGATATGTGTCAGTTGGCAGTTCAAAACCACCAACAGATACACAGGAGAAAAACTGGGTCTTCTACTCCCGTAAATCTCTGAAACCCATAGGGGATCACTACGAATCAGCATTGACTCAACGACAGTAATATTGTTTTGGATTTGGGTATTTCCTTAATCAAAGGGCCCCTGGTGTTTCCTAACCACAATGTCAGTCAGCAGCACAAACAAATGGGGGTGGAGAGAAGCTTTTGACTACCTGAGAAAAGTACAGCTTTAAGCACCTACAGGGACAGTTCTGCTCTATTCCATAGGGTCACTGAAGCAACTCTGTGACAGTGAGTGAGTGAGTGAGTGAGTGAGTGAGTGAGTGATACTGTTAGTCAACCTACATGGCTGATTTGCATAAGCTACCTTGAATAGTTTTCAATTATGTCTAATGTTGGTTAAGTCTATTAGTCACTATTGAGGCCATACTAGTGGATAAAAAAAAATCCCTAAGCCAAATCCTTTTTTATTGTTTTCTAAAGGCTCGTGATTGGATGAATTTCAGGTAGGCTTGATTAGCTTGGTATTAGGTTTTTGAATGGATTCAAGATTGCAATGTGTCACATTGTAACTTTCAAGATGAAGGGTTATAATTCTAGATATATGCATCTCATGGTGACTGGAAGAAAACCAAGGAAAAACATATACTCTTTCTTTAGGAGTCACCCTTGAACAAGAACACTGTCATTTACACCTATAACCCATTGGACAAAGTAAATCACAAAGTCAAGATCACCACCAGTGAGGTGAATAGTATGTAAATATGGGGTCCGTGTGCTTGGTGTGTGTATGGGGGTGCCTGTGTGAAGAACTGTCTCCAACACTCACTGCCCTAGAGTTGATTCCAACTCACTACAGCCCTTTAGTACAGAGTAGAATTGCCCTCTGGGTTTCTAAATAGAAAGCATTGTCTTTTTCCTTAAGAGCAGCTGTTAGATTAGAGCCTCTGACTTTGTGATTAGCAGTTCAGTAGGGACGCCATTATGCCACCAGGTTGCCACAAAAAACTTCAGCAAAAACTAACTCTGCAAAGAATACCTCCCCTTGTCTTATCACCATTATAGAAATGTGATTGAATTTTGATCAAACCACAAACACCAAACTCATTGCCATCAGGTCTATTTTGATTAATGATGATCCTATCAGCACAGAGTTCAAAAGAATGTTCCTATTCAATAAACAATGAGGTTTTATCTTACGACTCATTATGTTATATCATTAATGTCACACACATGTCACTAAAAAGATGTAGAGAACTGACTTATTGGAGGAAGCTCAAGGTATCATGATTACTGTTTGAAGAAGATAACAACATGGAGGGGAATTGTCAACTAAATTTGATAGAAAGATTCATTTAAGATTTAATTATTCTTTGAAAATGAGGCCTCGTGGTGTAATGGTTGCATATTGAGCTGATAACCATAAGATCAGCAGTTCAAAACCACTGTCACTAGAGAGAAAGAAGAGACTTTTATTCCCATAAAGTGACACTAAGAAATCTGTGGAGTAGTTCTACTCTTTCCTGTAGTGTTGATATAAGTCAGAAATGTTTTGATGACAGTGAATTTATTTTACTCTTTGAAATAAGTAAATATAAACAATGAATTTAAGGTTTATTCATTCTTTGAAATATTGCCTATCTATTAAAGAAACAAAAGCATGTGTATTAAAAAACATTTTATAAAGACATATTTTTGAGTATTTTGTATAAGTTGGATGAAAGTTTTCAGTACACATTAGTTTTCCATTCAGCAATTCATACACATGTTATTCTAGGGCATTCGTTGCAATCCCCATGATATAACATCCCTATTCCCACTTCCTCCCTGTGTACATTATTTCCATATCTCTTTTTTCCTAAATCTTTTTTGCCTCCTGAGCTTCATCCCTGGGCAAGGGCTACCCTTTTAATCTCGTATTCTGTATTCTGAGGTGTGTAGCATCTTGATGTTATCGTTCACCTGATGGGCCTATCTATCATTTGGCTGAAAGTTGAGTCATGGTGGTGAGTTCAGTTCCAGGATTGGAAGGTAAGGAGGGGTTCCCACATTGTCTTTCACATCTGGTCTTTTTAATTTTTTTGGAATTTTGTTCCACATTTCTGCTCCCTGCAATCCAGGACTTTCTGTCATGATCACCACTGGTAGCTGAGCATTCTCTCGTTCTTAAACCTCTGTGCTTGTGGAAGCTGGGAATCTTCTGTGACTCACTTCACTTTAGGATGAATTGTTTCCTGTGTTTTGGTTTTCTTGCTCTTTCTTTCCACTTGACAGGAAGAGACCTGTGATTGGCCCGTAGATAGATGCTCACATGCTTTTGAGACTCAGAAGCTACGCACAAAACTGATTCTATTGATAAAGCTATGTCTCTACTCCCATTAGAATAGTTGCTGCTATTTTAACAATTTTAATTTTTAATATTGCCATTGTTTCAGAATACATAATCATTTAGAATATATAGTCACCGACACTTCTTTAAAAAATTATTGACATATATTCACATTGGATATATTTCAATAACTCAGTCATATGTAAAAAGGGTTATGTAGTCATCACCAGGATCAATTTTAGGACATTTCTTCTTCTTTTTAATCATTTTATTAGGGCTTGCACAACACTGATCACAATCCATATATCCATGCATTGTGTCATTTGTTGCCATCTTCATTCTCAAAACATTTGATTTCTAATTGAGCCCTTGGTATCAACTCCTCATTTTTCCCCTCTCTCCATGCCCCCACTCCCTCATGAATCTTTGATCATTTATAAATTATTGTTCTTTTGTCATATCTTACACTGTCTGATGCCTCACTTCACAAACATCCTCATTGTCTGTTCTCCAGGGAGGAGGTCATATGTAAATCTTTGTAATTGGTCCCCATTTCTATCCCACCTTCCATCTACCCTTTTGGTATCACCACTCTCATAACTGGTCCTGAAGGTATCATCTGTCCTGGATTCCCTGTGTTTCCAATTCCTATATGTACCAGTGGACTTCCTCTAGTCTAGCTGGATTTGGAAGGTAGAATTAGGATCATGATGGGGGGGGGGGAGGAAGGAAATATTTAAGAACTAGAATAAAGTTTTATGTTTGATTATTGCTAAATTGCACCCTGATTGGCTCTTCTCCTTGTGACCCTTCTGCAAGTGGATGTTCAGTTGCCTACAGATGGGATTTGGGTCCCCAATCTACACTCCCCCTCGTTCACAATGATATGGATTTTTTGTTCTTTGATGCCAGCTACCTGATCCCTTCAACACCTCATGATCACACAGGCTGGTGTGTTTCTTCCATGTGGGTTTTTTTGCTTCTGAGTTAGATGGCCACTTGTTTACACTCAAGGCTTTAAATACCCCAGATGCTATCTCTTTTGATACCTGGGCACCTTGAGTTTTCTTCACCGCATCTGCTTATGCACCTGTTTGTTTTCAGTGATTGTATTAGGAAGGTGAGCATCATGGAATGCTAGTTTAATGGAATAAAGTGTTTTTGCATTGAGGGAGTACTTGAGTGGAAGCCCAAAGGCTTCCTTGTACACTTCCTTCTTCTTCCTTGTACACTGTGTGTTTCATTTCCCTCCAACCTTCCTTGCACTGCCCTAAGAAAGCTATTAACTTAATCACTGTCTATAGATTTACATATCCTGAATTTTACATACAGAAGAATATATAAAATCAAACAAAAAGCAAAAACAAACAATGACATAATAAAACAGATAAAAACTTCAATCTGAAAAAGAAAACAGAAAATATTAAAACCTGAAACAAATACACATTAGGTCAAAGGGATATCAATTGACAATTGTCTTATTTCAGTCTAACTATATCTGCAGTGATTCATTCTACAAGGCTAGTCTGAGGGCAATCACTGAAGGCTTAGTTCATGTATGGCCCCTGCAAATACATTTTCACTATCATCTCTAGTCTTCTGCAAAATCAGTTGCTCAGAATTTAAGCTCTGTTCCTTCCTTCAGATTTTGATTGCTGATGTTCTTAGTGTAAATACCCTAGGGGGGTGGGGGTCGATATGAAGATTTCAGTCTACCTTTTTTCCTTCTTAGTAAACTTCTAAGTATCCTGGGTCTTAATTATTGGTGTCAGGTAAACCAAATAAAGAAAAAAAATTTAAATTAGATTGACTTGTACCTTTGGCCAGTTTCCACTGCGCAAATGTTTTCCCTCATGGCTAATTTCAATTTGACAACGACTTAACCACAGGCTGCAAAAGTCACCTGTGAGTGAGCCATGTAAATCTAATGAAATGAAAATGAAGAACTGGTTGCCACTCTTGGACAAGCTTCCAACTGTTAACTGAAAGGTTGGCGATCCAAACCCACCCACCTGTCCCCGGGAGAATAATAAGGCTAGAGGCTGCCATAAAGGTTTAGAACTGTCAAAATCGTAGATAGGTTTCCAGGAGTAGGAATCAAATTGATAACAATAGGTTTGATTTTATTTTTAAATCATAAATGATAACTATTTCAGTGCATTGACAGGAAGCTGCCAGAGGTTCACACTGGATTTGGAACAGGCATGGAATAAGATAAACCATTGCTGATATCATACAGAACTTGGCTGAAAGCAGAGAATACCAGAAAATGTTTAGCTGATTTTTTTTCTTTTTACTATGCCCAAGTATTTGACTGTGTATATCACAACAAACTATGGATAACCTTGACGGAAAATGGGAATTCTAGAACATTTCCTGGTGTACATGTGGAACTTGTACATAGATCAAGAGAAGTTGGTGTGAATAGAACAAGAGCATAGTGTATAGTTTAAGATCAGGAAAGTTGTGCATCTGTATTGTACCCTCTCACCATACTTATTGAATCCACATGCTGGGTAAATTATTAGAGAAACTGGATTATATGAAGAAGCATGTAGACTGGAAGAAAGTCAATTAATAACCCAAGATATGCAGCAGACACAACCTTGCTTGCTGAAGGTGAGGAGGATTTGAACCACTTTCTGATAAAGATCAAAGATTATAGCTATACGTGCAGATTACGACTCACTGTGAAGAAGAGCAATTGAACAATAAGTAGCAACATAGATAAATGGAGAAAATGTTGAAGTTGTCAAGGATTTTGTTTTGCTTAGATCACAGTTGATGTAGATGGAAGGAGAAGTCAAGAGATCAAAAGGCATGTTGTGTTGGGTAAATCTGCTGCACAAGACTCCTTAGATGGCTAAAAAGCCAAGATGTTACATTGAAGATTAAAGTGCACCTGACTCAGGCCTTGACATTTTCAAATGCTTCACATGCATGTGATAATTGGACATTGTGTTAGTCCAGGTAGACTAGAGGAACAAATTTCATAGACACAAATATGAATATAAGGAAAAGGTTTATATACAAGAGGAACCGGACATTGAGAAAACATCTCAGCCCAGTTCAGTTCAAAGTCGTAAATCCGATATTAACCCATATGCCGGAAATCAGTCTATAATGTCTCCTTCTGACTCAAAAAGTTACAGGTCAGTGGGTGCAGAATCCTGGCACTGGCAGGGGTCTCCACATGGCTCCTCACTTCCAGAGCTCATGGTCCATCAACAGCATCCGTGGTGGCAGAAGCAACTCAACGCTGGTAGAGGTCTCCATGTGGCTGCCCCAGCTTCAGAGATCTGGCTCCATCAGGCCAAAGCCATGTGGTCTCTCTGCTGGCTCCTCCAGCTTCTCAGATGCTGCCATCTTGTCTTGTCCTTGATTCATCGTCTCTGAGACTCACTCCCAACCATTGGGGAAGATAGCATCTCATCTTCATGAGGGAAATATGGAGAGATGTCCCAGCAGTCTCAGGAGAAAGCCACGCCCACACAGAGGCCTTATTGCTACTCTATGGTTATCTCCAGGTTAAAAGGCCAGAATAAGGAAGACTAAAGAAGTGATACTTTTGATTGTGACACTGGAGAAGATTATTTAAAGCACCATGGAATGCTAAAAGAACAAGCTGATCTCTCTTGAAAGAAGTAGAGCCAGAATTCTCCTTGGAAACATGAGTGGCAAGACTTCATCTTATGTACTTTGGGTGTGTTATCAGGAAAGATTATTCCAACCCTCAAACCCAGAGTTCAACATTCTGTGTATCTTTCACCATTTTCTTTCCAACTGTTTATTACTTGAACACAATGGCATCTTAGAGGCATTTCTAGTGGAAACTGTATGTCAATGATTTGTTGTCACTTTTGTTTTGTTTCTCTGACCTGATTCTGCTCAGAATTTAGGAGAGCTTCAGCTGAATGTCTTTAATGAGCACCAGAAAGTGGTGACCATGTTTATGCTTGTGTCATGACAGCAAGAAGAAACTAGTTAAATTTAGCTAACAATGTTAAGTATAATTCAGATGTTCATTTTCGCTTTCTCGTTCATTGATTTATTAACACTCATTGAAAGCCCACTACTTGCCTTGTCTTTGATGTTGTGAATAATGAAGTTATAGATCTTGTAAAAAGTTGCAATTGGATAGAAAAAGCAGGAAGCTGACCTAGTCCCTCATGTTTGCCATATCAGGAAAAGGTTACAGGTGATTGGGGACATAGAGATCAGTCCAGCTGAACCAGATCAGATAAAATTAAATCTTCTTCAGTGGGTAGAGTGGGGGAATATCAGAGAGGCATTCTTGGAAGAGGCCAATTTTTGATACATATTTGAAAGCATGAGATAGACATTGAGAGCAGAGGAAGTCATTGGAGCTAAGTCCCAGAGATAGGCAATAGCGCACCTACACTGAGAAGTCCAGTTTAGCTGGAGCATTCAAAGAAAGGGAAGAAATGGAATGAAATGAGAAAGCACACTACCGTAGAGTCAATGTCCACCTCATGCAACCAGGCTTTGTATGGAATGAAAAGGAACACAATGAAATTCTTTGTTAATGTGCATGTCGATGTGTTTCAACACATGAAATCAAAGATAGGTCAATCTCTAGAGAAAACAACTAGAATAAGGGTTCCTGGGGGTGGGTATGGTGGGAGCAAGTGGGGACCTGATACCTAGGAGTTCAAAAAGGAAGAAAATGTTTTGAAACTGATTTTGGTAGGAATTGTACAGTATTCCTTGATATGATTGAACCATAGAATACTATGATGTCTGAATTAACTCCCATAAAAATGGTTTGGGTAGAGGGAGGTCAGAAGGAAGGACTCAGAGCACCAAGGTGGACCCTGGTGGCATAATGTTTGGCAACAAATGGCAAATTTCCAGGGAACGGTCGGCAATTTAAAAGCACCAGCTGCTCTGAGACAGAAAGAGGAAGCTTCCTACTGTAAACAGTGACAGCCAGAAACACACAGGAGACAGTTCTACCCTCTCCTCTAGAGGCTGCTATGAATTGGCATGAAAACAGTGGGGATGAGGGAGTAAGTAAGGGAGTGAGTACAAATGCAGTTTGGAAAGAAAAACAGCAGGAGTGAGCATGCATTGAGCAAGGGTCCATTTATTTTGCTAAAGAAATTAGAGAGTAAAATATTATGTCACCAAGTGGTTACCATCTTTCCCTAAGACCAGCTTCGCATACTAACTAGTTGAATTAGTACAGATGGAATCTTTCCATCCTATGGACCAGTTCTTTGAAGACTAGATGGCCTTGATAAGAAATAGCTATGGTCACTGGCAAAATTAAGGCAAAGAAGGAAAGGAAGACAAAATAAATATGGTCTCTTCCCTCTAAGGTCTCTATAATGTCATCAGAATTTCTGATGCAAATTAGTTTGAAAAACACTAGAATACCTCAGATTTACCACCTTGATGCATAAGAAGAGATGGTTTTGCTATTGTTGTGTTTTTTTTGTTGTTGTTTTCTTTTTCTTGTGCATTCTTACTAAGAACTGTTGTTTCATTGTATCTTTAATCAGTGACCAATGAGCTGTGCACTTATTTATACTTGTGCCACTTTGACAGAATGCAGCTAGTTAAAATTAGTGGAAACAATTGCCATTCACCAATATTTTCTCCCTTATTAACTATACAAATCTCATAGAAAATGTGATCTCCATGTCTTAATCGTGATACTGGAAGCATCTTTTATTCTCAGCAGGTGTGAGATAGCAAAGTAATTTTCAAGCTGAACGTGATTGTCTCAGACAATCATGATACAAATATTTAATATAAAGGGGAAAATCCCAGAGTGCTTCTCTCATCATCTCTCAGTACTGTAGAGAATAAAAGCCTCAACTTTATATGATCTGATATTATTTCCATTATTGGTATTATGCTGTAGGCAAATATTTTCCAAGACGCAAAGCCTGCTTCCCTTGTGCTTAGCAAGTTAGGTTTCACAAAGGTCCAATGTGGCCTTTGTAATATTTCCACCTCTACCTTGTAATCTGTGGAGAATTTAATAACAATGATTTCACTTTACACACTGCCTTTAAGATTTAATATCAGATTTCTCTCACACTCAAAGTATCATTTTTCCTTTAAAAGTTTTTTTTTAATTAAAGGATTAAACACATTTCCTATAGGTTACTTACTTTAACAAAGTGCTATCGGGGTCTTGTGTAGGTGTGCATGAGAATTTATGGATTACTTAGGGAACAGACTGTAAGAAATTTACTTAACTAGCAACTGGAATCATTTTCAGTTTCTTATTACCCATTATGAAGAAACTGTTGTAGCCCACCTCTCAAAATTACTGGCATTTTCATGCATCTCAAATAAGCATATGTTTTATCTTAAATGGGTATTTCTCAAAGCATAGCCATCAAATTATGCACAAGACAATCTCCTAGTGAGAATGAACTTGGAGATCACCAGGGACATTCCTCAACCCAATTGAGGCAGAATTTCTCGTTATAGAGAACCAGTCATTTCAATTAAAAATGAACAATTCCACATGGTTATTAGGCACACTGAAGGTTCAGACCCAGTGAAAAAGTAAAAGAAATTTGTCGCGCATGTATCATGTGCCAGAAGCAGTGTATGTGTTAGTTTCTTTTTTTTTTTATCATTTTATTGGGGACTTATATAGGTCGCATCACAATCCATTCATCCAGTGTGTCAAGCACATTTGTATATACATTGCAATCATCATTTTCAGAACAGTTTCTTTCTACTTGAGCCCTTGATATCAGTTCCTCTCCTCTTTATTTTTTCTCCATCCCCTCTCCTCCCTCATGAATCCTTGATAATTTACAAATTTCCCTCACAGAGGCTGTGGATACAGTAAGCATGGTTCTGGGCTGCTGGTGTGCATCATGGAACCTATTCCAACGCACGGTGTTGGAAAATCACAGGGCAGTTGCATTTTGTCCTCTAGGATGAAGCTATGAGTCAAACACAACTCAATGCCACTGAGTTTAATTTGGATCTGCTAACAAAGAAAAATAGGATGAGACTAATATTTGACTTTAGTAGAAGGTGTGAATCAGGCTACACTCTGTTTAATGGTTATCTTGGTGACTTCACTGTCTCATAGCCTGCCCTGGCCTGAAAGCTTGATTAATAGTAGAGCAGATCGTCAGGTCCCTTTTTCCCCTCAGAATGATTAGGGGTTTCCAGCTTTGGGCCTTTCAGGTAAGCAGCTGAGGGTTTATCCATTGTGCCACCAGGTTTCCTTATACATAATGATAGCCTCCCAATTTCTGTAGATAAGGATAATCAGGCAGATTCCCAAAGGATATCAAGATTATCGCTGGGAGGTTTCAAAAAGCCTTTGCCATCACCTTCTGAATGGACCTCACTGCTTTTAATTTAACCGACCCCGCAGGTTCCCTGGGAAACCATTGTTTTGATGGTTTCTCTGGAGCATATTAGTATATTCAACCCAGTTACTCTTCATTTCTTGGAATCATTTTTTGGCTTTAATCTTGTTTAAAAGGCAGATGGAGAGATTAGCTCTTTATACTAGCTTATGTTTGCACTATGCTTTTTTCAGTATTTTGGGGTGTGGAGAAGACACCCTAACAAAATTAAGACAAGTGTATTAATCACTGAGATTAATCTACCTATTCATGTCTGACTACAATATGGACTAGAATTCTTGTAACAGTCCTTTGTTCCTTACCTCTATTTTCAAATGGTAACCAGAATGATAGGACATATTTATGTTGAACTTCACCACATAAAAAATGGAGTATTAAATGTTTTTTTATGTTTGTTTGTTTGTTGACGAAGCAGGCACTATGAAATATTTAAGGAATCAGTATAGCTTAACAAAGTTTTAGAACTTCTGGTTTAATTTATCAAGTTATAGAAATAAGAAGTGACCCTACATCTATGTGGCTCACACTGCTAGATTTTTCCAGCAATGTTTGCCTAGAGAGCTCAGCAAGATGTGCCAGAGTATAGCGTTGACTACTGATGGAACCTCCTTTTCAGGACTGAGTTCCAATGCTAGGACAAAATATCCTGGTCATACCACAGACAGATTGGCCTGGATATCAAGTAAACTTTACTCTAGCCCCGACCTTGTTCCTAACTAATCGTGTGACTTGAACTAGGTCATTTGAGGTTTTGTCTTTCCAAGTTTTAATTGAGCTTAGCCTAACTAATAAGAGATAACAAAGAGGATAGTAATAAATAGTCATAGAGTCTTTAGCTGTCAAAAACCGTTCTATAGACTTTGTATCATTATTTTATTTAAACTTTGACTATCCATGGGTTAGATTATTTTATTATTCCTACTTCATAGTGTGTAAACCAGAATGTAGGCAGAGAAAGGTTACATGGTATGAGCAAAACCTGAGCTTCAGCTCTTAATCACACACTATAATAGCAATACATTTAAGTTTCCTGAAAGCCCTTAAAATAAAAACTAAAATAGAGTGCTTCATTCACATTTAGATCTCAGGAGATTGGTATCATATGAGGTCTATTAAAATGTCAGCCTTTATTAAATGTTTACCTCCAGGGCCTAGAAGAGACAGTCTCTTTGGAAAAGACCAATTATGGGCCTTTTGACCAAGTCTTTCCTCACTTTGAGGGTTCAACTGACAGATCTTTTGTTAGTGGTCAAGCACTTAACCACTAAGCCACCAGGGTTCCTGCTAAGTTCCTTCAGATATGTGCATCTAGGCTGTAATGGAATGGAACAAACTGTAGCAACTAGGGTCAAATATAAGTGCTATCTAGTCCAAACAAGGAGGTCTCAATAAGGAACCTGAGTCAAGGACCAGTTCCTATCTGCTGTCTATATCCCATGGCCTATAATACACCTCGCTGCACCCCTTTCTTGTAGTCTTGGAAAACCAATGAATTTCAAAACAGAACTACTCTTTTACAAAGGAAAATCCTCTGACTCAATGAAAATAGAAAAGGGATTAACAGCACTCAAAGTGTAAGAAGTCAGGGAAGAACGTGAGAAATCAGCAATACATTGACATGAACAGTAGAGTGACATTCGATCTTGACAAGGAGACCTGGAAGATCATGTTTCAGCATTTCGTTAAGACAGAAAGATAACATTTCACTCAAATTTTCACTCTTTCCTGGAAAATACTCTTATAGCTAGATATATAACACAAGATTTAACCAAAAAAACCTTTGCATTTACAAACTTATAATGTTACATTTAATTCTTAATAGAGTCTAGAAAACTGAAGGTATCCTACTGGAAATTCAACTTGCTTTTTTTGTGAGGGATTGGTGTGGAAAAGGTTGGGTCAAAAATATACAGAGAATGGGCTGAGCCCGGGTGGTGTGAGTGGTTGAGTGCAAGACTGCGGTCCTCAGGCTTGGCAGTTCAAATCCAGCGGTGACTCTCAGGAGCAGCACTGGGTAGCGCCCATGACCACCAGAGGCAGTGATGCCCCCCCCCCCCCTGTATATATATATACAGAGAATACTGGAAAGGGAAGTGGATATTCTCTTTCTTAGAGGCAAAGATGGGGAACTTTGCTCTGAAAGAAACAGCTATTTAATTTATTGGCTTGCCTTTCTTCAAAACTCACCCACTGTCGTTGAGTCAATACTGATTCAGTGATCCGACAGGAGTGAGTAGAAATGTCTGTGAGTCTCCAAGCCTGAAGCTCTTCATGGTGTGGAACACCTCCTCTTTCTCCTGAGTAGCAGCTGATGCTTTCAATCTACTTACCTTGTAGTTAGTAGCACAACGGGTAACAACCACACTAACCAACAGCGTGCTTAGAGGTCTTCTAGAAGGGGTGACTGGCTGATCACATAATTGTTTTACTTTAAATAAAGTTCCTTGGAGTTCCACTAACCGCGCATAGATTGGATATCCGTAATTGAGAAGCTAAGATATATTAGAAAGGCTGGGGAAATCAGTAGCACACCTCGATGGATGAAGATAATGTTTCCCTGGTGGCTTTCTTCCCCGAGACCCAACTTCTTGGCACCATAGTCACAAAAGAACTTTCCAGCTCACTTGTCTCCAAAAACCAGTACTTGAAGAGTCTCTCAAATTCATGATCTTAACGGTGATAGCAAAAGTTCCTGAGGATAGTAGCTAACATCCATTGAGGCACTATTGTCTGACCAATGTTATACAAAGCACTTTATGTATGTTAACTCATTTAAATGTCTAATCAGCTTTCAGAGGGTTTAAGAGACAAAATAACTCACACAAGTTTCTAGATTAGTGATAGAGATAGAGATGAGATGTAAATAGCCCCAATAAAATGTTTCATAGTCTCAAAGACATAGACATACAAGTGCATCCCATTATCTTCTCCTGATAAAAGAAACAGGAAATAAAATGTATCACCCCTTGGTATCAACAGCGGAGAAATACTGGAGGACTGCTGCAGTCGGTGTTATGACATCTGCGTGGTGCAAGTTTCCAAGTTCTGAGTTCAAGTTTTGTGCCTCTTCCCAATGACAAGCAAACAAACAAATCAAAGAACTAGAAGCCTTGTATATTCTTTGTTTATATATATATATATATATATATATATATAAACTTGTAAAACTATTAGTGATTATGCTATAAATTCTGATAAAATTCCCCTCATCTGTCTCCAGAGAAAACTGGTGCTCTCCTTGAATGGAGAAAGTATCCTCCAGATATCCTGTCCTCAAACCTTTATTCCTCCGTTTATTGATACACTGTGCTCATCTGGGATGCTTTCATCCTTTTACAAAAAGCACAAGTCTTCACTATTGAGCTTCAGTGAACAACTGTGCTTCCCTGTAAGACACTCTGCACATATCAGATCTCAACTCCGGTGTGTTTCCTCTGTCCTGTTCTCCCACCCTCAACCTACAAAGTCTGACTATACCCAGTCTTTAGGACCAGGAAAAAAATATGGATTCTGCTATATTTGGCAAGAAACCTCACTTCTTGCTTTAGATCTAGGCTGGAAATAGGTCCCCAATAAGTCACTGTGGCATCTCCTGCCTGAAACAGCATGTTTCCAGAGAAAGAATTGGCAACTTTATTTTGTAATGAATCAGATACCAGCTATTTTAGGTTTTGCAGGCCATACAGTCTCTGGCGCAACGACTCAGCTCTATCACTATAGTGTGAACGGAGCCACAAACAATATATAAATAGCTGACTCAATCAGCGTGCCAATAGCATTTAGCCACAGAACAGGGATTTGGCCCAAGGGGATTGATTTGGTCCACAGGAATTCCTTCTCTGACCCCTGCCTGCCAAAAAATAGCACTGTTAAAAGAGTGGAGTTCAGATCCTAACTTTTTATCTGCTTATCAGAGGAAGCCAACCTCTGATACATACATCACAGGTTTGATAGGTGCAGTTGTACAGTGATAATTATTATTTATATATTAAAATTATAGAGAGCATGAGAGAGAAGGAAATAATAAGAGTCAAACACCTATCATGGCAGTATGCTTAACCCAACTCTGTCTGGTGGTCGGCATAAAGAGAAGGTAAGGGAGGATCAGAGAGTCAGAGTGTTTCAGCATCTCTGAGATTTCTATTTGCCGAAGCTTAAATAACCTTTTGGGGGCACATCTGAGCCAGGTAGTTATAGATAAAAACATGTCATCAGGAGGGGCTATCCCATAGGTCAAACACTAATGAGCGGGATGAACCAAGGGTAGATGTAATGGAAGAAGGAGGTTACTGGAGTCAAATGGGCATCTAGGATTATTGATAGTTGCGGCCTGACCTCTTGTCATTGGATAGGGGGTGAATTAGCTAAAGCTTTCAGGGGAAGTGACCCATTAAGTGTAAGTGGTTGTTTCTCTATCTTTAGTATTAGACACAAAGGAATCTAATAACTGGAGCCACTAAGGAGATTAACTCCTAAAGTTTTAGGTCTCCTTGTCTTCTACAGGGAAAAACTCAATAGGTAGGCTTATCAGAAGTGAGTGGACCTTCTTTAGGGTGAGACAGGCTGTACTCTGATTGTGGTGTATAGCTAATAATCTTAAGAATAGTTTCTGACCTACTTCGGTTGACCTCCAGTTGCATTCATATGTCTCCTAAAGCAAGTAGCTTAAGTTTGGCATATATTTGGGGGAAATAACCTGGGAGCAATCTTTGTTTCCCACATCTACTCATATGTTAGTATACTTCAGTCATGTTCTACCTTTTGAAATCCTCACTTGTATGCATCTCTGCAATTCTTTCATTGATTACATGCCCAAATAGTAGCTTGACTATTAAGAGTCTTTTCTTGTATTGCTTTATTTTGAATGTCTGGACAGCAAAGGGGGTATATGTGCCATTTAATGTGCCACTTCAAAATCAGGTTCTAGTTCTGATAGGACCACTTACAAACCCCATGACTGGATTACTTAGAACATTGTCTTATCTTATTTGTAAAATAGACACAGATAAAAGAACTATTGGAAAGATAAGAGTTCAAAGAGCAGAGTCTATTTTACTCTAACCTCTGTTCCTCAGAGCATGATGCTTACCATTTCTGCACTTCAGTATCATTGACCAGAAAATGGACTTATGAAATGATGTAAGTGAAGCAATGCAATTAGAGTGCCCCTTGTAGAATGGTGTACATACTTAGTCTTCACAGATATTATGAGTCATGTGGAGCTGGGAGGCAACTGATGCAGTTTGCTTTCGTATCAGTTCTGAGTCAGTGACCCCATGTACAATAGAACACACCACTGCTCTGTACTACGTATTCTCACACGTTGCTCTATTTCAACCCTCGATAACAGCCACTGTGTACATACATCTTAGTAAGTATTTTTCTCTTTTTCAATGACCCTGTACTTTAACAAGCATGATGAACTTTTTCAGAGACTGGTTTCTCCTCATAACATGTCCAAAGTATATGAGATGAAGTCTCGCCAGCCAGTTCTAGGGAACATTCTGGCTATAGTCCTCCAAGACAGATTTGCTTGTTCTTCTGACAGTCCATGATACTTTTCATTTTATTTTTTGATAATTGATCATTCCCATGTATCACATCTTTCTTGGTTTTCTTTTTTCTTGTCCAGCTTTGACCTGCATATAAGGGAATTAAAAATCATGACTTAAGTGCTGAAAGTGAAATCTCTGTTTTGGAAACTTTAAATAGGTCTTTTGCAGGAGATTTTCCCAATATGCTATTTGATTTTTTGACTGCTGTTTCCATAGGTTGACTGTTACACCAAGTGAAATTAAATCATTGACAACATCATTATTTTTTCCATTGGTTAATCAATTTCCTATTGGTCTAGTTGGGAGAGATTTCCTTTTTAGTATATTGAGATGTTATCTCAAGAAGTGCTTCAAGCCCTCTTCGCTTTCAGCTAGAAAAGTTGTCTCAGGTGCATATCTTAGGATATGATAAACCTTCCTTCAATCCTGATGACTCATTCTTCTTCATGTAATCTCACTTCTGAGATTATTTGCATAGCATATACACAATGAAAATGGTGGGAGAAACCAACACTTTCCTGATTTCAAACCACTTATTCCTTCATACTATCATTTCTTGTTATGTGATGCCTCCAGAAATGATCAAACATCATTAAATCCTTTCTTGTACAGTGATTTTTTATGTTAATACTTCCTATGTTATTCAATATCTTGTCCATAGAATCCTCCAGTATTAAAACTAAAGGCCCAATTTTTTCTTCAGTTCTTTTAGCATAAGAAATACTGAGTATGTTCTATCTACACTTTTGGCTTCCTACCTCTGGTCTTTAACTATTTCATTTAGTTGCTTATGCTTCTGAAGCAACCCTTTGAAAACATCTGCTCACTCCATTTCTTTCAGCATTTCCTTTGTTCACTTAAGCTACTCTATGTTTAAGAGCAAGTTTCACAATCTTTTCTCACATCCATTTTGATTTTTTCTTTCTTTCCTAGTTCTTTAATGACCTTTTGCTTTTGTCATTTCACAACTCACCTGCTCTTTGATCATTAGTGTTCTGTGAGTCAAATAGGTTCTTGAGATGGTCTCTGAGTGCAGGTGAATTATATGCCAGGTTCTACTTTGCCTCTCACTCACTGCTTTTAATTCTCTTCACAGCCCTGAGCTTTGTTCTGACTGATAAGACTGAGCTTCTCCCTTTTTTCAAAAATGTAGTGCATTTAATTTCATGTGTATTATATGTATCAAGGTCTATGGTTCATGGGTGTAGTCAATGTTTATGTTGTTGGAAAATACATTTACAATGAATAAGTCATTGGTGATACATAATTTTATACGATGATCTCCATAATTTTGTTTATCACCAAGACCAGATTTTCCAACTATTGTTTCTTCCTTCCTTTTTGGGTTCCAATATTTGCATATCAGTCACCCATAATTATCCATGCATCATGATTTTATGTTTGGTCAATTTCAAATTGCAAAAGTTGGTAAAAACTCTTCAATTGCTTTAACTTTGGCATTAGTGGTTAATGCACACAGTTGAATAATAGCTTATTAACTGGTTTTTTTATGGGCTCATGACAGTTAAACTTTAGGATAGAGATTAAATTATTCTTTTTGATTATGAATGTGATGCTAGTCTTTTTCATTTGTCATTTCCAGCATGGTTAAACCCTAAGGTTGTCCAATACAAAATGGTTGATA
Source organism: Nesogale talazaci (assembly GCA_004026705.1). Taxonomy (NCBI): domain Eukaryota; kingdom Metazoa; phylum Chordata; class Mammalia; order Afrosoricida; family Tenrecidae; genus Nesogale; species Nesogale talazaci. The sequence continues at coordinate 194,614 of PVJH01001124.1, read as the reverse complement.
TCAGTCAACTTCAGTTCACTAATGCCTTAGATATGTAGGTTTTTATGCATCAATTTCATTTGTGACAGCTTTTAATTTTTCTGTGTTCATACTTTACATTCCATATTTTTGTCATGAAAGCATTTTTCCAGTTGCTGCTTCTCATTTTGAGTCCTGCCACACCAGCGAATGAAGATGCCAAAAACTTTTCTCCATCTGTGACCTCAAGTGACTCTACAAGGAGGAGACAGATTTTCCCAGTTATAATTTCAGTACCTTCCAGCCTCATGATCTCATATTCTGTCATTATGTCAGACAATATCCTGCCATTATTCATAAAGGATTTATTGGCCCAAAGTTTTAGAACTTGATCACCAGGTCCTTCTTCGTCAGCCATAGAATGGAAATTCTACTGAAAATCATCCACAATGGATGATCCTGTTGACTTTAATAACACTGGTGGCACAACTTCTAGCATCATGACTTTGTGCAGATCACCACAGGAAAATAAGTTGTGGATTAGTATTACTTTAGTTTTTAATATTAATAATAATGATGATGATTGAGTGCTTCCTAGCTGAAGGATAGATTTGGATAAAGGGTCATATGTGAATTTTCTTCTTATCTGATTTTTTTCTTGCTGGTGTACTTATCTTTTCTTCTACCATTCAGTAGCTCCAAGGAGTCAAATAATAGCTTACTTCATAGTCCAGGTGTGCTTTCTTGACCTAGAAATTTGAGGGATGAAACACTATTTACAAACTACCTTGGAAGTATCCTCCTAGTGTATTTCTGTGAGTCAGAGAAATGGGCACTTATAAGATCTAAATCGTACACACACACACACACACACACACACACACTGTTTTAGACAGGGTTCTCTAGAGAAACAAAACCAGGACACTAGTAATTCTCCTTATATATTTATATAGCTAGAAGGATATATAAGATAAGAAATGAACCATTAACTAATCTATAAGGCAGTATAAATGGCTCTGTGCAACTCACTTGTGTGAGACAGCTAGTAGACTGGCAGTCTTTGGAGAGTTGAGGGCTGCCGAGTAGTCCTCTGTAGAGCAATTCAGGCTATCCAGCCACAAGCAACAAACAACAAAGCAGGTCCCCAACAGTCAGCCAGATGACAGAGTCCAACAGTCCCCAGCTCAAGAGATGTATGTTCTAGGAGCTTGGTGAAGCGGGGTTTCAAGGACCCTCAGCTCACAGCTACACAGTCCACAGTTAGGTGTCCCACGGGTAGTGTTGCTTGGAGGTGGAGGCACAGGACGAACAAGGCAGCCAGCTGGTCCGAAGATCCAAGAGTAAGAGAGCCAGGGCAGAGCTGGACAAGCCATTTCTATCTCTCCCTTCAATTGATCTCATGTGTTCATTGGCCATGTTTTCACAACAAGTTTACATATCACACACACAAACACACACTGAGTGATCAATCAAACAAATTTGGCTCTTGAAAGACCCTTGTAAAGACTTCTGTCTGAGTAGAGTTTTGAAATATTTCAGCCCAGGCCTCCTTAAGAAACTTGTCTCCATTTCTTTCTCCTCTACCCTAAAAATCTCTGAAAGCAATTTTTAAAACTCAATATGAGATGTACAAATGTGTTTTTGAAATCCCTCAACAGCCACAGAGATCACGTTTCCTCATGAAAAGTAGTGTGGTGATAAAACTACAGGAAAGAAAAGATCAAGCACCCTTAAACTAGAGGTTTTGGGGAAAAGCAATAGAAATGACTTTTAATCATCTTAAAACAAGGTTAATAAAATGTCTAGCATGCTTTTGTTTCTAAATCAAACTGCTTTCTGGTATAAACACTTCTTAGATGTTAATTCTAGCCTTATGTTTGCTCTTTAAAGGAACCTGTTTCTCTTTTCAGTTTTCTGGAAGCTTCTCTTGAGTCAATTTCTACTTATTCAGGAGTTTTTGTTAATTTTCAAGTATACTATAAAAGATGAGACAAATTCTACCATTTGTAGTCAATTTGTAGACAAATTCTGTTATTTGTAGTCCTGACAGTTTTTAAATCCAAATTTACTGTGTTGAAATTTTACATCTTTTGTGCCTGCTGTCTTCTTTGCTTCAATAAACAATCTTCACCAAATACCACAGCATTTCCATCCTTGTTTTATTCCTGGACATGGCATTCTCTCATGAAACAGTGTTCTCTAGATCAGTGTCTGATCTCTCTGCTCTGCCCCTGGCCGCAGAGTCCACCCATGAAGACAGGAGGAAGTCAGACAACAACAGCAGAAAAAGAAGACAGAAGAAGCTGTTGTTTAGTTTTTCAGCTTATATGTTTTATTTGGACATGCAGTGTATTAAAAACATACACTGGTGACTTAAAAAAAACGGAAAGAAAATTGCACACCAGAATTTAGATTCAGGCTGGAAAACTGTATCAACAGAGGTTCAGAAAATAAATATCTTTGACTTGAAAGGTCATTGATCTCTATGAAAACTACTTAATGCTGCTGTTGGAAGGAGCCCTGGAAGCATAGTAGGCAACAAGGTGGGCTTTTAACCACAATGTCAGCACATCAAAACCACCAGTTGCTTCATGGGTGAAAGATGGGTTTTTTTACTTCCATAAATAAAGGTTTGCAGTCTCAGAAACCCATGGGACAGGTTGACCCTGGTCTTGAAGATAGCTATGAGTCAGAAATAACTCTATGTCCATGTATTTGATCATTTTTTTGAACAGGAGGAAAGAGTCGTATGTAATATATAGATAAATGGATGTGTATCGGTAAATCTTTACTTGTAAGTGTAGGTGGTGGTTTAGATTTGTCCTTCTGGTCTTACCTGACAGATCCCTGATGTGGATTATCCCCTTCTCTTGGAGAGATTAAATCAGAAGAGAGAAAAGGAGATTTACATCTCTGGGTGTACATTCCCAAATCACAGTAATGACATGCACCCAAATGTGGGATGTACTTTTTAAACACATTATGAGACCCACCAGTTATTGAAGGAGAAATGACTTAAGGGTCTGCTCTTACAAAGATTCTCAGGATGGCAAATGCAATGGCACAATTGTGCTCTGCCCTATCAGGTGACTGGAGTTGCAGTTGGCCCAATCACAGCAGCATAAGCTGCACAGTGAACCACAGTCTTCAGACTCCCCATGAAACCCCCAGCCCAGCCACTTGATTATTGGTGACAATACAGAGGTCTAGCCTCTGTAGGCATTTGAGATTCTGACTCTGTTTTAAAGAATGTCAGCTGAACCAGATCTTTGAAATGTACAGGCAAGATATTACATTAAATTTCAGATGAGCCAAAGTATGAAGGGAAAGTTGGCAGTTTGGAAGGCATTTGCATGTATTCAGTCAGTGATTAAACTGGCTTTGTTTGATAGTGCATTACTTGGAAGCTGTGGCTATAATCCTGGTCTGTCCGAACTGAAAATTTAATGTTCTCTCCTAAATTGGAAAAACAAAATGTTGAGCATTATATTATCTAGAGTGAGACACGATGAGAACTGGATGTTGATCTCCATATTTTTGTGTGTGTGCTGGAGTAACAAATACCACAAATGGGTGACTTTGTTGTTGTTAGATGCCATCTGGGCATCTTTGAACCACAGCTCCTGTAACAGAATAATACCTTCCTGGGTCTGTGCCATCCCCTGAGAGCAATGTTGGAAGCCATCGGAGCAGTGCCCATGTCAGTCTATTTCAGTAAGGAGCTTCCTCTTTTCCCTTGACTTCTCCTTTACCGAGCATGAAGTCTTTCTCTAAGACTAATTCCTCCTGAAAACATTTTCAAAGTAAGTAATTTCAAGTCTCATTATTCTTGCTTTTTTTTGGGGGGGGGGGGCGCATCACTGCCCTCTGGTGGTCATTGGAACTACCCAACCTTGCTCCTGAAGAGCCGCTGCTGGATTTGAACTGCCAAGCCTGGGGTCCGCAGTCTATTCTTGTTTCTAATGTGACTTTAGTGATCAGAAATTTATTCTCTTATAGTTCAGAAAACTAACACCCAACACTTTCCCTTGGGAAAGTCTCTCTCTGTGTCTGCTCTTGAAAGAAGTCCTGTCTCCATTTGTCTCACTGACAAATCTTAGAGTCCCTGGGTGTGGTGTTTCATCTGCCTTGATCTTAAGACAGTGCACATCTTCTCAAGTCTGCCTTCTGGCCTGCTCCTGGACACCTGAAAAATGATTGGTTCAAAGCGCATATGACACTAACATGGACTCATTAGCATAAAGCCCTATTTCTAAAAGGGATTTCAAGTGCAGCATAAGAGTAAAGATCTACAACATGTATTTTGGGGGGACATATTCAATCTATTATAGTGCTGTTCTCATTTAGGTGATCTGTACCTATGTTTGGCATCAAATGGAAAACAGAACCTCCAAAAATGTGGTCTCTGGACTACTTTCTTCTTAATTGTGTGTTTGGGTATGGAGTGGTGGTGCGAGGTGATGAGAGGGAACTGATTTATGAACACTGTAGATTCTTAGGCCTATCATAGATTTTCTGACTCAGACTCCCAAGATTACACTTTTGAAAAGTCTCCATGTGGTTCCCCTGCATGCTAGAATCGGCAAAAGGTTTCTATAAAGCAAGTACAGGTGTTTTATTATGCATCTATTTACGATTTGTTTGTTGAGGGTAATTTAAATTCTTTTTCAACAGAAAAGCAGCAGGACGCATCTTGGGGACAGAATCAAGTACATGTAAGAACACTTATTCCCGAAGTCAGTAAGCATTAATGAAGAGGCTACTTGCCTGTTGCCGAAAGAGCTCTGTGCTGGATCTTCTAATAACCCTCTGTGGTCTTAGGCCAGTCATTCTCTGGTCTCAGTATATGACCTAAAAACAAAGGGATGGCTAAATGACCACTGTGTAGGCCATCTTGTGCTACTCCAGTAGAAATTGTACAAGTGGGTGGCTTTCCCAGAGAGAAATTCATTTTCTCACACTTTAGGAGGCTGGAAATCTGAATTGAGGGGTGTAGCTCTAGCGGGAGGCTTCTTATCTGTGTCGGTTCTAAAGGAACTATTCAGTTGTGTTTTAGTCCCTTGGAGATATCCATATGTCTTGGCATCTACCTTACTCTATCTCTGCTGTCAGCATGTGCTTTAATCTCTTTTATATCTCAAAAGAGATCAAGTACAATCACATCCTACTCTACCTCATGAGCATAATGCAGACAAACAGTCTCAAATGGACTTAAAACTATAAACCATTCCCAAAAAGAATTATAACAACAGGCATGGAGGATATGGTCAATCGATAACATTCTACACTTTGTTTCTCTAGCCAGTCTGTTACTGCAGTTCCACAAGCTCATTCTTGGAACCATCTGAATCAAATATGGGTGCAACTTTAGGCATATCATTATATCCTCGGGCAAACAACTTCTTAATCTGGGATCCTATAAAATCTAGATGACAAATTGACTATCTACAAAAATGCTGGCACCATGTTGTCTTTACAATTCCATGAAAGAATTCTTGTGATAGAGGCTGCAGTGCCAGACATATTGTGTTTTATCCTAATAGATAAGTTGCCTTCTTTCCAGAAGAGCAGAAGTTGTCATCTTTGGCTATGTGTTGACACCATATTGGAAGTTTTTATTATCATACGATCAGCCAAATTTAGGACCTGGCATTAGAATTGATTGTACAACCTCTTTAGGGGTTGTAATGTGCCATCAAGGTAAGAACTGCACTAGGGCAATGGCTGACTGCATCATTTGATTAAAGAGTCACCTCGAAGTGTCCCACAACCCAATCCTGAACATTCTAATCCACTGATTTCAGGATGGATCCTGGGAATCTGTATTTTAATACGAAACCTATGCTATTACAGCATATTACAGTCTGAGAAAGTGTCTTGCTTGAGAATTGCTTGATGCGTGGTTCTAGAAATGGTTAGCTAGCTCAGTTGCTAAGGGAATGGTTGGAGATTGAAATTCACCCAGAAGGGAGGCCTGGTGATCTACTGTGAAAGATCCTAAGGAGCACCGTGCTTGCTGCCCAGACACAGATGGGGTCACCTTGGGTTGCAATCGGCTGGATGGGAGGATTCAATGTGGGAAGCTGACCCTAGGAGTACTAAAGAATATTGGATGTGTAATAGGAATAGGAGAATCTGGTAAATGAGAGGCCAAAGGAGTTGAATGATCTAAGAGAAGTTACAGGCTAGTCCTCTGGAAACACTGGTATCGGTGAATAGGCAAAGAGGGTGACTGCTGCCCTGGGAAAGCCACAGAGAGGTGATGAAGTCTATGGAATCTGTCTGCCAAGCGGCAGATCTGGATCTGAGTCTGGGTCTCTCAGCAGGATGAACAGTTAGGAAGATGAACTGGAAGTGGAGGTGAGGAAACTTAGGCCAAGATAGACCCCATGGTTATGTCTGCATCTGTCTTTTATCAGAAGTCTTTATACAACTGCTTCCCATCTTCTTCAGAATCTCACACAAACTTCTATTCTAGCCAACTCTAACTTAGAATCAAAAGGAGAAGGAGATTCTGGAAAATATAGACTTAGGCTGACCAAATTGACCCCAAAGTAAAATACACTTGGAAAATGCTCCTTTGTCCTTCCGAAATGGTGCCTTTCCACAAATGAGGTTACTCCATTCCTATCCTTGAACTGTGCCCAGTGAAGTAAGTTTCCTGCTTACTCCACTGGAATGAAGTCATTTTTACCCTGGCTTTGATTTTTCACTCAGCTTTCCCCCACCTGCTATCTGCAACTCATCAAAGCATTAATAGACTCCAGCCCTTCTTTGAGCATTAGCTGTTCTCTCTGAAGTTCACTCTGTTCCTGGGAGTGACATTGTGAAGATGGGTCTGCCTGTAATGTCTCTTTGTTTCTTAAGTAAAGACAGATATATCCTGTTAGCCATTTATACGGGATCCTCACCTTTTCATTTTCATGCTCTGTTACGCCAGCATATAATGTGACTCTTGTGGCATACGCTCTCTGGTAATGATTCTTATTTGGTAGCTTGAAAAGTTTTTGATGCTTTAATGGAACTGGTGCCTCTGAACTAGGTTTATGGATAAGTACCTCATCTTATATTCACAGCCACTATTTACCGCATACTCTGGCTTTTCATACAATGGCTTCAGGGAAGTGGAGAACAATATAAGGAAAACTCTAAATATTCAGCAGAGGGAGGGAGGAAAAAAAATCAAGCCTGAGGCAGAGTGCAAGGGAAGAAGGCCAGTGGGGAGAAAGATGAAGCATCTTTATCCAAAGCAAGGTCGCACAATGTTTCAGTCATGGAAGACTTTAGCTGCAAGATGAACATCAAAAGTGAAAGTCATGAGGCTTGCTTTATTCCTAATATGGATGAAAATGGAGTCCTATTACAATTCCAGAATTAATAAACCTGGCCTGAGCAGTCTAAAATGGACTTTCTAAACAAAAATTACTGAGGCAAATGCATGTAGCATTTTGATCTCGGACCCTTGGCATCCATGTCATTAATATGGTACTTAGACTGAGCCAGAGAGGGCACATTGGCACCCTGTGGACCCTACATGTGCTACCTAGCCCTCACCTTGGGTCAATGGGCCTTTTTTTTTTCTAACTCCACTTCAGACCTTATATGAGTTTCTTTTTCTTTTTTTCACTTAGAGTACATTTTGTTGTTGTGTTCCAAGATCCAAATCAAGATACTACATTGTCTTTAACACAGGGGGGTTGTTTTCGTTGAGGTAGTTGCCCATCTTTTTTAAAAAAGAAAAGAAATACAATCATCTTTCTTTATTTGAGAAATACAATGATTTCTCTTTTGTTGTTGTTCTATAAAGTCACTAAGATTACAGAAATAATGAATATTTATAGGAAAAGTACAAGGCTATGTTCCTGAGAAGCTCTGGTGCCAACATTTTCTTGCACTGAACAATGCATAATCTGTTTTATTTATGTTACTGATGGTTGTTTCTTTGCTACAGAATTGACTCTGACAATTGGTGACCTCACATCTGACAGAACAAAACATTCCCATTCCTGCACTGTCTTCATGATGGTTGGCACGTTTCTGTCCATTGTCATTGCTATTATGTCAATCCATGTCATTTAAGATTTCCCTTGTTTTTTTTCTGACCTTCTCCTTTAGCAAACTTAATGTCCTTTTCTGGCAGTTATGTGCAAAACAAGTGAGTCCAAAGTCTCTCAACCTTAGGAGCAAAGCACTACACTTGGAAAATGCTTCTTTATGCTGCTGAAAAAGCATTCGGATTCTATTTCTTCTAAGACTGATTTTTTCATTCCTCTGAAATTCATTCAGTATTCAGTACCAACACCACAATTTGAATGCCTCAATTACTTTTCTATCTTCCTTTCTCTGTGCACCTGCATCAATCCTTCTGTCTTCCTTTGTCATTGTCTGGATTGTACATGCATGAGATGCCATATCTGGAGGTAACCAATGAGTAGCCAATAAAGCCTCTGCATGGGCATGACTTTCTCCTGAAAATTCTGGGAAGTCTCGCAGTATTTCCCAATTGGAGAAGAGAGACTTGACTCAGTCTCTGAGATAGCAAGATGAGGTTACAGCATGCTGATCGATCCTGATTTCTGGAAAAATGGAAGAGCCAGAGGAGAGACCACATGGGCTTGCCCTGATGGAGTCAAACATTTGGGGCCAGAGAAGCCACATGGAGACTCCTGCCAGTGCTGAGATGCTTGGGAGGCCATAGGGAGACCCCTGCAAGCGCTAAGATGCTTCCACTACCACTAGACACACAAGATTCTGCACCCACTCGCTGTGATTGTCCTGGTGTCATTGCACGTGCTTCATAAGTCAGAAGGAAACTTTATAGACTGAAATCAGACATATGGGCTAGTATCAGACTTATGACCTTGGACTGGACTGGATGGGGATGTTTTCTCAATGATCCATTCCTCTTGTATATAAACCTTTCCCTTATATCCATATGCATGTCTATGAATTTGTTTCTCTAGTCTACCCAGACTAACACAATGAACTCATAATCAAGAACCCTATAACTCATGTCTAGGTAAAACTTACCTTATAATATTTTCTTCATAAGATATATCACAGCATCCCTGTGGACAGAAACTTTAATGAATACTTCAATTTACACTTAGGGGTGGGATATTTTTCAGCTCTCGGCATGTGTCCAGGAATGATTAGGGAAGTGCTGCAAGAATTGGTAGTTGGAGAGACCAATCAATCTTAGCAAGTGGACAAATTCAAAAGTACAAATTTGCAAATAAGGATCTACTGTATGTGGTTTGAGATTAACTTGCTCCAAGAATTCATTGATTTTTGCCTTTGACCCCTGAAGGGTAACCCTCTAAAACCCTCAACTTTCCCCAATGGTTGAAGAGACGTTCACTAGTCATCCGGATATGACTCAAGGTTTTATGACTCAAGTGAGGTGGAAGCTGGCTATGCCGCAGGGACCCATCTCTTGATAGCCACCTATTAGGAGTTTATGCTAGATAATGAGGCCCCAGGAAAGGCTGTGTGAAGTTCCTGGTTGATGACAGGCATCCTTGAGCATAAGAAGGTATTGTATTCCTTTTTTTTTGACGCTTGGAAGTTCCTCATTGGAAAACCTCTCAGACCTTACCCTATGTGTCTTATTATTTCTTTTTATAGTAAAAGTATCAACCATCATAAGTATAGTACTTTCTATGAGTTCTTGCGGTGGGTCTATTACTGAATTTAAGAATTAGTGGAACCTAACAGATATGGGCATTCCTGAACTTTGGACTGGTATCTTGAAAGGGTAGTAGGAAACTCCTAAATTTTAATCCCAACCCACTGACAGAGTCAATTCAAATTCATAATGACCCAAATGTCAGAGCAGAACTGACCCTTTTAATTTCTAATGCTATAACTCTTCACAGGAGGCGGAAGCCTCATCTTTCTCCTTCATAGTGACTGGCAGATTTGAACTGATGACTTTGCATTAGTTAACAGTGCACCATATAACTCATTGTGTCACCATGGGTAACCAAATTTTTGTAACAAGCAGGTGATAAATCAGCCCAAATTGGTAGATTGGAAAGCTGTGACTTTAACTTTTGAGATCAGGTCTACGTCTGGGTGGCTAGTGTCAGAGTAAGGTGTCCTAAAACATGCTTCAAGACATGCATGAAACATTTCATTCTCTTTTCATTTCATACTTTCCTTGCACTTTCTAAAGGCCCCTCACACATGTGCAGTTGTTTGGAATTGGATATATTGTGCTAATTTAATACCGTTTGGTGTCCAAGAAGTGAGATTTTATTTCACTACCCCTGCAACCCCAAACTCCAGTTCACATACAATAGTCAGGAACTTACACTTTTCTGTAAACATCAGGTGATCTGACAACAAGAGATGTGTGTTCACATCCAAACTGAAGCCAACTTTGCTGGCATGGAGCTAACGCTGACTCACCTAGAACCCTGTAGGATAGGTTAGACTTGCTCCTGTGAGTTTCTGAGGCAGCAGCTCTTTATGGAAGTATACAGCCCCATCTTTCTCCTGCAGAGCAGCTGGGAGTGTCAAAGTGCTAATCTTGTGGTGAGTAGCCCAACTTCAAACTTACTATACCAGCACAATTAGTGAGGTCAGGTACATCGGCTGTCCTTGTAGACAGGATGTGTACGTCCCGGTTCTCTCCAACAACACCTACTTCCTTCTGCTTCCCAGATAATGAAGCTATGGGACAGGCCCCAGTGGAGCATGTGGTGACTCCTATTGGAGTTGTTGTAGTATCTGTGCCTCTGTGAAAATGAGAACTTAAGAGGTGGTTAAAAAGGAAAGAGATTTAAGAAAAACAGATGAGAACTTTTTTTTCTCCCAATTTAAGTATGCATAAATAACCTACTTCATCTATTTAAGAAAGCCTGGCAGCTGAGTGGTCAAAATGCTAGTTCCATAGTTCCAACCCACCAGCTGCTCTGAAGGGAAATACATGGCAGTCTGTTTCTGTCCAGATTCCAGGCTCAGAAACCCTATGGAGTAGGTCTGCTCTGTGTGATAGATAGGGCACCATGGGTATGAGCTGAATAGATAGCAATGACACTGAGGTCATTTGCTCATATGCCCTTCTATGTATTTTCATTTGACATCTCTTGGTAAGGGCATATTTTTGAGCTCTGACCCTGACAATTCCACCACTGCAAATGTCTTCATTGGAGACCTTTGGAAAAAGTTCTTTGGTAGCCTGGCAAGATTTGGGGAGAAAGGTAAAGTTCATACAGATTAAGTCTGTGTTCCTTTATACGCACTGTCTAACCAAGATTAGAAGGAGCTGTGAGAGCCAAGACTTCAATCAATATAATTCTATCTTCACTTCTGATTTAACTCAGATCTGGGAAAGGAAGCTTGCAAAGTGCTTAAGAATATGGATGAGTTTTAGATTCCAACTTCCTGATTTTAAATTGAACAACACCTCTTAATGAGTGGTCTACTGCAATCAAGTTCATTAATTTCCCATGTCTCATTTCCCTTTTCATAAAATTGAACTAATGGATCATGGTCCATAGGATTGTTGTGATTCATATAAGAGAACTTAGAATAATACTTATATATGTAGAGGCCTCAGAATAATGCTTTCCACTTAAGAGTTTAGTACATGTTGTTATTGTTTGGTATTGTTGAGTCAGTTTCAACTCATAGAGATCTTTTGAACAACAAAGCAGAACATCTTCACAGATGTTCTTATGCTTGAACCCATTGTTGTAGTCACTGTGTCATTCCATCTTGCTGTGGGTCTTCTTCTTTTTCACTAACCCTCTGTGTAACCAAGCATGGTCCTTCAAGGGACAATTCTCTCCTGACAACATGTTCAAAGTACATGAGACAAAATCCTACTCTTCATGCTACCAAGGAACATACCAGTTGTAAGTGTTTCAGGAGTGGTTTATTTTTTCTTTTGGTAGCCCAGGGTGCTTTCAATAGTATTCACCACCAAATAGATCGCATATTCTTTGGTCTTCCTCCTTCAATGTCTAACTTTCCCAAGTACATGAGAACATTGGAAAAAGCATGGCTTAAGTCAGGCGCACCTTAGTCCTCAATTAACATTCTTGCTATTTGAATGCTTTAAGGAGATCTTATGCAGAATATTTAGTACATAGTATTGTTTATTACTACCACTATTACTACCACCATCACCACCATCATTCCCAGATAATGGATGATGAATCCCTATGGTGGTCTCATAAAACCTCTGACCCCCCAAATACTTCATATTTGTAAATTTTTGCACATGATAGAGTATTACCCTCAACTCATGCTGTGGAACACCTTTACTCTTTTATTTCATCATGTCTTTCATTTGCTTTAGCTACTCTATATTCAAGAGCAAGTCCCAAAGTCTGTTCTGATACTCACTTGGTAGTTTCTTTCTTTCCTATCTTCTTAATGATCTCGTGCTTTCTTAGTGCACATTTTTCGCGATGGCCTTCCACTACTTATCAGCTCTTCAGGCATTAGTATTCAATGCATCAAATCTGTTCTCTGAATTCAAGTGTGACATATACAAGGTTGGATTTTTTTTCTGTCAGATTTGTTTTAATTTTCTTCAGCTTTAAACCTGCATATGGACAATTGTGGTCTATTCCACAATTAGCTCCTGGGCTCATTTGGGCTGATGATATCGAGCTTCTCCCTTACTTCTTCTCACAGAGGCAGTAAAATCGGCTACCATGCATGCTAGCTGGTGCAGTCCATGTGTACAATCACCACTAATGTTGTCAGAATATGTATTTGCAATGAAAAAGTCATGGACTTGCAAAATTCTATAATGCAATCTCCAGCTTTGTTCCTATCATCAAAGTCATATTTTCCAACCCCAGATCCTTCTTTGTTGTTTCCATTTTCACATTGTAATTGCCCGTAATTTTTAATGTGCCAGGACTGCATGTTTGGTCAATTTCAAGTGGTAGAAAATGGTAGGATTATTTAATTTCTTAATCACTAGCTGTATAAAGATACCATCCTATTACAGACAGAATTATACTTCAAGTAAGATCTTGAAATGCTCTTTCTGACAATGAATGTGATGCCATCCCTCTAGCCTGTCATTCCCAACAAAGCAAACTACTGAATTGTCAACTCAGAATGGCCAATTCCAGGCCACTGGCAGCTCATTAATACTTAAACTATCAATCTTTCATTTTTTATGATTTCCAACTTTCCTATATTCATACCTTTTACATTGCATGCATTTGTTTTTAATAAATGTTTGCAACTGTTTCTTCTCATCTAGAATTGTGCTCTATCAGCAGATTTTTAGTTCATTCACATCATTAAGGCCCATTTTACTTTGAGGAGGCAACTCTAACGCAGTCATGTTTTGAGTGCCTTCCAACCTGAGAGGTTCATCTATGACACTATGTCAGACAATGTTTTGCTGTTATTCACAAAGTTCTCAGAGGATAGTGCCTCAGAAATGGACACCCCATTCCTGCTTCCTAGACTGTTCTTAGTCTGGAAGCTCCACTGAAAATATTTTACCATGGGTGACCCTGCTGGCATTTGAAATATCCATGGCATAGCTTCCAACATGACAGCAATATGCAAGCCACCACAGTGGAACAAAGTGACAGAGGGTGGTGGTCGAGGAGGATTTTGTAAAATTTATAAGACCTTCCTAATGATGACACAGAGAAACATGAAGTGTATGTAAGTAAAATCTAGAAGGAAATATTTGCTGAGTCATCATAATGAAGACCTTTCTCACATTGAGAGCTAAAAAATCAACAGCAAAGTGGGCTGCTTGTGAGAAGATAAGCAGCTTGTCATTCATAGTGCTCAAGAAAATGCTGCCTGATGGTCTTCCAGGGATATGCTCGTGCCGTGCTTCCCAAATTGGTAGCTATAACCTATTTAAGTTAAAGTTAATTTACAATTAAATCATGCAATTTACAATTAGCTCTTCCATCACAGAGGCCACATTTCATGTGTGTAGTAGCCACACATGGCTCATGGCTAGTGCATTGAACAAGCCAGCTATAGAAAATTCCCATCATTGTAGATATTCCTGGAGAACACCACTGATGCTAGAGGAAGAGCCTGCACTGGATTTCAGACTCGGCTTGCTGAAGATGTCATATCCAGAAAGCACAGAGGGAGAATTGAAAAGAAGTTAATACACAGCATATAGGCTGAGCAAAGACACCTTGATTTCAGGATGGTGCAAGCTCCTAGACAAAGAACTGTTGGGGGCCTCAGTTTCCCCATTTCTGTAGTTGAAACTTGCTCCAAAGCACAGGGAGGAGTATCTATGGAGAAGAGCCAAGTTCAGTGTCTGGCAGCACAGGGGCCCCACAGACACTTGGGTGCTTTCTTTTCAGTGATTGGAGGGGAAGACACTACACCTGAACCTCATGTGGAGCAAAGCAACCCCTTAGTGTCAACCTTCCATAGAGCAGGATCTCCCCAAATCAGTAGCTGGCCCCAGTGACCACGTGACCATGTGCTAAGCACACACTAATATCCTTGCACACATTGTTGCATTCTGTCCCCTTCTCCTGCTGTGAGGGAGGTACACATACTGTCCTCAGACTAAGGAAACTAAAATTTGAAGAGACTGTCTCATTTCACCAAGGTTGCACAGGGTGGGAATATAATTTGAATCCATATATTTGTCATATAGAAGTAAAGAGACCAGATATATCTCCTTTCCACAATGTTCCCCCTGTTCTCGGTGAACAAGAATGACATCTGTAACATTTATTTCTTCTGTGTGCTTGAGAACTGTGCAGAATATGTACAAGCAAAATGCCCATGGCTCTTCAGTTGATGCCAAGTAATCGTGACCCTATACAAGAGAATAGAACTGCCACTACCCTCCCCCCCAGTTTCCGAGGACATGACTATTTACAGGTACAGATTGCCACATCTCTTTCTTGTGCAGCAGATGAACTACCAACCTTATGGTTAGCAGCTCAGCAACTTAACTTCTGCTACCAAAGCACAGAAAAATTTTAAAACATTAGCTTTTTGCAGGAAGGCAAGTTTTATAAAAAGACAAATTGGTCAAAAATATTTCATATTCAGCAGCTTGCTTCCCTGGGATCTTGTCCTATCTTTATGAAAAAAAAATCAACTACACACACAATCGTTATCTCTTTTAATTGTTGATAAGTGCCTTCTACTGGATTGGAGGAGTTCAGTTTGTAAAGATACTAAAACCCAAACCACAAATCCATTGCCCTGAAACCCATGCCCGTACATAAAGACCCTATAGGACAGAGGATAGCGGCTCCCTGGGGTTTGAAGATCATGCACCTTGATGTGAGCAGAGAGTCTTCTGGTTTGCAGCCCAGTACTTAGCCCAGGACATCACCAGGACTCCTTCTGTGTAAATATACGCTGGCTATATCAAAAGTGAAAAGCCTGTAGAACCAAGGGGTAATTTTTCTATTTGAAGCTAGGTCTGCCTAAATGAGTCAATGAACTCACTCCTGAGGTGGTGATGTACAAAAATTTCAACCAACCAAACAACTGCTTAATTTTCAAAAATTACTGAGGCATCTTAACACATTAAAGACCGGACTTTTTTTTATCAACTTACCCAAGTGTTTTGGCTGTTAGTTTTGTTTTTTGTTGCTGTTGTTGTAGTTGTTGTTTGCATTAAACCATAAACATGAGTAAACTCAGGATCTGTCCACAATGTGCCAATAGAGGTGAAGAAATGGCTCTTGGCAACTATATTCTTTGTAAATCTTTCTGATTCTTGTTCATTGTGCAAAAGGCAAGAGGTGGACTGACCAGGCATTTGCATGTCTGGTCCAGAGCTGTAATGCCCTACTGGTTCTGTTGTGCAGGCATTGGGCTGTTAACTTCAAGATCAGTTCCTCAGCCACTCTGCAGGAACAAAGATTGCCCGAGAAACCCTACAAAGGCTTGTGATGGGTCAGAAACCCCTTGAGGACAGTGGGTCTGGTTTGGGTGCAGAGGTGTCAATGGGCCTTATGCTTGTGGAATCACAGTTTTGTTTCAGGTCCCCAAGGAATGATGATCAAAATACCTCTTTATGTTTTCTTATGTTATTTTTTTATTTGAATCTTAGAAATAGAGGAGGGGCTTTACTTTTTTTGAAAGATGATAAAATTATATCAGATGTGGAAGGTTTCAAACTCACACAGAAGTATATAAATTCATTTTCAATGTTAGTTTATGGGCTTTTTGACAAAAGTGTTATATATTTGCTAAGCAGAATATCTTGTGAACAGGTTGTTTGGGTGGTATTTTGAAGGAGGCAGCATTCAACAGAACTTTTTAATCTACTCATAATAATAAAGCTGAAGGTCAAAGATATTTGTATCCAAGCCTTTCTTCCAGAACTATAATTCACAAGTGTTCATATTTAGTTGTTTGTCTGTATTTATATGAATACTTTGTGTACATTGCTGTGATTTGTTTTTAATGCAAAATGAAGTGGAATTGCTATAGTTGTAGGACTTCATTTTCATTATTTTGTACACACTGGGCTGCTAACTGAAAAGTCAGCAGTTTGAAACAACCAGGTGCTCAGCAGGAGAAAAAGACAGACTTTCTACTCCCTGAAACAATTACAGTCTTGGACACTCACAGCGGAAGTTCTAGCCTATCTCGTACAGTAGCCGTGAGTCAGCATTGATGTAGGTGGAGTGACTTTGCTCTTATTTTTTGGCACTCATGGACATCCTCCC
Organism: Nesogale talazaci; assembly: GCA_004026705.1. NCBI lineage: Eukaryota > Metazoa > Chordata > Mammalia > Afrosoricida > Tenrecidae > Nesogale > Nesogale talazaci. The sequence continues at coordinate 177,992 of PVJH01001124.1, read as the reverse complement.
ATGTCTTCATACTGAGCTAATAATAATATTCATAACCATATTATACAAACAGCCCTTAATTATTACAGGCACACCATATGCCAGACTCTGTAGTAAGTATAGTTACATTTATTATCTCATTACCATTTCAAAATAAATCTCAAACATAATGTCAGTTATAGTTCTCTCCATTTTACAGGCAGGGGATACCAAAGTCAAACATATTGATCAAGGTACATAGCTAGAAACTAGTGGATGCTTTCAAGCACCATATGATATTATGTGATAATATAATAGGATATGATAATATGATTCAATTTTGTTGGGATTGCAGTCATCATCCCATTTCCCAAATATCTGCTGTGCTCTGCTGCCCCATGGCTACGCCAGCTGCCCTCAGCTGGAGCAACTTCTGGTAAATGAATGCTCCCTGGGTTTCTAATATGTCCTTAAATATTGCAAACCCTGAGGTATATGATTGACATAGTGCTAATGTTCTTAGGCATAGGCATAGAACGCAGGAAACAACACCATGGAGAAGACAATAATTCTGTCACAGCTGTTGTTTTAAACTGTCAGCATCTATTGAGTAGTCTGAATTGATTTTCTGCTTCTGAACCTCAATCTACCTTAATCTTGCCTACGGCAGAAGTTTCTTTTAATATATAGAATTAATGGAGTCTGCCCTTCTGTCAGGGTCTGATTTACTCACCACCAGAATATCATGTGCCTCACCACTTTAACAAAACATTTTGTTTATCCACAATCTAGATGACATCAAAACTTGAAGACAGAACCTTCATTTGTCTACCCCTGGGAGTAGACAAGTTGACGACAGGACTCTTTTCCATGGGAACAGTACCTTTTTTATGTCCCAACATGTTGAAGGTATATGGAATTCTTCCCATATATTCTGGAGTAAAAGGAAAAGATTCCTAAAAGTTTAAATATTCAAAAATTGCAGAATAAACCCCAGTACCTGGTGGGCTACCATTGTAGTAGGTAAAATAATAGCCTATTGTCAACAGCCTATTCCTTGAACCTATGAGTATGTCACCTTACATGTCAAAGGGTAATTAAGGTTGCTGATAGCATTAAGGTGAGCTCATCTGACCTTAAAATAGGAAGGATAACCCAGATTTTTGGGGGGGGGGGAACAAACAGAATCACAAGGATTATTAAATGTCAAAAGGGTAGCAGAGAAGAAGGTCAGAGTGATACCACATAGGAAGGATTCAGTCTGCTGTTGCTATCTTTGAAGATGGAAGGCGGGAGCTGAGAGCCAAGCACACAACAAGCACAGTCTTTGGAAGCTGGGAAAGGCAAGGAGACAAACGGTGCTCTAGGACTTCAGGGAAGGAACACAGTGCTGCTAACATTTTAATTGTGGCCCAGGAGACCCATGTCCAACTTCTGAACTACACGACTCTAGATAATGAATGTTTGTTGTTTTAAGCTATCGAATTTGAATTCTTTTTTTTCTCAAAGCAGTGTTAGCAAACTATTTGAGACAACCACCCAAATCCCTTCAAAGATTAACAATTCATGGCTGAAGCTAAGGTTTATTTCAATGTCAAAGCAGAGGACTTGAGCTGCTAAGGGAGCCCTTGTGGTAAAATAAGATGGGGAGATAATGACATGCAGATATAAGAACAAAGTGTGGATACACTGAACAAAAATAATTTAAATCTTTGCACCGCATAAAATCTTTGGCAGACTCATGTGTTCACCAGTTTGATTGGTAACTGGCTTTTTTATCACAATTTATATGTATCCGAATTCAATTCACGACCTACGGTTACTTGCAGCTAAGATTGTAATATGTGTTCACATTTACTCCCATTGAATAATAAAATTAAATAAACAATTAATTTTAAAACCATTCCTCAATCCATTGCCTCCCAATGCTAGATATCACGATAATTTGGGGGAGCGTGTTATTTGACAGCACCACCTGTCTGTCAGGGTGTCTTACTGGGGTGGCCTGCATATTGCTGGGGCACTGGAAGATATAGCATGGATATTTTGTTTGTTTGTTTTTGGTTTTTTTTGGCATCACTGCCCTCTGGTGGTGGGAGTAGGAGGCCCAGTCTTGCTGCTGGATTTGAACCTCCAACCCAGTGGGCCGCAGTTATAGCATGGATATTTTAAATATCAACAGGATAACCCCAAATGAACAGGATTCACCAGAGTTTCCAGACTAGGAATAGACTATGAAGCAGGAATAGGCTGTCCAATAGCGGAACTAAGCACTGAAAACTATGGATAAGGGGTAAGCAGCGTTGGATACGGAAAACCTCATGACTTGGAGCAAACCATTGTCAGACAGAGTGCCCGAAGATAAGCCTTCCAGTTCACACCTAAACCCTAGTGACCCACAGAACTAGATGCATCCACCCCTGTGAGTTTCTGTGAGTTATGAATCTATAGTGGTGGTGGTGGTGGTGGCATGGTGGTGGTTGGTGCCATCTAGTCAGCTCTGGCCATAGTGATCTTATGCCCGCAGAACCAAACACTGCCCAGACTTCTGTAATCCTCACAACTGCTCCTCTGCCCATTTTTACAGCTACTGTCAATTCATCTCTTTGAACTTTGAGGGTCTTCCTCTTTTTTTTGCCCCTCCACTTTACCAAGCATGATGCCCAGGGACAGGGCCAAAGTATGTAAGACTAAATTTCAACCTCCTTGTCTCTAAGGAGCAGTTTGGCCCTATTTCATTTGAAACAAATTGGTTTGTCCTTTTATTCAAATGTATTGAATCTTCTGTAGTCTTCCTTAACCAATGCCCAAGTTTCACATGCATATGAAGCAATTAAAAATATCATGGCTTGGGTCAGGTGTACTTTAGTTCTCAAAGTAACTTTCTTCCTTTTCAGTACTCTAAAGAGATCTTGTGCAGCTGATTTAGCCAAGGCAACAAGTTTTTTTTTTTTACCTTCTTGACTAGTGCTTTTTGAGCACTGATTGTAGAGCTAAATAAGATAAAATTCTTGAAAAATTCAACCATTTCTCCATTTCTCATGGGGTGTGAATTGGTCCTGGTGTGAATATTTTGGTCTTCTTGATAAAGGCTGCAGTCCTTTATCTTCCTCAACAAGCATTTCCAGTCCTCACTTTCAGCAAGCAAGGTTATGTCACCTGCACAGGGCAGATGGTTGATAAAACTTTCTTCAGTGCTTCTAATGCATTTTCCCCACATAATCCAGCTTCTTTAATGACATCTTCAGCACAAAATGGAATAAATATCATGAGAGGATATAGCACGTGTTCTGTTCAGACAACTGCTTCTTGATCCATGTACAGGATCCTCAGAAGCACAAAGGAGTATTCTGGAATTTCCACTATTTTCAAGTTTATCCATAGCTTGTCATGATCCACACAGTTGAATGCCTTGGCATAGTCAATGGAGCACAAGTAAACATCTTTCTAATATTCTCTGCTTTGAACCAAGATTCATCTGACATCTGCGATGAAATCCCTCGTTCTGAGTCCTCTTCTGAATTTGACTTGACCTTTAGGCATGCTCCTTGCAGGACTCAATATTTGACCCGTAAAATCTTTCAATGTTGCAACCTGAGACTTGAATGCTTTCTTGATTTATTTCACTTAAGATATGCTAAGCATGTTGCTTGTTTCTGGTTTTCTAACTTTGGATCTTTTCACATTTAATCATAATATTTGACTTAGTCTTTTCAAGCTACCTGTTGGTATTTTCTCTTCAGTTCCTTGACTTTATCCTTTCTTCCAGTCAGCTATGAGCAAGGTTCAGAATCTCCTCTGACCTACATTTTGATCTTTTCTTTTCTTCCTGTCTTTTTCATGACCATTGCCTTTTTCATGAATGTTCATCTTGATGTTCCTCCACAGTTCATCGAGTCTTCTGTCATTACTGTGTAATATGTCAGATGTGTTTTTGAGATGTTCTCAGAATTAAGATGGGAGAGATTCAAGGTTGCATTTTTGTCCTCGTGGGCTTTATTTGGTTTTCTTCAATTTTCACCTAATTTAGATATGAGCAATTTACTGTCTGTTTCACAATAATCCCTGGCCTGGTTTAAGTTGCTGGTATTGAGCATCTCCATCTTCTCTTCCCACAGATATGGTCAGTTTTATTTCTGTGTGTTCCACCTTGAGAAGTACATAAATATAGTCACCCTTATTGTTGTTATAAAGGGTATTTGCTATAGACAAATCACTGGTTTTGCAAAATTCTATCATTCAATATCCAGCTTTATTTCTATTACTGAGTTCATATTTTCAACTACTATTGCTTTTTTTTGTTTCCAACTTTTTCATTCTAATCAACAATGAGTATAAATGCATCTTGATTGCAAATTTAATCAAATTCCAATTGAATTTATTTGTAGAATTCTTCAATTCCTTCATCTCTAGTTTTTATGGTTAGTGTATAAATTTGAATAGTAGCTGTGTTATTAGATTTCCTTAAAGGTGGATAGATATACAAAGAGATATCCCCTAAAATGGGTAAAAACTCTGCTGGCCAGAGCTTCCATAATATGCATTTTCCCCACTACGTGAGCATCTAGCAACTTGCTCTGAGTTAGTACACCCAGTGGGTTCACCTGGGAAGGATCTTCCCAGTTAGAGTGAAAAAGCAGTTTCACTTGAACCTCTTTTTTTATGATGGCCTATTCAAGAGAACAGCATGCAGCCATAAAATTTGGTTTCCTGTTCAGGAAAAATGCCACAGAAACAATTGTGATGTTGAACATAGCCTGTACAAACAGCACTTTGGGAAAAACACAAGTGTACAACTGGTTTTCTCATTTCAAAAAAGGTGAAATGTCAATTGATAACAAACCTGGATGTCCATCAACTTCCCAAATGTATAAAAATGTCAACAAAATCCATGGGGAAATTACCTGGACTATCATGGAGCTCAAGTCAGCGAATTTTTAGGGAAGATTTGGGAGTAAGAAGGGTTGCTGCAAAATGTGTGCCTTGGGTTCTGACTGAACAGGGAAAAGAGTGTCAAGTGGAAACATACCATGAATTGAAAAGCAGCCTCGAAGCAACCCAGACTGCTTTTCTAAGGTCATTACTAGTCATGAGACATGGCACTATTCTTAAAACCCCAAGAGAAAACATCAAATCAAGTCAGTGGAAGACATGATTGATCATCATTTCACCCCTCCAAAAATTTGTCAAGTGAAACCCTAGATTAAGATGATGTTCATTTGCTTTTTTGACATGAGGAAGAGAGTGAATTTGGAGTTCATTTCCACCAGGGCAGACTGTTAATCAAGCTTTCTATTTAGAGACTCTGAAAACATTGTGTGTTAGTGTGTGACAACAAAAGGACCTGATTTGTGGAAAACTGGATTTGCCACTCCAACAATGCACCTGCTCACACAGCCATCTTGGTATGCCAGTTTGGGGCAAAAACAACATGCCTCTCTTGCCCCATACAATTTACTCACCTGACCTCATCCTGTGTGATTTCTTGTTTCCCAAAATGAAGAAATACTTGAAAGGACAGCGATTTGCTGACAAGGAAAGAATGAAAAAAAAAAAGAGAACAAGGTACTAGCAGGCATCCTAACAGAGGATTTTGAGAAAAAAATGTTTCCAAAAATGGAATCACAGAATTGAAAAGTGTATTAAGCATAAGGGAGAGTACTTTGAAGGTAATAGTTTTTTTTTGTTATAAAAATAACGTTAAATATGTGGTTATGAAATTTTTCTAGTTTTCTATGGGTTCTTCCTCATAATCTTATTGCAGACAAGTATAGTACTTCAAGAATGATTTTGCAATATCCTTTTTTTTACAATGAATACAATGCCATTCTTCTTGATTGTGGTATTGCTGGCACAGTAACTCATATGATTTTCTGATTCAAAATGGTCAATCTATTTCACTCAGAATTGCCTAGGATATCGACATTTATACATTTCATTTCTTTTTTGACCACCTTTGATTTCCCTAAATTCATACTTCACACATCCCAAGTTCTGAGACTTAACAGATTTTTTCAGCTGTTTCTTAGCTTGAGTCATGCTCTATCAGCAAATGAAGATCACAGAGACTCTACTCCCACAATCTTTACTCCATTCAGTCACCAGCTCAATGAAATCAGCTTCTCTTCTGTCACATTTTGACTGCCCTTGAACTTGAAGGACCCACCTTCCGGCACTGTCTCTAACAATGTTCTGCTATTCATTAGGCCTTCAGTATCGGACAGCATTTTGAAGCTAGGCACAGGGTTTTCAGCAGGTACTTCCTCCAAAGTAGGCAGCCAATTCCTTGTTCACTGTGTGCACTTTGTGTAGAAGTGCTGCTGAATCCAATTCATGCTGGGCAATCCCACTGGCATTTGAAATACCAGTGACATAACTTCCAGTACCACAGCAAAACATAAGCCATCCCAGTATGGTAAACTGACAGACAAGTGACGGATTTCTATAGGAGTAGTGAACTTCTTCATCTTGTCCCACCCAATAGCTGGTGGCTTTGAGCAGCTGACCCCATAGCTAACAGCCCCACACAATACCCACTACACCACCAGTGTGCTTGCAATTTAACAAAGGAATAGGTATCTTCTCAAAGTAGAGTCCACTATAATGACCTGAATGGAGTTAAGACTTAGAGACCTTCAATTACTGATGGGGCTCACCTCAAAGTGAAAAGAAACACCTTCAATATCTATTCATAATTATAACTTGCGATGTACAATGTATAAATTAAATAAAAAATTAAAGTTCTCAAAAACGAAGCAGCATACATAAAATTTCCAACTTGAGAATCCTAAAAACATATAAGGAATTGTACTGCCTTTCATAAACCACGTGATCATATATAAAATTGTTATGGTTAACCATGTAAACAGTATAACATATGTGCTCATCTTACCCCCAAGAGTATTTGTCTAGTTGCAGCCGTAATGTATGACATGGTACACACCCTTGGTGTTCAAGCACTATTGTTGGCATAATTAATTGTTCTCAAAGCAAAATGCCAACTCTGTTTGTCACCACCAACAAACTCTGACAAAGGGGTTGTGGTTGAAGGAAAAGAGAAATTTTTGCCATATTAAATACTCAGTGGGGGGGGGGACGGAATTCCATTCAGGGTAGAGTTTTAGAACCACACATGCTCAATCAACAGTTGAAAATTTCAAGTCAGTATCACTAGTACTCTAGTAGTTAGTCATTTGAAGTACTATTTGCATATATAAGTATGGCATATGCTACTGTTTAAATTCACAGTTTGGCCTCATAGGAAGACACAACAATGTTCAAGTCACTGATTCATATGAAAATGCTCACATTTTATGCTGAAATAGAAATCTGGGTGCTATATTTTAACACATTGACAGCATCATAAAGCCAAAAAAAAGTTTTATGAGGCACTAATGAAAACAGAAATTTATCAACGTCAGCTATTATTCATTGAGTATTAGAAAGGATTGGTGAGTGGCTTTTAAATCAGTAAGTTTAATGTTCACAAGCATTTTTTTACATTCTCAGCCTTTTCTATCATAAAGATGGATAAAAGGGTGATCCATTTTACCCTGAAGATGTAATGTGGCAAAATACACATTTTCTAGAATATTTCTGTTTTTTACAATTATTTAAGGGTGACCTCACAAGAGTTATCAAGCATTTCAACAGTTGATCCATTGGTCAGGTGTCAACGCTCAGTGGCAACCTCCATTGAGGGGCGAGCAGGAAGAAACAGGGTTAAATTCCAGGCAGACAGAGAGAGCTAAAAAGAGCAGTCCTCCAGAACAGCAGGTGTTTGGGTTACTTACAGGAAGGGCTGGAAATGCAGTTTCGATCATCTCTGGAGAAAATGTGAAGCTATAAAAGACATTTTAAGAAGGACTTACATAATACAGTTCCAGCAAATTTAAGTCTCAGAATTTTGCTAGATGAAGACAGCCAAAAATCTTAGCCAAGCGGTGATGACAAGCATCTAGAAAAAAACTCCATAGACCAGACAGAGTCTAAAGGTAGATGTGATTCTGAGCATACTTTATTTCTAACACAAATATGGGATTGTGTCTTAGTATATGAAGAGGAATTGGAAAAGAATGCAATTTGTTTTCAAACAACTTAATGACACATTTGTTTTTCTCTCTGTTTAAATGATGTAAAGCTAGTCTCTGTGTGTTTACTACAGATCAAAGGTTCTGGTTTTAAAATAGGATGAACAAAACTTTATACTGTTTTGAACAGGCTCTCTCATTCTCTTTTGGAGAATTCCTGATGTTACTTTTATCCTATTCATGACAGTTTCACCTCAATCCCTGCCTCACACTTTTTGAAACCTGAATATACACATTAGAGCATATCCCAGGTACATACTAATTTTTCTCAAGTCGATACCAATTCACCATGTTCCCATGTGTGTCACATTAGCACTCTGCTCCATGGGGTATTTAATGGCTGACTTTTCAGAAGCAGATTCTTCCAAGATATGTCTGGTTCCCAATCAAATATATTGACCATTCTCCCCACCTGGGGACTCTGCCAGAGCCCCAAGTCCCATATGAGGTTAAGAGGTGGAATTCTAATGACTAGATCAGCACTTTGAAAGGTCATCTTATCCTCAGGAGAAAGAGGGCAGGTTCTACTCTCGTAAAGAGGTGTGGTCTCAAAATCCCAAAGAGTCAGCACTGTGCTATTCTTTTGGTTACTTTGAGTCCGAGTTGGCTCCATGGAGGTGAGATTTTTCTGTGGAAGAGCAGGCAGGGATAGAGGGTGGTACTCCGCCAGGAACATGCCTCCCGACGGCCTGGCCTAGAGTCCGTTCTAGCTCACAGTAACCCTGAGGGACAACGTGGAACTGCCCCATTTGGATTTTTGAAACCAAAAGCCTTGATGAGATTAGAAAGCCTCATCTTCTTCCCACGGAACCAGTGGTGAAGTCAAACTCGGTCCTGTGGTGATCAATCCAACATGTAACCTGCTAAGCTACCAGAGAGGCTTGTCCAGGCACGGAGTCAGTGCTTCTGATGTGTGAGCTTGGGAGCGGTGTGAAGGAGTGGATATTTGAGCTGCACAGTGTGTCCATAAGATTAACACACATGGAATTAGGACGGAAGTGACCGTGAGCCTGGCATAAACATGTGACCCAAAGTTAGGAACATGTGCGACCACAGAGACAGCACCCTTCGGGCTCCCCCTGGGCCAGCACTTGTGCCCAGCCCATCACAGAAGGCACCATCTCCCTGGCTTTTTGAAAGTTTGTGTTGTGCCAGTTTCCTTTTATGAATCATCTACTTTAGTGCCAGCTTTAGCTAACAGAGGAAATTTCTAACAAGATTTTTGATGTTATCAGAAAATTGGGAGGTAAAACAAGTGTTCAGTGTTTCTTCTACAGCAACCTGTTTAAGAGGCAGTGAGCGCCTGAGCAGCAAGAGCGAAACCACTGCTCCTTCTCCAGGAATGGGAGCCCTGGTGGCACAGTGGTGACAGTTGGGCTGCCATCCACAAGATTGGCAGACGAAATTGTCAGGAAAAAGCGGGAGTTAGCAGGGCAGGTGGGCTAGTAGATAGAGCTGGTGAAAGCACTCCAAGGACATTAGGAGAAGGCAGGTCTACCCCCCCCACACACACACACACATACACACACAAACACCTCCTCCCCTTCAATGGCCTTAGTGCTCAGGTGCAGATGACTAACTGTTGCAGATAACTTTGAAAGCTATTGCTTAGCTCCAGTGGAAAATTCCCCAGCTACTTTCCCTCCCCCCAGACCCAGGCTGTATCACATACACACACACACAGGAGTTCAGGATAATCCTGTCCCTTTCTCTGCTCTCCCTTCCCTCCCAGGGCTCTGAAACAGACCTCTGAAACTGTTTTCCATCTTTGCTTTCTTTCTTTTCACTGCCAAGCCAACCTCACAGAAACCACCAGTTGTTCTACAAGAGACAGACAGGGGTTTTGTACTCCCATAAAGAACTACAGTCTTGGAAACTCACAGGGGCAGTTCTAGCGTGTCCTAGTGTCACTACACATCAGGATCGACTGGATGGCAGTAGTTTGGTTTGGGTTGCTTTGAATCCTGTCTATGAACAGGGATACAAGCGGTAATTCTGGTCTTCTGTGTGACTTGGCTCTGTGGTGCTCAGCACTGTTGCCTGCATAAGTGAATGGGAACTGCTTTTCCATTGTACACCATTTCAGCTTCTGAGGGTTTTCATAGTAATGCTCTACTTTTGGATTGCAGAAATAATCTGTATCTCATTTAGTCTTTGGACCAAGTGTTAGGTGGTAAATATCATTAATATCAGGACAGATCAGTCCTGGGAAAAGGATATTATTCCTTGTAAAATGGAAGGGCAATGAAGAAGTGTCAGACCCTTCATGAGCAAGCTTGATGCTGTGGTTGCAAATCTGGGCTTAAACTTAAGAGCTGTGACATTGACCCCGGACTTGGCCCTGTTTCATTCTGATGGACTCAGGGTTGATGGGAATGGAAGGTCACTAAAGGGCACCTAACAACATAGTGTCACTTGAGAGAGAAGAAAACCAGTCTGCAGAGGCCCTGGGGGACATGTTGAAGGCCTCAGAGTGAGAAGATGGAACATGGAACCCAGAGTCCCAGAGACTTCCGGGGGTCAAAATCTACACTGTGTAGCACCAGAGGACATCGTCTTCCATACAGTGTGGGAACTGCTTCACTCTAACAATCACTGAGTGAGAAAACACTATATACAAGAAAAATATACAAAAAACCCTAATCCATCTTTGAAATACCTTGTGCCTGGTTTTCTTTAAAAGTTCTATCCTGGTTCTTTTAAAAAACTAAGCCATTAGTCATTTACCTTTTCTAGCCAGGAATAACCAGTGAAATCTGTCATGCCTCTGAACTGAAACGCAAGGGCTAGCTTCTTTCTTTACAGGTACCTAAACTAAGACGCAGGCCGTTTGGTGGATTTCTCAAGGTTACAAAGATGCCAGCCTCAGATTTTCCCCATTTCCCTGCTCTCCGCTGAGCCTCCGGGGTCCCATTGTCTCTGTCTTGTTCAACATGCCATGAAAAGTGTTTCCAGCTGATGGATTTGGGCGACTCGAAAGCATGAGCTCCTAGAGGTTAGACTTCTCAGAAATGAAGATTGCACAGTGAGTTTGAGAGTAATTGCTCACAGGAAGTAAGCTGAGAAATTTCTCCCCCGGGGCCGTGAGGAGTGAAATCAGAGTAAAATGTAACCGGTGGCCTTGTTGCTCTCTCCCACCTCAGCTTTAAGTCAGCACTGAGGGATCATCAGAGGGACAGTGGGACCACAGTCTCTCTGAATAGCCTGCATGTGATATTTGCTTCAAACACAGATTCCTGAGCATTGTTCCAAACCTGACTTGCTGATTTAGGTCATGTTCTTGGTAATTTTTAGCGGTGAATTTTGAGAAACACTGACCCATGGCACTCAATAGACATCCCCTAGCCATAGACACTGAGTTGATTTAGGAGGTGCATTTATGACATTTCAGAAAAGAAGTTACAAAGAAAAAGAAGCACAGCTTAGCAAGGAATTTAGAGCAAAGACTTAATTAAGGAGGTTAAGGGTACTAAAGAGAAGAATGCATTTCAGGGGGAGCATATATTTCCAAGGGAGCATGTAAATCTTATAAAGTTCTTGACTTGCAAATTTATAACTCTGGATATATAAGTATCTAGGGAAACCTAAGTATATATCTAAGAAGACAATAGACTGTTTTATTCTGTTATTGTGAATTTGGAGAGAAATTGAGTGAAATAATAATAAATAAGTAATAATGGCATTCTACTTAATATGCAGTAGACTTTGTTCAAAGGTTTCCACATTTTTCAGCTCTCATATTAGCTTTTAAATTTTTGTCAAGTTCCTATCAAGTGGAAACTATTTTTATCCTCATTTTTAGTCGAGAAAATGGAGGCACAGAGTAATGTTGAGTAATGTATCAAAGATCACACCACTAAGAAAGTAGTATACCAACATATCTACCTGTTTAGTCCCTGCTTCCTATAACTCTTATTTTGCATGCAATCAGCACGTCCACAAACCACATTATGTCCTTTGCTTCAATTATAAGGCTAAAGTCTGTTTTATTTTGTAGGGACATGATTTTTATTTTTGTAGGGACATGAGTTGCAGTTGGTATAACTGTTAATATATGCTAAGCAGACACCACAGCACATCTTGTGAATCTCCCAGTAAAGTGTGTATGCTTGGGTGCATTTTCCAGACAAGGAAACTGAAGCTCTTTCTTGAGATCTTTAGTGATTTCCCTATCTTCCCACAGACAGCAAATAGTAGAATGTAGGTTGTCTGATGACAGTCCCATGTGCTGGTCTTGCTTCATTCATTTCTTATGGGACCAGTATTCTTACTTATAGGAGTTGAGGAGCAAGGGCCTCTATTCCAAGGACTTCTAAAAGTGCATTGTAATACCTACATTTAAAGATACAATGGAACTTCCAAATTGCAGAGGAAAGTTGAAAAATAAAAATGTATGGGGACAGAGGACAGTAAGGGAGGCAGACGCTGATCTAGAAAAGCAGAGGTTTGTGTTGCTGTGCAGGCCATGCATAGCAAAGAAAGATGGGTAAGCTTCTTTGAAGGAGTCCTGATGGGGTGACGGATTTAACACTAGGTGGCTCCTCTCAAGGCTGGCCTTCAAACCCATCCAGCACTCCTCAGGAGAAAGGTGTGGCAGTCTGCTTCCATCAAAGTTTACAGTTCTGCTCTGTCTTAGAGTGGGAGTGTAAGTCAGAATTGACTCGATGACAGCAGGCTTTATTTGTTGTTAAAAAATAACAACATGATCCTCTCATGGAGCTGACCTTGCCAGGGAATTGTGGTGGTGGTGCATGTTAAATGAAATGGATTGAAATCTGAGTGCCAGAAAGGGCAGATGGCACTGTGATGCAACTTATGGTCTGCCCTTAACATCCTTATACTAAGTGTTGGGTTGCAAACTATTACAAAGAACGTGTGGGCATTTCTTAAGTAGAAGTGCTTTGAACATAGGCAGGGTCTTCCTTGGGTGGAAATGTAAAGAAACAGAATGTAGTGTCATATAGCTGATATAAATGCACTTCCTCTCTTCTCTTACAGAAAGGCAGTATATGGCAGAGTTTTGGAGTACAGGATTGAAGGCCAGACAGTTGAAGCCCAGCTCTGTGACTTTGGGCAAGTTATTTAACTTCTTTAAACCTTAATTTTCTCTTCCGTAACTTGAAAATAATAATAGTGTGTTTCTAGGGTTGCGGGGCTTAAAAGAAATAATGCAGTGCTTAACAGTGCCAAATGAAGATAAATAATGTCTATTGTTTTTATTAGAGGCGCAATTTAGGATGAAAAACCAGGAGGTATGTTGTTGTTGTTGTTGTTGTTGTTGTTGTTGTTGTATGTCACCAAGGCAATTCCCACTCATAGCCACCTCCGAGGGTTTCCAAGGCTGAAATCTCTGTGGGGACAGCTCACCTGTCCTGTCTTCCATGAAGTTGTCGGTGGGTTCAAATCGCAGCCCTTTCAGTGAGCAGCCACGTGCTTGACTGTTGCACCACCAGTGTGCACTAGAAGATGCAAATGCTCTCTAAAGCCCAAATGTCTCACAGTGAGTTTTTCTTTGGACTTCTCTGTCCATTACACCTGGGTCACTATCCAGGACCAACTCAAAACTTCTAGAATTGCTTGTTCACCTTTTCCATTTTAACCCTCCTTTCCTCGTCTCTTCCTCCGAGATAGCAATAGGATATGCCTCACAAAGTGGCCAAAAAGATGCACTGAGTTACCACATGAAAGCCGTGCAGGCAGTGTAAGCCCGTATGCTGTCGCGCTGTGTTTTGAAGGCTCGGCTGAAGCTTTAAGAGACATGTTTCAGGCACAGAACTCTTTTGAGGTCTATTCTATTCACCATTGAAAAGACGACTTCTTATACATTATCAAGGTTCTTCTTAAATGAAAGATATTTTGGGAGCCTGGACTGCTAACAGCAAAGTTGGTGGCTCAAACCCACAGGCTTCTCTGTGGGAGAAAGACAAGACTTTCCGCTGCTCTAAAGACTTACTGCCTTGGCAACTCGGGGGTCAGGCCTACGCTGCCCTAGAGGGACACTGGGAGTTGGAATTGGTTTGAAGGCAGGGAGGCATTTTTTTATTCTTCTTCTTAAATCATCTCAATCCATCTAGAGGCCACTTGTTAACCTGTGTAACTTGGCACAGTTGTCTTGTAACAGGAGTTAGTTGCAAATACGTCAAAGGAAAGACAACTTAAATAAAATAAAGATTCAACCTTGGGCATAGTGAACATTTCTAGTGTCGATTAAAAGTCCTCTGCTGCCAGGAGGCAAACAATCACAAACCTAGCTAGACCACTCAACTCATCTGCAAATGAGGAGATCAGAATGAACGACCTGTATTCATCAAGGTGCTGTTCCTAAAATGGGAGGAAACTCATTCATGATTCAGTGGTCTACCATCTTCACAATATCTTAGAATCATCTGAGAAGTTTTTCAAACATTTTACGGCCTCACTGGACCTCCGACAAAATTGTAGACGTTGTCAATTGGGATCCATGCCATAGTTAGCTAGCTCGCTAGTGGCTTGGTCAGTTTTTACGCGCCCCGGGTGACTCCACTGTGGAGTCAAGTTCAAGAAATGCTCTTTCAGAGCAGCTGCAGAGTCTGGGATCCAAGTAGAAGAAAGGACAACTTGAATGGAAGGATTGATTCCATTGTCTATAAAACTAACATCTTGCATTAATGACTCCACTTAGCTGCTGCCTATATCTAGTGGTGAAGAAAATTAGCTCAAATGTAAACAGATTATTTATATATGCATATTCCCATACATTTATTAGTACCCCTGGCAATGCTTTAAAAGCTAATTATGGTGAAAAATAAGCCATCCTACGTGTAAATGCACATGCAATGCTGCCAGTTAATTGCTTGAAATTTTCATTTGTCTACATCCCCAAGTGAAAAAGATGGATCACCCACACACATACACACAGTAACAACCTGCACAGCATTTGAATATGTGTGCAGCCTCATAATTGTCTTTGATAATATCCCAATTACACTAACTGATGAAAATTAATATAGATGTTCTCTAGTTGTCAAGCATTCATTCTTGGGTTGTGTAAATAATAGAGGTTCTGGATATTCTAACTTTTGCCAAGACCTAATATAGAGAAGAGGTGTTTCTCAATCTCCCAGGAGAGGTCATACTTGTGGTCAGAAATGCCAACGACCTCATCATCAGAGCATCAAACTATTTCTGCAAGGCCTTCAATTCCCTCCACCTTTATGGTCCAAAGTGATGATATAGTTTAAGGAAAGAAACCCAAAATAGAACAATAAAAACATGTCTCAGAAGGACAGCTTGAATGCCAGGCTTTAATTTTACACAAATAAAATTCAGACAAATAAGTAAACTAAAGAAAAAGGGAGTTCTACAATATTTTCCCTACACCCTACTCCAGTTCATCAGCATTATTTTTATTTTTAAATCACTTTATTGGAACTCATGCAGCTCTTATTTACAAGTCATATATACATCCATTGTGTTGAGCATATTTGCACATTTGCTGCCATCATCATTCTCAAAACACAACTTGAGCCCTTGGTATCAGCTCCTCATTTCTTCACCTCCCTCCACATGCCCCCCTCCTCATGAACCCTCAATAACTTATAAATTATTATTATTTTGTCATGTCTTACACTGGTTCAACATCTCCCTTCACCCACTTTTATGCTGTCTGCACCCCAGGGAGGGGGATATATGTAGATCTTTGTAATAGGTACCCTTGCTACCCTACCTCCCTCTACCCTTCTGGTATCACCACTCTCACCACTGGTCCTGAAGGGTTCATCTGTCTTGGATTCTCTGTGTTTCCAGTTCCTATCTGCATCAGTGTACATCCTCTGGTCTAGGCAGATCTTTAAGGTAGAATTGGGATCATGATGGTGGGGGGCAGGGGAATAAACATTTAAGCACTAGAGGAAAGTTGTATGTTTCACCATTGCTATACTGCACCCTGACTGGCTCATCAACTCCTCTCTACCATTCTGTAAGGGGATGCCCAGTTGCTTACATGTGGGCTTTGGGTCCACACTTCACACACTCCTTCCTTCACAATGATGTTATTCTTTTCTCTTTGATGCCCACTACATGATCCCTTAGACAAATGGTGATCACACAGGTTGGTGTGCTTCCTCCATGTGGGCTTTGTTACTTGTCAGCTAGATGGGCGCTTTTTTATCTTCAAGCCCTTAAGACCCCATATGTCATATCTTTGATAGCCAGGCACCATCAGCTTTCTTCACCACATTTACTTATACACCCACTTTGCCTTCAGCAATCACATATATGAATGTATTCTTAATTTATCACTTACACCTATTTCTTTCTCCCGCTATTTCCTCTGTGATAGCGTCTTCTTATCTTCAGAAAAAGAGTTGACAGGGTGGGGTTATAAATTCATTTAAGAAAAACACCTGATAAAAAAATCTGATTTATTATATAGGATGATTTAAAATTTTAAGTTTATATATATACATATATATACACACATTCACATACACAGACACACATTAAGGAGCTTCAGAAAGTTCAGAAACATGGAAAAATAGAATTAAAACATGGGATTTCCTGCAAACACTTTGAAGGCTGCTGACCACAAGGTCAGTTGTTCAAAACAACTATCTCTTCCTTGGGAGAAGATGAGGCTATCTACACTCATAAAAAGCTACAGTCTCAGAAGCTCACGGTTGGATCTCATTCTACAGGGCTGCTATATATCAGAATCAGCTTGATGACAGTGAGGTTGGCTCTGAGATACATAACTTTTATTAAAGGATGTGAACTTCACATTGTTTTAGAGTATATAGCCCATCTTTTTGCAGAGAAGTTAGTTGTGCTACATAGGTTTTGTAACTCCAATTTCAAGAAAAAGATGTACTGGGATATCAGTCTTGCATACTCTACCTACCCTCTCCCCGCCCCCCCCCCAACAAATACAGAACTAAAGAGTCTAATATGCAATTCTTTGCCATGGAATAGTTCACAAAGATCAATAGTTCTTGTATAATGAAGAGGAGGTTTTTGACAAATCCTTGGATCAATCTCTCTTACAATGAATGGGAATGAAAGGTTTTGTAACAGTCTGTATTTCGTGTCAATACATATTTGCTGAAGTTCAACACATTTGTAAAGTATTCAAATAAGCTTGCATTTCTTACAAATGATCCTGCCTGTAAGAAATAATCTCATATGTATTTGAATAAATTATGATTGATCATAAAATATTTATGACACAAATGTTTAAATTGCTGTAATCAATCACTTGGTACCATTGGTTATTAGCCAACACAGTCACAGGTTAACACCAATTTTGCCTGCCTGGTTTCTGGGTGATCGCTCCCCCTCAACTGATTCTATTATTGACAGCTTTTGTTCCATTTAAATCCTCAATTTCTTGGGGATTTGCCAATACTCCCTCTCACACTGTTTTCCATTGGATCTCAATTAATGCTGCCTTTTTCACTGCTCCTCTAAATACACTTGTTGTTAAACAAGAGCTGTCATTTCCAGAATTGTGTGCATGCTTTGTACATTATTATTACAAATAAATCCAGAGTCCTGATCAGAATATTTGCAAGCACCACCCCTTCCAAAGGCAAGAGGCATTATTCCTCCACATCAGAGCAAAGAAAAGAAGAGTACCTATACACTTTTTAAAACACTCAAAGGTATAATGGTCAAATAAATATTTGTTTTAAATAATGAAACAAGTTTTAAAACCTTGATTTGTGGCCTCAGTTAAACAAACTTGAGAGAAGTAGCTGAAGTTTTGTGACAAAAATACGCAAAGTGAATAGTAGATGACTTACAGAAATTAATGGAGCAAATTTGATGGCAAAGTTATTTTGTAAGTGTGTAGAAGAAAAGTGATGTCAAAAACTTTGCAAGAACTAGAACTTACTTGTTTTTATAAGACCATATTTAAGACCAACAAGTATACTCTTAGAATAATTAGGGGAATAATTGTTCTCTTTTTAAATGTATTCCCATTTGTTTTCTTTTGAATGTATTTTTATTGTATTTGTGTCAATGTGTGCACATGCATCTGTTTGTTTTTATCTTAATATGTGAAATACGCAACCACTCACTATGTTTGCAGAGTGCCAGGGAGCAGCCTGCAGATGCTTATGACTGATGCTTATAGCAAACCCTCAATTTTCCTTACACAGTGCTAGGACTTCTGCCAGTCAATTCTCATTTCTAGCCAATGAAAGAGCAACACACATCTTAGACCAGTAGAGAGAAAGGACGTCAGAGCAAGTCGACATGCTTAAATGACCATCCTTGTGTGGTAGAATCTTTTGATTCAGAGTCGCTGTTTCTGAGAATCGTCTTCCATGACATTGCATTCCCTCCTTTCTCCGGCTCCTACATTTGATTGGTTGGTGACAGGTTTGGTTCTAACTATACTACTAACTTAGTCCTCTAGATATCAGTTTAGCGTAGTCAAGTAAGTCAGGCAAACAGTTTTAGTGGCACATAATTCACAGATCACAGAATTCAATAGTTTAATCATATCAAGCTGTGTTGTACAATTATCACCATAAACAATTTCCGAACATTGTCTTCATTCTTATACTCATCATTATTAGCCCCCCCTTCCTACAATCTCTCCTGTTATACCCTTAAACAACATTAATCCAATTACATTTTCTACCGATTTACCAATTCTGGATTTCAGATGCAGAAAAACAGTTTTTTTAAAAGACAAAACTAACAATAATAACAACAAAAACACATAAGCTTCAATGGAGAAAAAATAGCAAAGGGTGAGAAGTAGGACAACTTTAAAATGGGTCAAAGGGGAGATGAAGCAAAAAGTTGTTAACGTTCAATCTAACTGCATCTGAAATAATCCATTTCCAAACGTATGATTTCATTTTCTCTCACCTTTGATACAATACAAGTAAGCACTCTGTGGTTGTGAGAACCTAGACCTCTATTTCCTCCCTGGTGAACCACAGATTATAACATTTATTCTCAGGATCTGTGTGAAGCTAAAAGACCAACATGACCTAATCCAGATGCTGTGACATCTAGTGGATACCATCTGTTGTCAACCCGTGTGACAGCATGGCTACAGTGGAACTTCTTGGTCCGGTGTCTGAGATGGCACATCTGTATGGGAATCTATTCCCATACAGCCTCCTCTTTCTGCCACAGAGTTTACACCACCAAGGTTTGGTTCACAGACCAATGCTTCACCATTGAGTCACCAGAGCCCCTTGGATTGCATAAGAGATTCAGGAAATTTTAAAAAAAGTAAGTTAAAGTTGTCAAAGTGGAGACAACAGAGAATGGTGGAGGCTGAGGCAAACTGAAGAGCATAAACTCTTTCTGATTGAAGGGAGGTCAATGTCTCCACAGCAGCTAATGGCTCCCATGAATGCCTGCCGTTCCAGTGCTGCAAAACCTTCTGGACTTATTTTAACTTGAGAGAAACTATAAATATGGGTTTCTCTGTGTGATTAGCCTGTGAATCATTGAAACTTTGCAGAACCATGTAGTGGAACTGGTTTAAGACATCACAAGAATGATCGGTGAACTGATTCCACCTCAGTATGACCTGGTGTGCCCCCCCAAAATTCTGCTGCACAGACTTGCCCATGGCTTTTGTAAGTAGATTAGTAGGCCTTTCTTCTGCAGCACTTCAGAGTTGTACTACCCATATGAGGTGTATTAGGCCAAGAAACTAGAGAAACAAATTCGGTGACATTCATATATGGGATGTATAGGAAAGAACATTCTATCTATAAGTGAGTTTATATCAATTAACTATCCCAGTCCAGTGCAGATCAAATCTTTAAATCCAATACCAGTCCATAAGTTCCCTACTAGTCCCCAAGTCCCACTTCGGAGTCACACAGCCACATGCAATGTTGCAGGATGCCAGAAGATTTTGGACTAGTGGGTGCAAAGTTGTGTAGATCCAAGCACTGTGGCTGCAACACAGAGATGGAGGGGGTCTTTGAGTGGCTCACCCGCAGAAAGGTGAAGCAGAGAGGGAGAGAGGCCGGCCTCCACAGAAAGTCATTTATATTGGTAGTCCTCTAATCAAGCTGTGACCTGATGGACAGGCCAAACTCTGTCCACATGTTCCTATGGAAGCCAAGTCAGCACAGAAAATCTATCACACAAGGTATGTAGTAAAGTACCCCCTTATTTCTCTCACTTTCATCAAATATGGGATAATAAAAAATTAAGTCATTTACGATGCTCTTACCGGTTTAGAACATGTGAATATAAGTGACCAAAGAAGCACAGAAGTGGGTGAGTGTTCATCCATTTCTAAAATACCAGCAAGGTCACTAAGGGTCTGGCCATGCAGCTAGCATCCCTGCAGAGAATAACCACATGCAATTTAGGGCGCCTCTAGACACTGGTGGTGGCATGATGGAACCTAGACAATTGAAAATGTGCAAGCCAGTAAGATCAAGAATGTCATGGATTCTGATCTAGACAAACAGAGACGTCTGCCAGGCAGACTAGCAGCATGGGAGCCCAACCTCCAAGTGAATGAGCTCTTTAGTGAAGAGAGCCAGGTGGACTTAGCACAGTACTACCCAGGTTTCTCTGGGTCCTCCTTGGGGTGTGTGTGCTCAAAGGGCCACTTTTTCTCCAGGTTAATCACATGACAAATGGCCCAGAATGAAACTGGCAGTTGATACGAAATTGTAGGGGAGGGAAATTTCAGAGCATAGTAGAGTGTAGATTTGTTCTTGGGCAGAGGCTAAAGTAAGCTAAACATGGAAAGCACAGTTTAGGGCAAGGGTGCTTACACTTTTTCAGTATGCAAGCTACTTATAAAAGGATCAAGTCAAAATGATCTACCAACTACAAAAATGCAAAACATATATTTTATTTATTTATTACATTTGTTCATAAATGAATTGAGAATTCTTTATGTGTGCAATGTATGTTCATGTACCTTCCATAACCACATGAGTCATATTGCACAACACAACACAACACAGCACAACTAACTGTGTACATTTTTTGTCATTACCTGAGTTTCCTCTTATGACTTGTGCTGAATGGAATGAGCCAGGGATGCACAGTCCAGACAATAGCTGCTGACTGCCAGCCTCAAGCACACTTCCAAATGATCATCAGTCATGGTGGAACGGTATTTGGACTTAATTATCTTTATGTGGGAAAAGGCTGACTCACACAAATAAGTAGAACTGAATAATGCAGTCAAGGAAGTAGCACATTTTCTCATGTTTTTTCACATTTTCTCGTGCTTTCCCTCTGTGAGTAAGTTCCAGAACTGTCCATGTGCTCTGGACTTCAGCTAAATGTTGGCTTGTAGTGTCAATATCTCCCATTCCATATGAAAGTGATATGTTTTTGTCTTCAACTCCCCCATTCATTTTAATCCATTTTAAGAGGAAAAAAAAGGTCTAAAATTTTAAAATAATTTATCTGGTCAGTTTTGCTACACTTAGTGCAGTTGTTTGCACTTGTGTTTGACACCTAAGACTGCATCTGATTGGCTGTACTGTATATCAATTAAATGATAGGATTGATGATAGGCTTATTATTTTTTTAATACCATGCGATCAACCCACACTACATTTGCAATCAACTAGTAGATGACGATTGATGTATTGAGCACCCCTGTTTTACGGAATATACTAGAATGCCCTGCATACCATAGACGGTGAATTCATACAATGGAATGATACAACCAATCAATTAGAAATGAACAGATTCAGCACTGATGAAATCAATGATTGGAGTGTGGTGAAAAAAAAGTGGAAGACACAGACTAACAGCCTCAACAGGAGCTACACTCAGGGACACTGTGGACTCTGTGGAGAGAGAAGACAAAACTTCTTTGAAAAATCATCTAGGTTTTTAAAGGAAGATCATGTGCAAAGCCCCAGTATTTCCTCAAGCAAATCACCCACTGGTGTTAGAAATGGCTTTGTTTGACTTCAATTTCAGTGAGAAAATATTGGTCCTTCAATGTGTACAGTTCACAGTAGATACTTTCCATTTTAAGTGGCACATATCCCTGACCATTTATGGAGGCCCAGTCTATTGCTATCATATCTCTTCTAACTCTCAGTGACTCTATGGAAACGAGAGGACTGCTAAGAGGATTTCTAAGATTGTGTATCTTTATGGAAGTAGACAGACACATCTTGTTCCTACAAAGTGGCTGGTGGTTTCAAATTGCTGACCTTTGAATTAGCAGCTAATTGCTTACATATGGAGTCACCTGGGCTCCTTTAGGGTAGCCACCGTTACAGCCGACACACTGTAATCAAGCTTAGGTTGATTCTGACTGGTTGTGATCCTATAGACATAGGACAGAGTGAAACTGCTCCAGAAGGTTTCAGAAACCAAATCCTTATGGTAGTAGTTGAGGAGAAATAATTTATACCATCTGTCACTGCTATTGAGTCATTCCTGACTGGTAGTGACATCAGAGGACAAAGTAGAACTTCCCCTGTATATTTCTGAGGTAATAAGTCTTGCAGGAATAGAATGCCTCAGCTTTTGCCCATGAGAAAGCAGCTAATCGTTTCAAACTGCTGACCACGCAGTTAGTGGCTCAACTTAGAATCCACTATGCCATCAGGGCTCCAGTCCAACCGCTACAGCCAACTCAATTGCAAGCACCATGAGGAAATGGGTGTCTTTTTTTGTCTAATGATTTCTTTCTGGCCCCTTACACAGTACTTGGTACACACCAGGCAGAGAAAATATTTGAAGAATGAATGAATAAGTGAATGAAGTCCAATGATAAGCCTAGTAATGGTAGCTTTTATGTAATGAATGCCTAACATGTGCCCACTCTTGTGATGCACATTCTGCTTCTATAAAGGAAGATGTAGACCACATTTTCTCTTCATAGCTAAGGGAATGGAGACTCAGAATGTGTGAGTAACCGAACTAAAGTCATGTGGTTAGCAATTGCAAAAAAATGGGAATTGTATGCCTATCTAGTAAATGTAAAAATTATAGTCCTTTCTCTCTATCTTCCAATTCAGCTTCAACCAAATAAGTTTGGGAGACTTACCTGGGATGTCAAAAAATCAGGTCCTAGACTCTAAGCCTTGGTCCTTTCTATCATACCACAGTGCCATATCTGCTTTGCTTTCCTCACAGAAGCCCAG
Organism: Nesogale talazaci; assembly: GCA_004026705.1. Classification (NCBI taxonomy): domain Eukaryota; kingdom Metazoa; phylum Chordata; class Mammalia; order Afrosoricida; family Tenrecidae; genus Nesogale; species Nesogale talazaci. The sequence goes on along the minus strand of PVJH01001124.1, from coordinate 154,846 downwards.
ACAAAGAATACCTTTCAAGCATGTTTTACGCAGCAGCCACCAGCACACCTCTGGCTGTGTAATAAAAGTTGATGTCAAATCTACCAGAAGAGACAGAAGTCATTTCATTTTACATCAAGACACAAGTCGCCATCTGGAAGACCACATCTGCCAATCTTAATTTGAGGCCAGATTTTCAAATCAGACTCCGATGAGAGGGAAATGCTTATCAGCATTCAAACTGAAAACCCAGGTCACTCTGCCCAGCAAACATTCATTTTGTTAGGGTCCCCTCTCATGAATAAAAGCAAATGGATTCTGCAAACAGGTAAAGCCCATCTCTGCATCTGTTCAGATGCTTGTTGGACAGGAATAAAAAACCACTTGAGCAAAACTGAAGCACAAGAAGGAAATGTATTATGTCTCGTGGACAGTCAGGGCAGGAAGGCAAGTCAAGAAGGGACCAAAGATGAAGCCAGTCATCTGTCCTGAGATTAGCATTCTCAAACCTTCCCAAAACACTGAGAGTAAGCCTCCTTATTCAAGAGACCAGCCAGGTGGAAGTAGAAACTTCAAATTCCTTTTGGTCAGAGAAGGGTCATATTTTCAGAACATGGTGCTTGTCTGGATAAAGCAGTCTCTGCAATGCAGCAAGTTCAAGTGTGAAGAGGGGTGGGTGGGTCTCAGTTGTCCTCTGCACTGCTCTCTGTATTCACAGAGTTGATTCCAATGTATGGTGTACATATTAGAGTTAAGCTGTACTCTAAGAATTTTATTTTTTTAAGTTATTAATCCTTTTATTGGGGGATTCTTACAAATCTTTTTTAATCCTTTTATCAAGGGCTCATACAACTCTTATTACAATCCATACCTAAGTCCATTGTGTGTCAAGCCCATTTGTACACCCATTGTCCTCATCATTCTATTTAAGCCCTTGGAATAGGCTCCTCATTTTTTTCCCATTCCTTTCTGCTCCCTCATACACCCTTGATAATTTATAATTATTACTTGTCATATCTTACACTGTCCAATGTCTCCCTTTACCCACTTCCCTATTGTCCATACCTCAGAGAAGATGTTATATGTGGATCCTTATAATCGGTTTCTCCTTTCTACCCCACCTTCCCTTCACCCTCCTGGTATCACCACTCTCACCACTGTCCTGAAGGGGATGATCTGTCCTGGATTCCCTATGTTTCTGGCTCCTCTCTGTACCAGTGTACATACTCTGGTCTAGCTGGATTTGTAAATAGAATTGAATTATTAATAGCTAAGTTGTAAGAAATAAAATTAACAGGATTTTCTTCTGAGCCACCACTGGGTACATACTTCCATCCCCTTGTTTAGCAGATAAACTCACTCATTATATATACCTTTCAAAAACTCCATCATTATCCACTTAAATACATATAAACAAAGCAAAAATCCCTAAGCCATTGTCTGTAAGTCTGTTTTAAGTCATAGCAACTGTATGTGAGCCAAAGAGGAAGTGAGTTCAACAAGCTTTTCTGTGCTGAGTGCTTTACTGATGCAGCTCACCAAGCTTTTCTTCCACGGTGCTGCTAAGGGGGCAGAGGGATTGAACTACCAATCTGCCAGCTAGGAGTCCAGGGCATACTGTTTGCTTGGCGCCTTAAAAAGAAAATTGTATCTATTGTGTACAAGCCTATGCAAAGATAAAATTGGGGGGGGGAAGCTTATTGATTGTACGTGCTTTAACAGATTATTGTGCTCGACAATAATTTGCCTCTTTGTGCACTCTAGAATTCAGTATACCTTGATGGAATGACTATTGAAAACCCCCCTTTTCCATATTATATAAGCCCACCTGTGTGTTTCTGAATTTCTCCCAATATACCAGCACCACATTAAACATTCACCTTATGTGTTGTATTGATGAACAGCACTTATTTCCACATATCCCAGTTATTAAGTTACCTATGCTTTCTTGCAAGATAAATGCTCCCATCTCTGCGAGCAGCTGCAGCTCAGCCTCTTCACATTATCTCCTTGATCTCAGGCACTCCATCTCTATGCATTCTTTATGGGTCACATTACTTTCAACACCTCTTATCTCCCTGCCTGCAAAACCATTCTCCAGTGTAAAAGTAACAGAAACGCATTATCTCCAACCACCTTTACCCTATGGTGATGGCATCATTGACTTCCCATAGGCTAATCACATTTCAGAATAATTGTATTTGGGATACATTTATCTGGTGCTGATCTTATCAGAACACAATCTTTTAATAAGAAGATCCTTTTTGACATGACCCTCCCAGATTTCCCCCCACTCCCATGGGAACTCTAATCCCTGAGGCATAAAGAATCATCTTGTCTCCCATTTTCATCCAGCTGGCTGACCAGCCCTGGTCAACAAAGATGGGAGCTTGCTTTTGTTCTTATCAAGACTGGTTTGTAGTGTGTATCCTATACTGGACTGTGAGATCATTATATATTGGTGTCTGTCAGGACTTTCACCTTGAAACTAATTTTCAAACCCATTTTCAAACCTTTAAAATATAGTGACTTGAAATTGTCAGTTCTGGCACATTTGGACGCATTCAGCAAGTATGTATCATAGCTTACTTAAGTCACTAAACTCAAAAGAATGAAAATGAATCAGATATTGTCCCCGACTTTATAGAAGTCACAGTCTGTATGTCCTGTGTCTAAATTAATGTAATCATCTCCCCTGCATCCAGGTAAAGGCAATATCAGATTAACTTAGAGATCCTTTCCAAAGACCAGTGTGAATGATTTTTTTGTGTTTAACTAAAATCACTGAACCATAATGAAGGTAGTTTTATCGGTCTTCATAATATATTTTTGAATGCACTATTGGTATTGAGTTCTAAGCAAAACACTTTCTGTACCCGTAGGGGATATGAAGGTGAAGCTGAATTTCAGATTGTGCTGTGACCCTCAAGAGAATCTGGGCTGATGCAGACAGGGACTTGACTGTTAGCCAAAGGTTGGTGGTCTAAACCCACACCAAAGCATCTGGGAAGATAATTTTATCGACATGATTCTGGGTGGTCACAGCCTTAAAAACCCAAAGAAGCTGTCCTACTCTGCTCATACAGGATCATCAATAATCCAAATGGACTTGACAGTACCTGACAACACCACATACATATGCATATACATACATACACATATGAGGTGGCTTCAAAAATACTTGGAAAATTCCATCATCTTTTACTTCCATTTGCCCCTCAAACTTTTTGAAGCCTGCCTCCTGCATGTGTGTGCATGCGTGTTTGTGTGTGTGTGTGTGTGTGTGTGTCTGTGTGTGCACAGAAGTTTCGGTGGTTCTCAGTTTAAATTACTTGAGTGCTAACCAATAAGCTATTGATTGAAATCCCCTGGCTTTGTAGGAGAAAGATGTGATCTCCTCCTGAAACTTTTGGTCTTCATAATCCTTTTAGGTAGTTCTGGTCTGTTCTGTAGGGTCGCTATGAGTGGGAATCAACTTGATTGTATAAACTAGGCCGTGATTTGTGGTTCTCTTTGTAAATAAAAGTACCTTGGAAAACCTCATGATGAGTTGTTTACATTTTCTATGTGGCTGTTATTGAGCTACCGAGCACAGTGAGGTTGCCTCCAAAGGCGCCACATGACCCAGACAGCCTGAAGTACTTACTTTATGGGCCAATAGAGAAAGCGTATGCTCACCTGTAGAAGCATGGCTGTTTGGTTTAGTTTCAGTGCCACTTCCAGCCTGAAGGTCATTAGTTGGCCACACCACCCCCCACCTCCCAGGTTACCTGTGACAATCTGCCTTTGGTCAAAATGAGTCAAGAAAACCCTGAGGAACACAATTCTTCTCTAATTCATGGTGATGCTGCGAGTTGGAACCACAGATCTTGCAATTAGCAGCCCAATGTATAAACACTATGCCACCAGGGTTCCCAACCAAAATAAATTGCAAAACGGGAAAGGAGCAGTGTGGGTCTGACTCTGGAAATCCACCTCTGAGTCATATTTTCCACATGAGATTAGGTAGTTCTTTGTGTGTGGTAGCTGTGGTAGTTACTAGCGAATTATTTTACATCCTTTCTAATTTCATTTGTAGAAGTTTACATTCCTTGTAGAATTCCACTGCATTTCACCTGTACAGAGAAGTCAGGACAGGTGTTATAAACATGAGCTAGTCTGGTGAGCTCAGGTGAGACTGGCTAGGCTGTAGAAGTATTTTCTACAATTGCTTAGTAAGCGTTGGATTGCTGCCCACAAGAATGATGCTTCAAGCCCATTACTAACTCCACGTAAGAAAACTGAGCCTCTCTACTCCTTTGAATATTTTACAGTCTCAGAAACCCAATCTATGCTGTCCGTGAACAGAATAAACTCAATGGCAGTGGTTTGGTGGGGGGTGGGGGTGGGATTGGTTATGCAACTTCCTTGAAGATCCTGTCAAGTAAGCATTGAATTGCTTACCTCAAAGTCAATGCTTCGAACTTACCAAATGTTCTGAGGGAGAAATATGAGGCAATCTATTCCTATATGTATCTGGAGCCTCAGAAACACTGTGTGGCAGCTGCATAATCTCTTGTTATCTCGCAAAGAGGTCTAGCCTGTCGGTCAGATCTCCTCTTGGTGACCTCATTTGGAAGTGCTAGAGAGATAATAGCTCACTGAAAGTGGAGTACACACTCACTCCCTGAGAGACATTGCTGCCCTTAAGACACTTGGAGCTGTGAAAGAGCCTGGAGCTGGAGAAGTCATGTGGAAAACCACACCAGCTCTAAGATGTTTAGACTGCCACTGGATCCACAAGACTTTTCACCCACTGGCCTGTGATCTCCCTGCATTTGGTGTAATTGCATATGTTTCATGAGTCTTAAGAGAAATTTATAAATTGACATCATACATATGGGCTAAATATTGGACTTAAGGACTGGATCTAGACAGGGCTGGGATTTTTTCCTCAATATTCAATTGCTCTTGTATATAAAGTTCTTTCTTATACACATATGAGTGTATCCCTGGATTTACTTCCCTAGTCAATCCTGACTAATGCAATATGGTGCCTAGGGAGTGGAGTACTAGAGAAACAGTTCATAAAGATGAAGAGTAGATGTGTGTGTGACCCCTGCCTCATGGCAACTTTTCTTCTTTGGCTAGCCAGAGGTCAGATATGGCCATGAAGTTTACTGAGTTGTTTTTTAGAAAGAATGAACATATGGGAAGTTAAACTTTTTATAATTTTCTTTGGTTGTTGTCTTTGATCCTTTCTGTTTGAAATGACAAAATGAATGTTGTTAGTGTATATTTTGAGCTCAGGGGCAGAAATCACCCCTTGGATTTCTCAGAGACCATACTTTTGACAGAAGGTCAACGTGACTGACAGAAATCCTGACCCAGGTTTAATTCAGTCAGAAGTCTAAGGCCATATTTTGTATCCATGGAATAGTTCATATAAAGATTAAGATAAGTTAGATAAGGATTGAACTTGACTATCTTAAGAATTGAGGACAGTATCTGATTCTACTTTGTTTATACTGATTTCTTCTGCTTATTATTGTTGATATTATGATTGATAGAAATGAGTATTGGGAATTATGAAAATAAAGAGCTTGTAAAACCACTTGCCATGAGTCATTGAACTTTAAATGGGTTTAAGACAAGCCTGCAAAGGAGTCACTGAAAAGCTAAACCCCACCTAATTTCTTGAGTGCTCAGGACATTCAAAGGTGAAGAGATTTATCCAGGGGCTGTTGCCAGATTGAAGCTAAAAAGGAACTCTTTAGATTTTTAAAATTTTGAACTAGTGGCTTGTGTCAGAAGATGGAAAAAATGTTGGAGCCATGAAGAAACTCTCCTCTCTAGGACTGTAAGTTAAAGAGAACCTGTGTGCAGGCTGAATGCTTACTAGGTGATCACCTGGATCTACTTGTTGAGTGGAAGTGAGAGACGTGCAGGAATAAAGAGACAGATTGAGTCAGGCCACTAACACCCATGGATCTGCTTTGCAGAAACTAGAGAACAAAAAGAGAGTGGGTTGATTGGTCTAAATTTGATGTCCTACTTAGGGTTGCTGAGAATTTCTGATGGGCTCCTGGTCTAAAGGTGATTATGATTATCTCCATAGAGCACTGGGTTGATGTCAATGGGCTGGATAGAAATTGGATACCCAAAACTGGGTGGATAAAGGTCTGAAGTGGTTGGTTTACAAACTCTCATAGGTGTGGTATATATTTATAGGATTGAAGTGTAGGTGTTACTTAACTGAAACTGTTAGGCATAGAATATTGCTGTCTCGTTCATTTAAAAGACATGCTTAAATGAGTTGTGTAAACGTGTCAAGTTGACAAAGGATGGAGCCTTGGCAGTTACATTATTTCTTGTCAACTTGTGAAAGGGTGGAGTCTAGCCTGTCAATCAGGTTGCAGTTTGATGGCCCCATTTGAAGGTGATAAGGAGGCAAATAGCTCACTGGAAGTGGGATACACACTCCATCCCTGTCAAGATACATGGAGCTATGCTTGAGCCTGGAGCTAGAAGAGCCACGTGGAGACCTTCACCAGCACTAAGATGCTAACCCTGCACTGGATCCACAAGACTGTCCACCCACTGGCCTGTGGTCTCCTTGCATTCAGCATCATTTCATGTTTTGTGAGTCTGAAGAGGAATTTATAGATTGGTATCAGACATATGGGCTGATATTGGACTTGAGGACAGGGACCTTTTCCATCCCCAGTTTGAAACCACCAGCTGCACTGCTGGAGGAAGATAGGGCTGCCTACTCACCTAAACAGTTACAGTCTCAGAAAAGCACAGGAGCCCCATCTTGTCCCATAGAATAGCTCTGGGTTGGCATTGACTTCATGGCAGTGAGTTTTGTCAGGATGCAGTAAGGAGTACAGGTAGTGATGGAATTTGGGGCTAAGCATTGGACTGCTAACAACAAGGTCAGTGGTTCAAATCCTTTAGCTGATCTAGAGGTTCAAATCCCTTCACTGCTCTAGAAGAAAAGTTGCAGCTGTCTGTTCTTGTAAAAATTTACAGTCTCTAAAACCCTGAGTTTTGATTGATTCTTTCCTGAGGGTCTCTGGTAGCACAGTGGTTAAGCACTCAACTCTTAACTAAAAGTTCAGTATTTTGACCTTTCAACAGCCAATCTGTTGGAAAAAGCTGTGGCAGTTTGTTTCTGAATAGAGTCACAGTAATGGAAGCCCCATGGACCATGCTATTTTGTTGCATGGGATTGCTGAGTTGCAATAAACACAGAGACAATAAATTTTGGATTTCCTCCCCTTTGAGTTTCTGGACATGTACAAATAGTTAAGTGGATGATGACTAACAGGTTGTTGGATTGAACCCACCAGGGCGCCTAAGAAAAAAGGTCTGGTGATCTGCGTCTCAAACGTCCAACCCTGAAAAACCCTGTGGAGCAATTCTATTCCCCACACATGGGCTTGCTATCACTCAGAATCAACTTGTCAACAACAGGCTTGGTTGTGTGCTCTTTTTATTCTTTCATTCCCTGGAAGACACCCTTTGCCTTCACAAGCAGTGCTGCCTTCAGAAAGCCAGCTGTGCAGCTGACCAATTAGTTTTATGGACCATGGATCTTTCTTTTCTGTTGGCCTCGTGGATGCCTGCTCCATTGCTGGCAGGTGTGGAGACAGTTGAAGCACAGTGTGTCTGAAGCTTTGACTACTGGAAGCTTATTTTATTTGAGATGGAACTACTTCCCTTTGATTCATTTTTGAAATATTTTATATGCATGTGAATTAGGTGTTAGGAAAAATTTCCCATGGGATCAATTTGCAAGACCCCTTAGTATAGAAAGAAAGATCATTCTCTAGTGTGTAAGTCGGTTTGATGTGGAAATACACACACTTGCCCTACATCAAGATAGCTAGTGTGTTAAGAATTTCCTTTGTAAAGTCAGAAATTAAACCCATAGACTCTGTGCCTTAACATTCCTATTTAGAGTCTGTATATAGACGTGTTCTTAAGGATGAAGCCCTTAAGCAAGAGAATAACGTGATGGAATGAATCTCAAATCCACAGCTTCAAAAAGCTGTCTTTGTTGTTGGCTTAAAGCAGGACTGAAAATCCTTGTGCCTGAAAATCTGGCATTGTACTTCAAGTGATAATGAGGTTTCTTACACATCTGATATTCTCTGTGCTGGAGTCAAAATAGCAGCATATCGTTCTGTTTGCAAGAGGAAACTATTTCAAGGCAAAAGAAGAAAATATTGTTGGACTCTGAAAGTGGTTTTTGAGCTTCTCCATTTACAGAAAAGCAAGTCCTTAAAATCAGTTATTAAATGTAATATTTAGGGAGCATTATTTTTATTTAAAGAATGTCTAAGCACTTCACTATTAATAGGAAGGTCAGCAGTTCAAGTCTGCTAGTCATTCCAGTGGAGGAAAAACTTGCTGACCTACTCCCAGAATAACAGTCAGACTTGGTGCTATTTGTATGATCCACCCCCCCACCTTTGGTGTCTATCTGTATAAGGGGTCTTGCAATTGATCCCATGAGAAATTTTTACAAACACCTAATTCACATGCATATAAAATATTTCAAAAATGAATAAGCAACCCCAAGGAGAGAGAAATGGGACTGATACTTCCAAGGGTGGGCATGAGAGATGGGAGAAGAGGGGGGAGGGGAGCAATGAGCAAATAATAGGGAAAAGGATCTAAAAATGACAGTAAGGAGGATGTTGCATTTCTGGTCATGTTTGATCAATGGACATGTATCCATGAACAATAGGTAAACATGATAGTGTGGTATGAGGAAAAAAAGAAAAAGAGGAAAGAATAATAACATAAAAGGTATATATATATGGATATGGATATACTATACAAATATGTAAAGATATAAGCTAGGTATATGTGTGTGTATATGTGTATATATATATACACAATAAGGAAGCAGATGGACACTGGACCTCTACCTAAATTAAATTTTACCTCAGTACAAGCCAGAGTTTTTAATCAATTCATCTATTGATTGAAATGGAGGCTGTTCCCAATTTTTGCAATTGTGAACTGCTCAGTGAGCAATGGAGTGCAGATGTCTGGTCATGGCTTGGTACAAGAACAGTTTGTGGGAATGATGTGGCTTTATATGATACTTTCCTACCTCAAATGATCTCTGAAGACAAAATGGGTAAATAAGAAAACATGGTGGGGGCTGAGCCCCGGTGGCATAGTGGTTGTGTGCGGGACCGCGGCCCACTGGGTTGGAGGTTCAGCTCTGGGAACAAGGTTTGGCCTCCTACTCCCACCACTAGAGGGCAGTGATGCCACCAAAATTAAAAAACAAACAAACAAAAAAGAAAATATGGTGAAGGAAGTTGATGTTGCCTGACTATTAAAAGATATATCATTTGGGGTCATAAAGGATTAAAGTTAGACAAGTGTCCATGTAGCAGGGAAACAACAAAACCCACAAAGAAGAAGCACACCAGCCCATGTGATCATGAGGAGTGGACAGGAATAGACATCAGAAATTCAAAAGGAAGCAATCAGATTGTTGAGACGGAGAGTAGACAAAGAGGAAACCCAAAACCCAACTGTAAGATAACTGGACAATCCTTCACAGAAGGGCCCCACAGAAGAGAGGATATATCCAGGGTGTAATAGAGCACTGACAAACACATAAATATCCTCTAGCCTTTAATATTTCCTCCCCTTATTATTATGTCTTTGTGGGCATCACTGCTTCTGGTGGTCGTGGGCACTACCCAGTGCTGCTCCTGAGAGCCGCCGCTGGATTTGAACCGCCAAGCCCACGGGCTGCAGTCCCGCACTCAACCACTTACGCCCCAGGGGCTCAGTCCCTCCCCTTATTATTCTGGTCTTTGTTTCACCACTTTAACCTTTTGAGACTTGTATATGTTCATTTGCATAATTAAGGTGGTTTGATGCATGAGATCCAAGGTAGAAAAGTGATTCACAAATAGTAATGGGACTAATGATTCCCTCAGGGTACAGCGAAGGGGGGCGGGAGGGGGAACTGATCACAATGGTAACTGTATAAGCCCACTGTAGAGGAATGAATATCAGAATTGTAGGTGAACAGATACATTGCATGGTGTAAGATATGGAAAAGTAATAATATATAATAAGGGTTCCTGGGGGGTGAGGTAGGAGAGGGAAGGAATAAAGGGGAGTTGATATCAAAGAGTTCAAGAAGCATAAAAATGTTCTGAAACTGATGGTGGCAGCAATTGTACAATTATATTTGACCTAATTGAATGATGGGTTGTTATAATATCTGTAAGAGCTCCTAATAAAATGATTTTAATAAAGAAAAAAAAGGTCCAAGGAACCCTATGGGGCATTTCTACACATACTAGCACAGGGAAGTTGTTGTGATACCTCTTCTCTCTCTCTCTCTCTCTCTCTCTCTCTCTCTCTCTCTCTCTCCCTCTCTCTCTCCCTTTCTCTCTCTCTCTCTCTCTCTCTATATATATATATATATATACACACACACATACATACACATATATGTATATATACATATACTTACATCATACACACATATATAGTTTCACACCCCTGTGTGTGTATATATATATAGTTTATGCTTTCTATCTTGAATGACAATGATATTTGAGCAATATGAACATGGTCATTTGCTTGAATGTACTGTGGACATTTTCTTTCTCCAAGGGGAATCAGGGTATGGTTTCAGTTTGTGTTTAACCTTTAACAAATATTTACTGAGCATTATGAAGGGACATTAAAAATATTTGTGAAAAAATTCCATTATTTTTTCACTCTGTTTGTCCACAAACATTTTGAAGCCCCCAGGTAACTTTGTGCCTGGCATAATTATGGGTGCTGCAGAAATAAAACATGGCCATGTAGTAAGTTGATTTTCCTTCCTAGATTTTCTTTTTCCTTGTTGTTTTTCTCCTCACATTAAAGATCTCACCTGTAGGGCTGAGCCCAGGTGGCGCAGTGGTTGTGCGTGGGACTGCGGCTCACTGGGATGGAGGTTCAATTCCGGCTCCCGGGAGCAAAGGCTGTGCCTCCTAATCCCACCACCGGAGGGCAGTGATGCCTAAAAAAAAAAAAATCTCACCTGTGAGACACAGTACCTTGCTTTGGTGAAGGAGTCTCATGTAGGGTCATCAGCCATGTCGCTGTGATTCAGAACGGTCCTGTGTGCACAGGGTAGAACTGAACTCCACAGATTTTCGCAGGCCACCACCACCCAAAGCTGATCCCCAGGTCTTTCTTCCAAGGTACCTCTGGGTATGTTCAAACAGCAGCACAAGACAGTTACAATTTCTTCCCAATTGGCCACAATTTATTGCTTTTCTGATAATAGTATTTTAGTGGAAAATGGTATTTCTTTGTGGTTTTTGAGAGAATTGTGTTGACAATTTATTTTCTCTTAACATTTAAATGTTTATTCAAGTTCTGCTAATATTTTAATTTTGCAATTAAATTGAGTTCTCTGTGTTTTTGTTGTTCAGTTGTAAAATTTGTTTTATATTTTGGAGACAGGAGCCTTCTATATTAAATTAAATAATACATTCTTTCACCACTCTTATATTTTTTCTAGATTACAAAATGTTTCTTGGTTTCTTAAGGTAGAATAAATAAACAACTGTAAGTTTGCCACATTCCAGATAACTGAATGACTTACAATCTTGGCCATTTATCCTTCCTGATCTTTTTGCCTTTGTTGTCATGTGTGTTCTCTTACAGAATTTAGTCACTATATTTGTCATCAAGGTTCAATTTAAATAATGACATTTTTATCTTTACATTTTCTTTCATTCCTTCATTTTTTTATGATCATTTTCTTCTTGCTTGAAAACCTCTCCTTTGAGTTTTCATTAATGTGAGTCCACTAATGTTAGCTTGCCATAGTTCTTTTCTCCCTATAAATATATATTTTATACCTCCATTTTTGGACAATATCTTTTCTAGATATAGAATTCTAGCTCTTATGAAAATGGCATTCCATTATCTTCTCGTTTGCATGCTTCTCTTGTAAAGTTAGCCATCTGTATTTCTATTGCTCATTTAAGGGCAATGCATCTTTAAATATTTCCTCATGTATATGTGGGGGGGGATGGTTTGTGTAAACACATACATTTTAATATTTTTACAAATAAATATGACTATGTTTTGCCTACATTTGATTTTCTTTATCTTGACAGGCTTGTGTTTTTTTTGTTGGCATCACCGCCTCTGGTGGTTGTGGGCACTACCCAGTGCTGCTCCTGAGAGCCCCTGCTGGATTTGAAGCGCCAAGCCCACGGGCCGCAGTCCCGCACTCAACCACTTATGCCACCGAGGCTCAGCCCCAGGCTTATGTTTTAAAGAGCTTCTATAATCTCTGGGTTGATGATTTCTTAACTTTATTACTTTGGGGGTTTATCCCCCTATTTTTTTCCTATATTATATATTCAATTACACATGTTTGACTTTTTACCAAGCTCTCTATGTCTCTTAGACTCATTTCTGTGCATTTCATCATATTCCAATCTCCTTTTCACTCATTAACTGTATATTTCATATGTGCCTGTGTCTTATTAATCTTCTCTTCAGTCATGGCTTATTTGCTTTTTAGTCCATCCATTGAAATCATACACTCAAATATTATTATTTTATTAAAATAGTTATATGATTTTTGTAATTCATTTGTTTCCTCTTTTCTCAATTTCTCCATTTGTCTCTCGTTTCTTACATATATAAATCACAATTTTAAAACAATCTATGCCTGATTACTCCAATATCTTGAGCTACTGTAGGTTTAATTTTGACACTTTGTTTCTCTCTTAGTTTAATTACTGAGTATACCTGGTTCTCTCTCTCTTTTTAAAAAAATTCTAATCGTTTTATTGGGGGCCATATAATTCTTACCATAATGTGTACCTATATCCATTGTATGAAAGCACATTTGTACATTTGTTTCCATCATCCTTTTCAAAACTTTTTCTTTCTACTTAAGCCCTTGGTATTAGGTCCTCCTTTTCCCACTCCCTCCCAACTTCCCCTCTCTTATGCACGCTTGGTAATTTATAAATTATTATTGTTTTGTCAAATTGTTCACTTCTGATGTCTCCCTTCATCCAGTTCCCTGTTGTCTATACCCCCGGGAGGTTATATGTTGATCTTTATAATCGACTTTCCCTTTCCACTCCACTTTGCTTCCACCCTCCAGATATCACCACTCTCACCACTAGTCCCAAAGGGATCATCCATCCTGGATTCCCCATGTTTCCGGTTCCTATCTTTACCAGTGTACATCCTCTGGTCTAGCCGGATTTGTTATCATGATAGTGGGAGGGAGGAAACACTGAAGAAGTATGGAACTCTTTTATTTATCGACTGTAAGACATAGATGTGTGTTTTTAAAAATTATAAATGAAATGTGAGGTTTATGATAATATCTGTTAAGAAAATAAAAGTATGCTTCTTGTGGATCATTCTTCTAATGTTCTTTTATTTCTTCTATTTTAAAGTGTGAATTATATGAGTAATTCAACAGTCTTTATTTTAACAGTCTTGTCATATATAATTGTTAGTATTTCTTCTTTTGAAAATATAGAGGTGGGATCAGTTTTTCTTTTAGTATCTTTTATCACATCACAGAGACGTTTATGTATGCTTTCATGACTTTATTTATAAATAAATTTTAATATAAGCATATTTTTAAGTTTCCTTATATTTGTGGGAGGGGACATCACTGCCCCATGGTGGGAGTGGGAGACCCAGCCTTACTCCTGGAGAGCTGCTGCTGGATATGAACTGCCAATCCTGTGGGCCACAGTCCCACACACAAACACTACGCCACCAGGGCTCAGCCCTCCTTTTTATATTTTAAAGACTTTTATTCTTATTATTTGGTTGCTTTGTTTCTATTAGCATTTTGCAGCTAATTCTATTAAAGCATTGCTTCTAAAATCTAAGAAGAGCTACTTCCTAGTTTAAAGTAAGAATACTTTAGCTTGCTCATTATGAATTTTTCCCAACTTATCTTCTTATCGCTCCCTGGCATCTGTTCTCTTGATTGCTAGTTTATATACTTCCTAAACTTCTAAAAAAAAAAAAAGGCCTCCTGGAAAGAGAAAAATGGAGAAAAATGCTTGTTTGAGATGTGGGAGATTGGAGAGTTAGAAAAAGATGGCTGAGTAGGGAGAAGGGCACTCAATGGTTAGAAGACATTGTAAAAAAAACTACAGAGTCAAAAAAAGAGAAAGACTTTCTCGCTATCATGCGCTCTCATGAAGACCTTCCTGTTGACACTGCGGAAATAGCATCCTTTCAATGATTTTATTGACTCTCATGGAAGTTTGTCATGGACAGGCTGGTTCTTCTCAATAGCTTCATTTCCCTTCACCCCCTATGAACCCCAATATAATTGGTTATGAAGAGAAACATTTTAGCCTTAGGTTGAAATTTATGGGCTTTCCCCCCTATTGTTATTTGATTATGATCATTACCTCACATGAATATTTCTTCAGGAAACTGAAGCCTTCTGCAATTATTCTGTTCTTCATATTATGATTCCAGAATGTTTTCTGAAAAACTAACATCTAATCAAACAAGAATAGGAAATTTATTACTGGCTATCATTGAGTTCTACTCATCTTGTATTTATGAATAATCTGAAGGTATTGTTTTAATATTTTAAAGATTGTACTCTTTTAGATAAGTTGAGAAAATCTCTTATTTAATCAATTTGGAGACTTAATTATAGAAAGGTCTATTTTTACCACAAAAATGTTAGGATGTGATTTATAGTTCTATAAAGCTGAATTATTTTATTCATTGCAAAGTAATTAAAACTAAATGGCATCAACAACAAAGTTTTGCACTCTGAATCACATTTGCTGAACAATTCATATTTATTATTGCATTTATTCTTTGCATTTATAAAAATATTACCATTTTACAAAGCTCAAAGACTTTAAGAAATATATCCATTTTACCTAGATTATTAGCAGTAGAATTGGAATTTGAACTCAGATGTTACTGATTATTGAACCCAGAATTTTTTTAAAAGAATGATTTCATGACTTTGTTATTGGGATTGCTTAACAACCACAGAAGTTTAACTAACAAACTACCATTGAGTCAATTTATCTGATTGTTTTACTAGCAATTGCTAGGAATCAATTTGGTTAGTTATTTGAACTTCACTTGCAGTAGTTTTAAATTAATAGTAGCTAATTGCTATTCTCTCTGTTTCTTTAAGTAACTTTAGATTTATTTTAAAATTTATTATTTAACTTTGATTTTGGGAGGCTCATAAGTGCCTAAGAGTATTTGCATAGTAGTCATTTCATTAAAAGGGATATAATACAGTAGTCATGATAATATTAATAATAGGAATAAAAATAACTACCCACCTTACTTACTAATGTTTCAGGCACTCTGCTAAGAGCTTTGTGTGCATTTGTTCATTCAAACCTTTAAAACTCTAAGACCTCAAGTTGGTAAAAATTCATGTCAAATGACTTTAATCTAATAAAATCAAAGGAGAAAACTATATTGGCACTGTTAAATAAAAAGTTGAGAGGTCAAACCCACAGCATTTCATCTAGTATGTGACATGAAGGCTGATTTGCTATCCATCACTTTTCTCCACTTTGCAGTGTGTCACCTCCAATCTCACAGAGGGTCTCCCCAAGTGTCAACTCACATCTCCAAGTCCAGCTCAAAGAAAGTTTCTTGTCAACAAGTATTTTCCCACAGCCTCCATGTTCACTCTCAGTGAACCAACTTGGACCACAAACTCATTCTCAACTGAATCACTGTGGTTGGGCAAAATTCATGATGCTTGTCTAGTTCTATGTTAACTGCCACTCTGGAATCGCTATTCCCCTGAGTCCTTGGGCTGTAAATGGGGGTATACATCTCCAAAGAAGACTAGAGATAATATTATAAAAAGAATAAGAAATGAAATATAGCAGGTAAAAACAGTGAGTTTCAACTATAGAGTCATCAATATTTCCATCTTAACGACAAATAAGTTAAGATGAAGAAAGTATAAGTGACTTTTCTAAATGTACCAGTTAGTAAGGCTTAAAGCCAATAGTCAACCTAATGACTCTAAGACTTCTTATGAAACCATCATATTCTAATTACAATCTTTATTTTAATTACATATATAAAGGCCCTATTTTCAAATATAGTCACCTTGCAAATTTCTGGATGAACATGAATTTTGGGGTGACATTCACCTGATGATAGGGCCCCTTTTGTCCTAGAATCCATCCTTGAGTATTTACTCCACTTATTCCTTCTACTGAAAATGCCCAACTTCCTACCATCACACACCCAAATCAAACACTTTCCCTAACAAGTCTTACTTTATCCCATAGAATAGTTTCTCTAAGTACACAGAAACCACCCAATATATTAGCATGGCATTTTCTACTTTGAAGTGTTGTGTTCTTTTTCCATGTGTGTTAATTCTGACTCAATCTTTCAAGGCAAAGACCTTTCTTTCCTTTCATTTATTCATACATGTTAAAATTTTTTCCACAGAATTCTCATGTGTGTCAAGATCACATTGGACATATAGCATCAATGAAATGATAGGTTTAAAAAACGGCAGTGAATGTTTTTTCTCATATAATAGAAAATCTGAAGTAGTGAATTTGTAACTTTGATTACGTGGCCCAGCCCTGTCATTGCTGAGGTTTCTAGGATTCTTTTGGCCTTTTTTCTTTGACCTGATGGCATGGGCTATAATATTGAAGGTCAGTTGTTCAGAAGCACCCGTCAATCACGAGGGAAGGACTGGGCTTACTCATCCTGTAAAAGTTACAGCCTCAGAAACTCACAGGGGCACTTCTACCCTGTCCTACAGAGTCGCTATGGGTTGGCATGGACTGGATGGCAGTGAGTTTGGTTTTTGGTTTTCCTTTCTCTTTGTCAAATAGCTACTGGAATGCCAGCTATTAAACATGCACTTAAGTCTGGAAGGAAAAGAAACTGATTAATAGGAAAGGGAATTAACAATGTCTGAAAAGCAAATTCTTCCTGCATAGTTTCAAGAGACATCCACTTATATCCAATTAATAAGGAATGGGCCAGATTTCATCCATAGTTATGAACAGGAAAGAAAAAAAAGTTGATTTAGTTTATAAACATAGGGTCATTCTTATCCAAATTATCATCTTAGCTCTATAGAAAGAGGAAATAATTAGAACTGACTTGAGCTGTTAACAATGATTTTCAGTTAGGCATTGTGTTTGACCCCAATGTGTTTGACCCCAATAGTCAGAAAAAACAGAAATGACTCCTGCCTCATAGAGCTGATTATGTATTGGAGAAACAGATTGAATGAAAGCATGTGATCACCAGACATAAATTTATAATTGTGATTGTAGTGAGTGGAAATAATCAGATGGAAGAGCCCCAATGATAACTGTGGCTGTGAGAGATCTAACTAGAAAAGTTCAGTAAGACGCCTTTGAGGAACTGGTTCCATTCTGGTCCTAGCTTAACTATGCACATGATTTTAGAGGTTGCTCCCTCCAAAGTGGGGAGTGACGTCCTTCACTGTCTGTTCCTAGTCTGGAAACGCTGTCAAAACTTGTTGACTTTAAGTGACCCTGCTAGAGTTTGAAATACTGGTGATATGGCTTCCTGCTTCAGAGTCACATACAGTAAGACAAAGTGGCAGGCAAGTGGTCGTTCCAGGAATTGAGGGGACACCAACTGAAATGTTTCAACAAGCTAATGAAGCACTGGAAGCACTTCCTTGTTTATATCAGGAAATTTGGAGACAACTACAAGACCACAGACAGAAAGAGTTTCATATCTGTACTCTGTGTTTGGCCAGGTCTACTAGAGAAAAACCACAGAGCTAGAGGACATGATTCAAACCATGACGTGTGTACTTCATGATTCTTTATATAGTGTGTTGCATACAATCTAATTTGATCTCTATCGTAATAAAAAGGTATCTATTTACTAAACTTCACTTTCCAGCTTCAGGAACAGCTGCATTGAGTAGCAATAGCAATGGTTTCAGAGAGTGTTTCACCTCTTTTCTGGACTTCCTTTTCTGTTGACTCCATTCACCTGAAGGATTTTCTATCCTGATGCCAGGATCTAGCAGCAAACTCTAGAAATTCATCTTTTCATCAACAATAAGAAATGTTTTTCCGTTGGCTCTGGTGATGTATGGCTGGGGTCAGGTACCAATCCTTGGAGTCAGTAGAGATGGCATGATCCAAAGAGGGAGTTTTGATTTTTATGACTTTCTCTAGAACAAGGGCAAAATGAGTATGATCCAAACTCCCTGAACTGACAATAAGAAAAAGAAAACTAAAAAAATTATTCATCAATAGCCAGACAGAAATAGCAGGAGTATAATACACACTAGGAATAGCTGCCACTCTTGGTGCTGCCCACCTCTGAATAGGTCTAGTAGGCAAAGTTTGTTCCAAGCACAGCTGGTCTTGGAAAGCGGCATCTCCTTCTGGTGACCAGACAAAGTGAATTCAGATAGCCATAGACTTCTGATTGCATCTGTGCAGCCAGACAGGAAATGGAGCCTTGTTTATCATCTTGATAAACCATCCCTTTCAATGCTTCAGGATGCTCTAGGTAACTCTGTTGAGTCAAAAACTATTAAATTTCCATCACTGTCAAAAGGAGGTTATAAATTTTTCTACCTTAGTCATAGTTAATGATTTCTATGTGTAACACAAATCAGACTTTCTGTTTGCCTTCTCTTTCCCTAAATATATATTTTTATCTCTCTGACTGTAGATGGGAAGTGTAACCTCACAATATACATAGAGACATTTATTGTTGCTACTCATCTGAATGAATAAAATGTCAAGATGACAAGGACCAGACTTGTGAGTTGGATAAAGTAGAGAAGCAGAGCTGTAAGCAAAGAAGTTGCTCATCCTAGTTCCTCAGGGAGGAGGCATTTTGAAAGACTATATACTATGTGGTGAAAGATGGAGAGGGGGTTCCACTCAGTCGTTATCATTATACTTATTTATCAAAGTTACTTAAACACTCTGAAGGCAAAACTGCTCCTCTTACCTTCATCATTTTATAGAATAACCTATTAAATTATCCATGTTAGGTTGTAGCAACAAACAACCTCTCATTTCATTGGCTTAAAACAGCAAGGTTCATTTCTTTAATATATAACTTCCCCAAGTGATTCATCAGTGGAACTCTGGCTATAGCAGATATTCAGCACTCTGGGCCACTGGTGAAGCTGTCATCTAAAACAGGGTCACGAAAGTAAGGTCCATGGATCCACTTGGGCTCTCCACCTGTTGTAGTCTGATCCAGAAGTTAAGAATCATTTTTATAATTATAAATAGTGAGAAAAAGACATAGGAGTAGAAAATTTGTCATTCGCATTTGTGACACATGCAAATTTAACGAAATAGAAGTTTCCACTTCAATAAATAAATTTTTAGTGGAACCTGGCCACCCATCTTTATTTATATATTGATTACATATTGTCTACTGAAAATATTGACTATATGGATGCTTATAGAAAAAGTTGGCTGACTCCTGATCTGAAAAGTTGCTGATTGCCACATCACTAGGAAGAGTGAAGGGGCTAAGCATAGACTTAATTAAAAGTTAGGATGGAAGTGGTATGCCCAGTTGATTCTTGCCCAGTTGAATAGAAATTGTAGCAGGATCCCACTTCTCACACAGAGACCAGGAGCTACCATAAACCCCAGGGCAGAAAGACAGAGATACCTAGCATCCCTGAATGGTGGCCATGAAGGAAGTCTGCTGGCACCAACAGTTGAGTGCTGGACTGCTGAGTTAAAGGTCCTGCTCTGCAGGAGAAGGACTAGTGTTCAGCTTCATACAGGAAACAACCTGGAAACTGATTGTTGTAGCAGTTGTACATTCTACTTGATGTGATTTCAATTTGGAATGATCTATGTATTAAATCCCAACTAATAATATAAATATATTAATTAAACAACCAATAAAACTCTACACACAGTTCTATTCTGTTACATAGGGCTGTGTTGAGTTGAAATCAACTCAGTGGCCCATAGCTACATCAATGGCTGCCACAACTAACAATATTAATAATAAGAGAGCTAATAACAATCGCATACATTGTGTTTATTCTTCAGGCAATCTTCCAAGTGCCTGTGTTCTCTCATTCATGATTTTTTTAAATTATGTGGAAGATACTATTTCCTCCCTTTCTGGGTGAGAAAACTGAGAGTCAAAATCTTAACATGATTTTCCTGAATGTTTCCTTAAATTATTCGACATTGGAAATAGAGAGAATGACATGCCTATTCAGTGTGGCTCCAACATCCAATCCAAAATACTACGCTATTAACCACCCTTCCATTCATGACTTTCTGAGATTTAGAAATACTTCATTTATTGATATTGTAAAGACCACTTTTTTATAATTTTTATGCAATTCATGAACAACTCATTATGTGCTAGCTATATAACTTTACTTAATGCTTAATTATTTATTTAGCCAGTCATTAATGAGCATATAAACAGAAGTAAAAATTAATATCTGTGGGTTTTTGTGCAGTCTTACTACAGATAGCAAAGGAATGGTTTGTGATTTAAGATCAGGGTGTGACTGAACAAGAAGACCCCATGGTAGGCTTTGAATCCAAAAGTGAATATGCCACTTCCTTTCCATAACACTTCTTCCCTGAGTGTCTTAAAACACATCTTAGTCTTTACATCTCCGTTTCTAAGTCATCCAAGAGATAATGTTCCATTGCGAGTGTTTGTTGTGCTGAAGGGAAAAGGTCATAAAATAGTTATGATTTTTAGAGATGATGGATTTGGAGTCAGCATGCTGCCCACTTAATTTTGTTAGCTGTGCTTTTATGTCTCCATAAAGGAACTTTTGTACCATCACCACCCATGTTCCTTTTAACTTCCATTAAACTTTGCACTAAAAGAAATTAGAAGAATTTCATTTTATGAGAATAAAGGAGGTCATCATTATTGTTAGACTTACTTTTCAGAGTGTATTCCTGTTTGTATGTTATTAAGTAAATGTCAGAAAGAAACATGGGAGCAAAGATGAAGAAAGAGGTGAGAATAGGTAAGGCCCAGATACAATGTGAAGAATCCATTAGATCACCAGCCATGAAATTCATGGTGTGACCTTTGAAACCCTGCACAAGAGTAGTATGGGATCAGAAAGGTGAATGACCTAATTTTCTAACCCGTCCAAATTCTATACTTCCATTAACACTCATATCAAAATGTAATCTCCTCTGAAACTGGGTTATATCTTCTTTTACATTAAAAACATTAAGAAAAATGGCAGCTCTTATATAGAGTGCACCCACTGTGTGTTGGTCAGTGTATTAATTACACTGTATACACTATCTCCAATACAATATCTTTTAAACTTAGGTACAATTATTCCAATTTTAATTATGAGGGAGCTGGTCGTTGAGGGATTATATCTTCCCCAAGTCACTCAACTAAGAACTCAAAATGAGAAATCCAAACTCCTTGTCTTCAAGTCAAGTCAGAGTCAGAGCAAGCCAGTAGGACTGCAAAGAAAAGGCTGTAAACTTTATGGAATCAGATTGCCACATCTTTCTCTAGAGAAGTGGATGGAGAGTTCAAACTGCCAACCTTTTGAATAACAGCCAACAACATTAGCCATAGCCCCACCTGATCTCCTTAACTAGTAACCCCAGTGAGTATTATTTGAAATATTATTTGAATATTAATTTAAACATTAATTTATGTGTTTCATATAATTTTAGAAGAATTAAGATAGCCAGACAAGATGCTTAGATAAAATAAAGCTGCCTATTTCTTTCCTAGGAACTGTTTCCAACCTTGAAGGTCAGCAATGGAAAAGGAAATCTTGAGAAACTATCCCTCAACTAAAGTTGGAGAAACCAGAGAAGTGTCAAAATTGATACTGCTATATCCTAGAATGGAACAATAGACATGGCTAAGTTCTATTTCCACTATAGTCTTGAGAGAGAAGGGAGACAGAGAGAAAGGCTATAGAGTTAATTCTGACTCATGGTGGCCATATGTGTTTCAGAGTAGAATCATGCTTCATAGTTTCCTTGTTGTCACCTTTTCTAAGCAGAGACCCAGCTCTCTCTTCTGAAGTGACTGAATGTGTTTGAATGGTTATCTTTATGACTAGGATAATGCTTAGCTATTTGTGCAAACCAGGAAATTTAATATGACTTCACACAACAACAGAGTATTTATTAATAGTGACTTTTACAGTAGAGTCTTAATATATCTAATGTATAATCCACGTTAATATGGATAAATTGAAAAGAAAGACGCCACGGCTATGGATTTGGGGTTTAGTATGTTATTATCTTACTCAGGACAAACTCATTTTAAGTTAAGTATAGGTTACTCCTATTCATTGACATGGAGTAAGAGTAAGAAGATATGTGTGTGAGGGCTGAGCCTCAGTGGCGTAAGTAGTTGAGTGCGGGACTTCAACCCACGGGCTTGGTGGTTCAAATCCAGTGGCGGCTCTCAGGAGCGGCACTAGGTAGCACCTACAACCACCAGAGGCAGTGATGCACCCCCCCCCAAAAAAAAAAAAGATATGTGTGTGAAATGGCCCATGTTGGTGAGAAGTGGGAAAAAATTTGAGAAAAGTCATATCGTCCCCACAAAAATATCCTTAATGATAATATTATCATAGTATTGGTAACATTAAAATATCTGAATATGGTTTTATCTTTGTACCTATTTATTTAATTCTCATATTCACTTCTCAAAACAACTCTGAACAGTTGATGCCACTACTCCCTATATCTTATAGTAAGAAGGCAGAGCTATATAATGAAAATAATAGGAAGCAACAAATCCATTGTTTGCATCATGGCAGCCTGACTCTAGTACCTGTAATCTCACTCATAATTCTAAACTATTCCAAACATGGCTGGCCTGACCAGAATTTGTTCCTTTTTTTACTAAACATGTGTCTCCTTTACCTGTGATCTCACTCATTATTCTAAACTGTTTCAACCATGGCTGCCCTGAACAGAATTTGTTCCTCTTTTTACTAAATGTGTCTCTCCTTAACATGGAGTTGGTGAGGGGGAGATGATGATTTGTTTATTCTTGAACATAAACAAATCAAGGAGCCATTTGCTACTCCTCGACCAAAACTTACGTAAAGATCCATTAGTGTCTGTCTTGTAAATGATTTACACACAAAGACACTTGCAGCCTCTTTCCAGTCCATTGAGTCAATAAAGCATTTTTAAAAGAGCCTTAAATATGCATTTCTGACAGTCACTGCAACAGATTCCAAGAGAGTTATTTATAACACAAAGGTCAAGTAATCTTACAAAAGTAAATTTCAAATAAATAAATAACCCGTGATCTCTCTTGCACATTGAAACCTGTAACAGAAAGAATAATTTGTGACAAAGTGTAACAGCAAAGGCAAGAATCCAAAAAATTACATCAGTCTTAACATTCTTTTACCACATTTTATTCATTTCCTCCAAAACTTACCCTCAACTGTAAGCAGATAATATCCTGTCCTGACTATTAATGAAGGCTGGCATTTCCTATGGTTTTACTTAATTGCTATTTCATTTTAAGCTATTTCACTTAGAATAAAAATGCTGTTCTTCTGTACACTTTGGCTCTGCCCCAAACCAAGTTACATGTTGATTTATCTAGAAGGTGTATTAGAAGGTCACTTCTTTGCAAAAGCTACATTGATCATTCAAGTTTCTCTTGTGAAAGGAGTACATAAAGAATAGTCGAATAGTTAGTATAGATTCCCAAAGGGAAACTAGTTTATGTTCCCTTTTTCTTCTCTTTAATTTCTCACTTCCCCTCTTATCTTGTCACTCTCATTCCCTCCTTCCTTCTAATATTCAGTCCTCTTATTGTTCAGTCATCTCGAAAATGGGAGTGCCCATGGTGTGTTGTTATACCAGGGAGTCAAGCCAAAGACCTGTCTCAGCCAAATCAATTCTGAATTGACTCATAGAAAGGGAACGGTGAACATAATTCAGACAGATTCTTTATCATTGCATCAAAAGAATGTCCCTTCCTCCATTTTCCAATAACATGTTCATCATTTTCTTTTAAAGTCTCACCAGAAGCACACTCAACAGTCATATACCTAGCAGTATTCTGTTGGTGGTGCTATATACATTCTTTGTCAAGGAACATGATAGATGAATGGGATTAGACATCAGCAAAGTCCAGCAATGCCCACTCTTAAATGACTGATCAAGTTTGTAGCTCAGAATGATCCTATTAGCTAATGTAGTGGGTCTATGTCAATTTGGCTGGGACAGGATTCTCCGTGGCATGACACATATTATGTAAACACCCTCCATGTTGTGACATGTTGCTTTCATGTCAGCAAGCAAATCCATGGAAGGGGTGGTTGCATTAGGAAGTTAGCCTGCATCTAATATCTACGGATGTTCTGGCCAGACTCATGCTCGCTTGATCCTACATCTTACTTGTTGTTCCCTAACCTCTAGTTCTTGGGATGTGAGACAGCAACCTGTCACCTGACCTGAAGGTTTTATAGTTGGTTAGATTCATCCAACACCCACAGAAACTGAGGGGGACAGAGAAAGAATGAAATGAACAGTATGAATATGGAAATTCAACAGACAAGACACATGCCAGAGGAGTTGCATTTGCTGTCTTCTACAAAAAGGACTGTCCTCATGCAGCTCAGAAGTCAGCAGAAACTATCGAGAGAAGCACTAAAAATGGGGTAATCTCTACCCTGTACCTGCTTCACCACGGCACTGTTAACTTGTAAGCTGTATTTTATAGATCCACAGAGCAAGAGGACTTTTGCCCCATGATGGAACAAGCCTAAGGTCTCACCTATATTTCATTTACATGATTCATAAGATGAAATTGTGGACTTGAAGTTGATTTAAGACTTGGGGGATGGTGTGCTAGGGTAAATGCAGTTTACATTATGCAGGGGCATGAGGATGGGGAAGCAAAATGGTGTGAAGTTATGGACTGACTTGTATACTCCGCAAACTCAGATGTATTGTCTGTCCCAATGCATCTTGACTCATTCTTTCGAGATATAAACAAGGTTAGACAAGGGAGGAAAAGAGACCAAGATGGGGAAACTGAGATTCCAAAATCACATGAAGATTGCCAGGGCAGAAGATAAAAAGCAGCACGGACCTCTCTCCCCAGCTGACTGAGAAAGAAAGCCTCCTCTGAAATATAGTACTTTAAACTTCCTACATTGAGAAAAATTAATTTGCTACTTGTAGTGTTTTTATTTTATTTTTTTGGTGTGTCCCAGGTTTATTGAAAATATTACAGCATTGTGGAAGAGATTCAAACGGCTCCACGCGGTGTTTTGAAATTCATTCCCACTGTGGGTTGAGTGACCTGCAGGTTGGACAGGCTGCCAAAGTCCAAAAGCTTCACCATTTGCTTAGTGTCTGGATCCACTTCAGCAATCTCCTGGTCCAAGGCTGAGACCTCAGGAATGTAATTTTCTCTCCGCTCTCTCTCCTCCTCCTGCACCGGGCCCTCTCACCGGGCCTCTCTGGGTCCTCTTCATCAAGTGCGTGACATAGCCCGTGATCTTGTTGCGGAGCTTCTTGCTGGGAACAATGGCGATCTCCTCGCACATGCGCTTGTTGGTGTGGATGTCATTGCCCAGGCGCGTGCAGTACTTCTCAATGATGACCCGGGCCGCCTTCTTCACAGATTTGGTGCGAACGCGGCCCATGTTGGCGGGTCTGCGATAAAAGAGCTGTAGTGTTTTTAATTAATATAAAATTTACATATCATACACTTCTCTAGTTAGGTCACTTTTTAAAAGAGTTTTATATGCATCATCACAATTAATTCTAGTACTCTCTTCCCCTTCCCACATTCATAATTTGTTCCACAATTCCCTTCACCTTCCCTACCTCACACACACACCCTCCATATCATTCCTGATAAACCATCGCATCAGTATTGTCTCTATGCATCCACTCTTTCTTTGCTTGACAAACCAGGAAAATTTACATAAGAAAACAAGCGAAAAAGAGTAACAAATGAAACAGAGAGAATGATAATAATAATATAAAGATAAAACTAAGAAATAAGAAAGAAAAAAACACTAGCAATATTAAAATTATCCAGAGAGGAAATTTACATTATGTAATAGTGAGAAATACTTAAACCTAAAACAAATTCAAGTTTGGTCAAGAGGGAGGTCCACTGACCAGGTATCATGGTGTACTATAATAGCAACACTGTTCATTTCCCTTGAATGTGGCCAGAGAGGATTTGCCAAAGGCTAATCCACGTAGGTATTCTGCAGATGCATTTTGAGCTCCCGTTGTCCTTCATAGCCTTCTCCAAATTGAGTGTTCACAATTCGAACTCTGATGCTTTTTTCCCTTTATCATATTTAGTTTTGGTTAACGTCATCTTTGGATCACATGGTCTGGTGGGCTTAGTTGACATCTAAGTTGGCAAGCCTTTAAAATCTTAGACACTATTCCAACTGATAGTCAGGCACCATCTGCTTTCTTCAACACACTTTTCTGGAGCACGCTTATCTTCAGTGATCTCTTCACGAAGGTGAGTGTTGAGCAGGGCTGTGTTTTAAGAACTAGCTGTTCTTTGATTGGGGCTAGGATTTTGTTGGCACCCAGAATCCACCTGATTTTCCATGGATTATGAACAACTCTGCTTTAATTTAGCGATCATATTATCATTTTATGACAACAAATAAACAAGCAAACAAAAAATAAAGCCATTGCCAATCAGCCTCTTGGGTATAAGATGATTGCATTGATAACATCAATAATTTATCCAATGACATAGAATTTAAAATACTGTTAAGAAAAGGAGTTTATTTGAGTAAGTAACTGCTTTGCAGAGATTGATCTCAAAATTGATTGAGTTCTGTTTACATTGAGCATGGAAGTTGGTGCGAGGGGGGAAATGTTCTGCAACATTCCTTATGAGGGCAGACCCTTGCCTGTCAAATTAATGCCTGTCATTATAATGCTAAGGGAGCATTGCCATAGTAAATAAATGGTGGCTCTGTGCATCTTTCTTTGGATGTCCCTTAAACCAGGGATCCCACCCAAGTTACAATGACCACAGTGTACACTGTCTTGGGGTGGCCATCACTTGATCCCTATCTTATCAGGGAATTTCATTCCTAAATCCAAGGGCTACAGGTTGTTTTGAGGTAGAGTCCAGTGAATTTAGTCAGCTTTCACATCCCGTTCTTCTGGTGTGGCCCTTCAGGGATGCCATGTTCCCTGTAAGGCTGGCATCTAAGGTCTGCATAGTTTTTACTCCTTGGTGTGGTTCACCGAGAGCTGGGTAGAAACTTCTTAAAAAGAATCTACCCAAGACTATGGAACCTGATTTATTCTCCTTTTAAGTACCCTGTAGTTATTGTTTAGCATCCCTCATCAGTGTGACAGTTCCTTCCCATTTCCTGATCATACCCACCAATTTAAATGCCTCCTCTGAACTCTAGATGCTTCCCTCCCCTGCTCTTAGCTTGATTTTCCAGCAATGTTTTCCTCTTATTCCTGTGGTATACCTGTTGATGTGTCACAGCCTTGACTCATTGTTGTATGGCTGATACTTGCAGTATTTCTGTGATAACAACTCCAGATAACTGAGATAGTTGATATGAGCTACAAGAGGATTACCCCCCACCCCCCCAAAAAAAAATGTTGTACTGGCAGAATTTTCGTAGTATGCATTTCTCCCCTCTAGGTAACCATCCAGCAACTAGCTCTGAGTTAGTACACCCTGTGATGTCATCTAGGAAGGTTCTGTCTGGCCACAGTGATTTTTCTTTAGGTAACAGGAGTTTCACTTGGATCTCATGTTTTTGTGTTGGCCAACTTAAGAGGACAGCATGCGACTGTGAAATTTTGTTTCCTGTTCCAGAAAAAATGCTGCAGAAACAGTTGTGATGTTGTACACAGCTTAAAAGGACAGTCCTTTGGGAAAAACTTAAGTGAACTGTATTTTTCTTATTTCATAAAAGATGAAATGTTGATTGATTGCAAACTTCATTCTGGAAGTCCATCCACTTCTCAGACAAAAATGTTGACAAAATTCGTGCTCGTGTGCTTGAAGACCAATAACAGACCATTGAAGAGATGGAGGAGTTATCTGGGCTATCTTGGAGCTTGAGTCAGTGAATTTTAAAAGAAGATTTGCGAATGAGAAAGGCAGCTGGGAAATGTTTGCCTCAGATTCTGAATGACCACGAGAAAGAGCATCACGTGGAAACATGCCTTGCTTTGAAAGAACAGCTCCAAATCAACCCAGACTTTTTCCCCCCAAGATCATTACTGGTGATGAGACATGGTGCTATAATTATGTCCATGAAAGCATCAATCATGCTAGTGAAAGTGAAATCAAAGATTAAGACAATGCTCACTTGTTTGTTTGCTTGTTTGTTTGTTTGTTTGTTTTGATGTGAGAGAGATGGTGCATTTGGAGTACATTCCACCAGGCCAGACTTTTAATAAAGTTTTTATTTAGAAAGTTCGGAAAATATTGAGTAAGGATATGTCTCAAACGGCCTGATTTATGGCAGATGGGGGAGTGGTTTTGCTACCATGACAAAACTTCTGCTCATCTAGCCATCTCAGTGCATTGGTTTGGAGCAAAAAAGCAGCATGCCTCTCTTGCATCTCACCTGACCTTGCTCTAGGCAACTTCCTTTTTGTTTGTTTGTTTGTTTGTTTCTGTGAATAAAGAGGGACAGCAATTTGATGACATAGAAGAGGTGAAGAAAAAAACAAGGCAGGTGTTGTTAAATACCCAAACAGGTTAGTGTGAAAAATGTTTCCAAGAATGGAATCACAGATTTAAAAGAAATATTAAGTGTAATGGAGAGTTCTTTGAAGGTGATAGGGTTGTTTTCTAAAAAAAATTAAAATTGTAGCTTTGAAACAATTTTCTGTTTTGGAGAGTACCCCTTCATATTCAAACTAGGTTCTAAGGAGTTAATCCAGGTTTATGATGTCAGTCTTTACACTCTTTGCTACTTGCCAGTCATTTCTAGCGTCTTGCTTTTCTATCACAAGATACACGAGTCCTTAGTGGGGACTCTTCTATTTTTCAAAAAGCAATGTTATCCTTAGTAATTTATCTTCTTAGTATTTCCTTATTGAGACAGAGCCAGAATACAATGCATTGAGGGATCATATTGGGCTTGGCTTTAAAAAAAAAAAAAAACTTTTCTAGCTCATGGATTTGCTGCTGCCAGAAATAATCTTAAAATTCAGCCCTGCCCCCTTAGATGTTAGAAATAATTTATCTTCCAGATAAAATGAATTTTAAAAATGAACTCTGAGCTCTGACAAACCTAATAAAGATTGAATAAAGGGAAGCTGGAGAGCTTTCACTGAAGTGAACTTTTCCCACACCACCTGGCCATACAGTGGGAGTGAGAAGCAAGGATAGAGTTTTTGTTGTTGTTTGTTTTAAAAATGTTTAATGGTAAATTAGGTAGAGTTTTACAGAGAAGATCATTGACTTCATATTCAACATCTGTGACAGTCATGTGCTTATGTTAATTTTATGATTGAAATGTAGGGGTGGAGTCTAGTCTGTTAATCTGGAGATAGCCATTGAGTAGCCAATGAGGCCTCTATGTGGGCATGGCTTTCTCCTGAAACTTCTGGGAAATGTCACGATATTTCCCTCGTGAAGCTGGGACGCTATCTTCCCCAGTGGTTGGGATTTATCTCAGAGATGATAAATCATGGACAAGACAAGATGACAGCGTCCAAGAAGCTGGAGGAGTGGGCGGAGAGACCACACAGCTTTGCCCTGTTGGAGTCAGACCTCTGAAGCTGGGGCGGCCACATGGAGACTTCTGCCAGTGATGAGTTGCTGTTGAAAGACCCTGAACTCTGGAAGCAAGGAGCCATCTGGAGAACCCTGCCAGCGCTGGGTCTCTGCACCCACTGACCTGTGACTTTGTGAGTCGGAAGGAGACTTTATAGACTGATTTCAGGCATATGTGTTAATATCGGACTTATGACTTTGAACTGGACTGGACTCAATGTCCTGTTCCTCTTGTATACAAACTTTTTCCTTATATCTATATGTGTGTCTATGAAATTTGTTCCTCTAGCCTACCTGGACTAACACAACATCTCAGACACATTTTGTTTCAGCTCATCTTTGCAATCCCCTCAGCGCACCATCAAAGCACCCCACTTCCTCACTGTGTTTTGTTTTTATTCTTTTTTCTTTCCTAATTCTTTGTACCTTGTGTTGGGGGTAAATGCTGCCATTTTTATCTGAAATCATCTGAAATTAACATAAGATGAGTCCAAATCCAGGCAACAAGGGTCCCTAAGGGCCAAGGTCTTGGTGGCCCCATTTATTTCTATTGGATTAGTAAGCCTGGTCTCCTTTATGACTTTGCATCCTGCCCCACTTGACCCAGGATCTAACTACTAATGTGATTCATTTCAGAGAAGTTGGTAAGAGTAACACTATCTGGGTCTCCTGGTCTCCAGATTGTAGAGGATGTTTTTATGGTCAAATAGTCCATATTAGAATAGTTATTTTCGTGTGTCTCTGTATTTGCCTCTTTCCTCCAGATGGAGAAAGACCAATAGTTGCACTTTGAGTTGCTGCTCATGAGCTCTAAGACCCCAATCACTGCTCATCGAAGAAGCATGCAGAGCATTGTCTTTGTAAGCTATATTGTGCCATTAGCTCTGGTGTTGCTCCTTCAGACCTTGGTCCTAGTCCTCCAGAAAGCCCGTTTTGAAGATTTGTCATGGGAAAAGAATTTGAAATTCAATGTACCTCTAATTCTTCTACGTTTCAGATTGGTCTGAATCAGCCAAATAATTTTAAATAATTGTCTTGAACACCATTAACTTGAAAGAATGAGAGTCCAGATAAGACTGAATTTATGATATAAGTCTAATATTTAGTGCATATTTTATTTTAGATACAAGAACAGTAATCTGAAACATTTAGTTAATACAGACAGCCTTCACACTGAGTTGGTTCTTATGCCATATCTTCTGCCATTAGCTAATAGTTTATTTACTTCACCTTTCTTATTTTTGCATCTACAGATGCTGGGTACAATTCTGTAAAGAGGCCATTTTTCCAGATAATCCATAAGCAGAAATGGGAAGAAGGAAACTCAATTGACCATGCATTTAAAGGACTTGCTTTGGAGGCTATATATCAACTTGAAATCATCTTGACTTGGACTAAGATAAAATTGAGGACTGGATTAGCATAGGAACCAGAGAAAAGTCTTAAGAGACATTTACATGGCAAATCTTATCATTATGATTTTAAAGCAACTTGGTTTACTAGATTTCACAGGGCTATGAATTAGCTGATCCTTAAAAAAATGAAATGTCTTAAGTAGATTTAAAGGAACAACTATTTAGTTCTCACAAAATGTAATAATGATCCTAACTCTTCCCATTCAGTAATAACAAATTTAGGAAATATTTTAATTTCAAGTTCTTGTTTCTCAAGGAGACAGTTGATGTCAGATGCAGAAGTCTTTGAAAATACTGTGGCTATAATGGTTGTTCAGGAATTTAATCCTATCTCCAGATCCAGATTTGACAACATTGTTTCTGTGTCTTTGGTGCATCAAAGTAAAGATAGAGTCCTAAAATAGCCATGGAGTCAAAGACACATAGAAATTGGAGTTGTAGGGTGTGATAGATGGTGGTTTTCATTCTTTGATGCTTGATACCTGATCCCTTTGACACCTCATGGTCATACAGGTTGGTGTGATTTTTCCATGTGGACTCTGTTGCTTCTGAGTTAGATGGCTGCTTGTTTATTTTAAAGCCTTTAAGATCCCATACATTATATATTTTAATAGCTGGACACCATTAGCTGTCTTCACCATATTTGTTTATGTACACATTTGTCATCAGTGATCATATCAGGAAGATGCACATGCAATGTTATGATTTTTAGTTCTTTGATGCCTGATAACTGATCCCTCTGATACCTCGTGGTCATACTGCCTGGTGTGCTTCTTCCATGTGGGCTTTGTTTCTAATGGATGGCGATTTTACTAGCCCACTATGCCCAAAACAGCCAAGCTTCTTAAGACAGCTTAAGCTTCATAGTTTTTGATAGTGCAAAAATTCTAAAAAAGATTTGTTACTCATTTTTCATCTTGTTCTAACATCTGTACTTCTAAGCTTACATCCAACATTTATCTCTCAAACTTAGCTTTAAATAGCTGATCGTCAACTCAGTAGAATTGTTTTCACGATTTCCTCAGTAGAAAAATCCCTTTGAAAAAATAGATTATTAAAAAATAAAGAAAAATAGATTATTGAGCTAATGGTTAAAAATACAGTAACTACATTTGTTGTCTTCTTCATCCAATGGAGGGAACTGAGTCCCCTTGAAAGAAGGCTAGAACTCTAAAATCTGTAATCTCAGAACCATTGAGCAAATTACAGAAGGTGTGAGCCTTTTTCTGTCCGACTTTGAAAAGTTTGATGTTTGTCACCTTAAACTGGTGGGCCAGAGTTACAGGAACAGGATGAGATAGAAAGATTAAGTTCCTCTGATTGACTAGGTGTTCTGATGTGGCTAGGTCAGTCACATGTGCAAACTTTGGGAATCTGGAGATTTGGGTTTGATGGAGCCAATCAGACCTTCTAAATATTAAGGTCCTGTGGGCCTCCATTATGTCCACTGAGACCTGATTCTGGGCTCTGCCTCTGTGAACCTGAGCTGGAGGTATAATTGAAGCCATAGTTCAACTTGTCAAGACCAGACCAACCTGTTATTTAAAGCTATACCTCCTTGGTTTGCAGCAGCAAATCCATCATCCGTGAGCCTGAGGAAGACATGGCCTGGGGTCATTGACAGTATGCATAAGGGCTTAATGAAAATAGAACCCATGTCGCTTCCTATTCACGGAATCCCCCTCCCCTTTTCAGAGAAGTGCTGGCCTGAGTGTCTGGGAGGGACTCAGAATGAGCACTGTACACGGGACCAACAGCCTAGGGGCTAGTCCAGATCCTGCGTGATACTTGATAGGCAAAGCATTGGTAAGTTTCTGAACTACCCTGTATCTCAGCTGTCTCATATGTAGAGATTAATGATCACCACTCTGAAGTTATTTTTTAGCATAAAAGAGCTAAAGGTTTATATCTTCCATGTGTCAGATATTATAAATATTCCATAAATGGTTAACTGCTGTAATACTATTAGTGTAATCATTAGCTACATGGCTGTCATTTGACTGCTCCAAGTCTACATCCTCATGAATATATAAAATATAATAATGATAGCTCTCTCACGGAGCTATTTTGAAGGTTAAATGGAATGTGTATTAAAAGTATCTTAAGAATGTACCAGGTGGAAAAAATGTACCAGGCATTGTTCAATAAATTAAACTGATTAAAATCCCTGTCCATGAAGAAATTGTGTTCTCATGGGGGGGCATGATGGCAATAAATATATTAAATAAACCAATTATATATTGAATTTTTTTCAGTTGCAGGTGTTTGGGGTGGATGGGCATGGAATAAGGGAGACCACAAAAGAAGTGATGCAATTGAATTTTGTGTTAGTGAAGAATATCTCAAATTACAATGGACCACCAGAATAACAAATGCATTAGTCTTAGAAGAAGTAGAGATAGAATACTCCTTAGAAGTGAGGATGGCAAAGCTTCATTCATCTCATGCACTTTGGACATGTTATTAGGGGAAAACACATCCCTGGGAAAGAATGTCTTATTTGGTAAAATTAGAGTTCACCAAAAATGGAAAGGTGACCTGAGTTGACACCTTGTCTTTAACAGTGGGGTCCCATGTGGTAAACGAGAGGTTGATGCAGGGCTAGGCCGTGCGAGGCTCTGTTGTGGGTAGGGTGGCTAGAAGCAAGAACCAACTGAACAATACAGAAACTGTCAAAAGAGACCAGGAGTGTTCAATTTTGTTTGTTTCTGGGTTTTGGTTTTTTTTTTTTTTTGCATCACTGCCCTCAGGTGGTGGGAGTAGGAGGCGCAGCCTTTGCTCCGTGGAGCTGGAATCGAACCTCTATCCCAGTGGGCCACAGTCCCACACACAACCACTATGCCACCAGGGCTCAGCCAGGAGTATTCAATTTTGAATAGTGGTAAACTGGGCTTCTTATCAAGTAGCTTGTGACCAGTAATGTGAGGGAAAAGAATGAGTTATGGACCCAGCAGAAGAGCATTCTAGGAGGTGCCAAGGGGGAGGGGTCTTGTTTGCTTCCCTCTACCTCTACAAAGAGGGCAGAGTGCTTGGAGTAAAGGGTAATGAGCTGGGCAACAAATGACGTTAGGGATGTGATGAAAGATAGAGGTGTGGCTATTAACTTGGTAACTTTCATAAACAAAGTCTCAGATGTCCTTTTGCAAGTTGTGCGTCAGCAAAGAATAACTTCTCCCGAAAAGATTCAAATAGCATAAGTTTTGGATCCCACAGACCTCATTATTCCTTTGTGAATCTAGGCTGGTTATTCACCTCCTGAAGTCTCAGCTTTCCATCTGTGAAATGGGATCAATAATACTTTAAATTATTTTGATGACTTGCCAAGAACAGTGAACAAGTCAGAGCTCAGGGGATAGCAGTGGCATGCACTTGCACTTGCTTCTTTCGCTCCTGGGCAGTAGGGCTATGAGGAGTAGCTTGGAGTCTCGGGTGGCCCCCCTGTCATCCATATCATTAGCTCAGTGCCGTAGCTTACAGGATCTGTTACTGTGCCTGCTGACTGAGTAGAAGTCAAATGAGATTCAAAGTACATACTGGGTACTGTCATATTCCTTCTGCTATTTTCCACCATAAATGTTTCTCAAGTCTTGTGTGAAACCCAATGTTTCTCAAGCCTTGTGTGACTTAAAAATTAGTGATATTTCCATGAAATGTAACAAGCTGTTAATGACTGAGGAAAAGCCTGACTGACAATTATAAGATAAAGTGAACTGATTACAGATATCCGGGTTAAAGAGTGCAGTGTGTGAGTAACCCTGTCGTTCTAACAAGTCTAATCCCGGGGATGGAGGTGTGGGGGGGATAAAATGCTTTCCCATGATCCAAGTGTAAGATCTCTCCCCTTCCTGCTCAGAAGTTTGTGGCAGACACTATACTTCTGTTTTGCCACCTTCCCTTCTCTAACCCCTCCTACACAGAGCCGTTGGGGTGATCAGATTGTTTTCACAAAGCACCAGAGGAGGGAAACAACAGGTGGCACCAGTATTGAGCTCCACGGGCAAGCTCCAAGCCTTCCTGCACAGGCATCACTCGGAATCCCTAGACTGGGCTGGCAGGCCCTCTTCCAGGTTACCCCTATCTCACATATACAAACCCCAGTCTTAGCTATTTTTATGTGGTTTTCTAAATTCCCTGTCCATGGAAAAATAGCCGATCCTAGAAATAAGTCCTGGTGGCTATATTGGGTAAGAATTATATTACTAACTGCAAGGTCTGTGGTTCAAGTCCACCAGCTGCGCCATAGAAGAAACATCTCTTCTCATAAAGATCTGTAATCTCCCAAGCTGTCTGTATTGGGTCACTATGAGTTAGAATTAATTTAATAGCAGTGCAGTTTATTGATTCAGGCCAGAGGAGAAAACATACATGATGATCAGGGTTGTATGGTACAAGAAATTAAAAACAATACAGCAAAAGCCTGCAATTATGAGGAAATCGCAAAGGAAAAGTGGCTTCAACTAAAAGAGCTCCTGCCCAATGGCCAAACCTGGAATAATATGAGCCACACAAGACATAATATTGTTTGGGATTTTAATCCCAAGAGTGAAATAAACATCAACAATTTTATATGGACCTAAGTAATTGACTAAATAAACAATCAGGGGGAAAATCAACTTGTTTCCCATGCAGGGGAATTCTATATAATCTATATAATTCTATATAATTCTATATAATCTAGATACTCTGTCCTCAAGAAGGTGTGCCCTCCCCCCCCCAAAAAAAAAGAAGGTGTGCCTATATGCAGTGGCTTTCTTCCACAGAGTACACTGTGGAAGGGCAAGAAATATTTTGTAGTGAGTAAACTTGAAAACTATGACTGTGGCCAGGTCAGCAGGGACAGTGATATATCCTGCTGGTCGTGTGGACCCCAACCTCAGTGTGACCATGAGCGAGACCTCACAGAAATCCCATCTACAGAGACAGTCTACAAATAACAGTCCAGGATGTCTCAAAAAACTGTCTAACAAAAGGAAAGCCAGGAGGAACCTAAAGAGACATGATAGCTAGATGCAGGGCAAATATCTTGGATGGAATTCTGTAACAGAAAAAGAATATTATATAAAACTCAATGATCCCTAAATAAAGTATTTAGTTGCACTTAATAACCCAATATTGATTCTCTACCATGCAATGGATGTACCATACCAGTGTAAAACATTCAAAATAAGGGAACCCTTGTGGTGTAGTGGGTTATGCATTGGGCTACTCACCAGGAGTTTACTAGTTTGAAACCACCAGCCCCTCCTCAGGAGGAAGATGAGGCTCTTTACTCCCATAAAGTGGACCCACAGGAGCAGGTCTGCTCTGTCTTTAGTGTCATAATGAATGGAACCTACTTGATGGATGTGTGTTTGGTATTTTGATATTGGTATGGTATATATGAGGAGTTTCTGTATTTTCATTATGTTTTGCAAATCTCCATAATTTTTCTATAAATATCAATCTATTATAAAATTCCGGGAATAATAGTCTCTCTGAAATATAGATTCCCAGTTTCTCAGGTTGTTGAAACATTTTCACTTCTTCACCATCTGTTGAAGTTCTACTCTTGAAGTTAACACATCAAAGACTGGATATTTTAAAATCAAGAAGTTAAAAATCAAGAAGCCAAATCACTCTGAAGTGTGGGGAAGTCGTGGAGATCCAAAACCCATCTGCAAGTTAACACATTAAACACCAGATAAACTCGGAATCCATCTGAAACTTTCCTAATTGTTCAACAAAGCACGAGTCTCTCCTTTCATTGATGCCCCTAACTTCATTGTTGTGTTTACTGTAGCTAATTCATTTATTCACCCACCCATTCAACCAATAGACATGATGTCCTTGTGAAGGTTTTTTATTAGAGCAGGGAGGTGTCATGGTTATGCATTGGGTTGTCATCCACATGTTGGAAATTATAAACCCCAGCATCTCCTCAGGCGAAAGACTGGACTTTCTACTCCCAGGAATAGCGACAGTCTTAGAAAGTCACAAGCATCACTTGGAGTCATCACTGAATCAATGACAGTGACTTTTCTAGACCTGAGCACTGTTGATATGCTAGACAGGACAAGGCCTCTTTATAGCAGCCGCCCGTGCTTCAGCAGCATCCCTCCCTCTACCCATCCAGACCAGTAGCACACAATTACCCTTCTCCTCTACCACCGGTCAGTTTTGACAGTCAGACATGGCACTGGCAATTGCAAATATACCTTAAAGGGAGGTGGCAAAATCACACTCCCACTGTCTAATAATCCCTCCAGTCCCAACCCTCACCCCTGCAACCTATTTACACACCGTCTCCCATTGAGAACCACTGCATCATACTATGCATTCTCAGGGGGGTGGGTATGGTGGTGTCTTACATTTTCTCTTCCTTTTCCCCACTCCCCTCCCTTTTTCTTACTTCTATTATTACTAAACCAGTGTATTGGGGGCTCTTACAGCTCTTACAACAACCCGTATGCCAATTGTATCAAACACATTTTGTATATACGTTGTCATCCTCATTTTCAAAATATTTTCTTACTGCTTGAGTCCTTAGGATTAGCTCCTCTTCTTCCCCTCCCTCTTCCACCCTCCAACCCATGTGGACCCCTGATAGAATATAAATTATTATTATTTTCATATCTTACACTGTCTGCTGTCTGCCTTTGCCCACATTTCTGTTGTTTGCCCCCCTGAAAGGGGGAGGGGTACATGTTGATCATTGTATTTAGGTCCCCATTTCTCCCCCTTTACCCCCACTTCCCCCTACCTTCATGATATTGCTAGACCCATTACTGTTCTTGAGGGGTCTATCTGTTATGGATTCGTGTGTTGAGAGCTCATATTGGTGCCAGTGTACATGCTCCAGTCTAGACATTTTTAAGGTAGAAGTGGGAGCATGATAATGTGGGTGGGGGAGCCTTAAAGAGTTAGAGAAATGTTGTGTGTTCTGTTAATGCTATGCTATGCCCTGGCTGGCTCATTCCTTCCTTGAGACCCTTCTGTGAGGGCATGTCTAATAATCTACAGATGAACTTTGGGTCTCCTCTCTGACACCCATCATTTACATCGATATATTTGTATTGGGTCTTCTGATGTCTGTTATCTGATCCCTCATGATCACACAGGCTAGTGTGCTTCTTCTAGCCTGCACTTATTGCTTCTCTGCTAGATGGTCCCTTATTTAACTTCAAGTCGTTATGACCCCAGGCTTTATATCTTTTAATAGCCAGGCACCATCAGCTTTCTTTAACACATTAGTGTATGCACCCATTTTGACTTCAATGATCATATCAGGAAGGTGAGCATCACAGAATGCCAGGTTATTAGAACAAAGTGTTCTTGTGTTGAGGGAGCACTTAAATCAGTGATTTTCCACCTGTGTGCATGACCCTTTGTAGGTCACACTACACTTTTCACAGGGGAAACACGATTCATAACAGTAGCAAAATTACAGTTATGAAGTTGAAATAAAAACAAATTTATGGTTGGGGGGGTCACCATAACATTAGGAACTGTAATAAAGGGTCACAGCATTGGAAAGTTCAGAGCCACTAATGTCTAATGAGACCCAATGCCATCTGCTACTTTAATATTTAACACTTGAATATATGTAAATAGACCTACATCTCTATTAATATACTTACATGTGCTCATGCCTATATTTGTACCTCTTTAAATGTCTTTTGCCTCTTACTTCTTTCCACTATTTATTTTTACTTTCTTCCTGTCCCACTATCATGCTGGACCTTAATTCGATGCTTAGAACTTTCTCTTGACTATAGTGCACTTGATCAAACCTCGCATACGTAACTGCTTGCCGTCAGTTTAGATCTCTCATTGTTCTCTGGCCCCTGGGTTTGTTGGCTTCCCCCTCCCTTTCTCCCGCCTCCTCCTCTCCCATGTTCCCCTAAAGCCACTGGGATTGGTTAACCTGCCTACCTTATATGGATAGACATGAGAAAAGAAGAAGAGGAGGAGAGAGAGGTAGGAGAAGAAGAAGAGGAAGAAGAAGAAGAAGTCTATGATTAGTTCCAAGTCTGTCTGTTGACCCTTCTGAATGTTTTCCAATTGGATTTGTATCAAATAGTATCATGCCATGCCCATTGATTTTGAAGTCTATTTTGGGATTCTTCAGAGACTTCACTTCGCTTTTCTTCCCTTGCTGCCTGTTGTGCTCCTTTCTTGTTTTGCTCCAGTGGTGGTGGGTGTGGTCAGAGGGGGCACAATCCCTGCACTGTGTCTCTAATACTATCTCCCATAGCACTGTGGGTGAGGGGACGTCACGTGTTATGGTAGGGCTAGTTCTCTATGCATTGGCTGCTCCAAGCAGAAATGCAATCCTTGAGACTTCGTGGACCAGATGCAGTTCTCTCTCTCTCTCTCTCCCTCCCTCCCTCCCTCCCTTCGTCTCAGTTTGCTCACATGCGTCTGGGAAGACCCTCCACTCACCCTGGGATATATCGTCAGTGCTGCCTTCTGTAATGTATTCTTCTGAGGAGGGTTAGGCATAGCTGGCACTGGGGTCAGCCCCACAGACATTTCTGTTAGCTTGCAGCTTTATCCAGGTATATTGCCTTCAAGGTTTGGCACCCCAAGTTGAGGTCTGTTCTTTTTCTTGCTTTCCTATGGGGACCCCACCCCCACCCCTGTGTGTGGCTTAGTGCCCTGTTCCACCATTATCCACATCCTCCTTTTTTTTCCTCCTCCCCATTGTTTCTAAAGTGTCTACCATATACAGGATTTTCACATATTCCTTAAAAATTATAGCACAATAAATTTTATGAGTGTCTGCTTAACAAATGTTTGCAGAGTTTCTCTGCCAATTGAATGCTAAATGCCAAGAACCCTAAGTGTTATGAGCCTAGTCCTGTGAAATACAAAAGTTCTTCCTGAATTCAAACCTTGATGCTGGGAGAGCTAATGTCTGTTTGCTGGTCACATGGGGGTGTCTTTGTGTCTCTGGAGAGCACACTTAACTGATACCCTGTAGGTCCAAAAGACCTGAAAGTTCACCACTGGTATTTTAGACAGCCCAGAGGCTCCCCTGTTCAGATCTAGCAAAGTGTGCCAAGCACCAGGCTGCCAATAAATGTTGATGAGTGCATGGAGGCCCTGGAACCAGTCAACTAAGCCATATGAAGCATCCTTTAAAGTCCATAACCATTTTCTCTGGTGACCCTGTTATTTGTGTGGGGGGTTGGGCAGACTGAAATCGGGATTTGGGAAAAGCAGCTCTGGAAAATGACTCCCAGACCAGATTTATGACTCAGGCTCCTGGAGAAGGGGCAGGCAACATAAAAAAACTATCTCCCAGGCGGTGTTCTCTACCTGAAATTCCCTATCACCAGAGTATCGGGTGCTTAGCATGAGTGGGAACTCAGAGAATCTTAAATGCAAAGATAACATAGGCCAGAGCTCTGAATATAATGCATCTAAATCCTGAAGCTACTTTATTCTGTGCTTTCCTGTGTCTTGATACAGGCATCCCATATCTTTCGCTTCCTGGGTGGTTTTTTGTTGCTTTTAAAGCGTAGCCCGGTAATGCCTGTCTTTCTCCAGATTATCCATCAGTAGGCGAGAGAAGCCCTTAGTAATTTTCATCCACAGAAGCAAATTGTCATGTCTATTCGTTCCCCTAACTCCACTCCCACCCCAACTCCCCCAGGCCTGCTCTGATATTGTCCTTGGTTATCGAGTTATTTCTCAACACGTCCCCTTCTCTTTCTCTCTCTGCAGAAGGAGGGACATGTGAAGTGATAGCCGCACACAGATGTTGTAATAAGAATCGCATTGAGGAGCGGTCGCAAACAGTAAAGTGCTCCTGTTTACCCGGGAAAGTGGCT
Organism: Nesogale talazaci; assembly: GCA_004026705.1. Taxonomy (NCBI): domain Eukaryota; kingdom Metazoa; phylum Chordata; class Mammalia; order Afrosoricida; family Tenrecidae; genus Nesogale; species Nesogale talazaci. Next base: position 113,853 of record PVJH01001124.1, on the reverse strand, counting down.
GGAACAACCAGAAACCGACCTTCCTGTGTTGATGGTAAGGGCCTGCTTTTGTCTTTCTGCATAGGTGTTCACCATGCTTGAAATGCTTTCCGATTCCATCTAAACATGACTCCTGGAAAGGAAACGCTGCGCAACTGCCAGGAAAGAGCGTGGATTCTTCAGTCTGTGTTTGGGATTCTTGAATCAGCTCCTTTTGCATATTTTTCTCTCTTCCTTTTAGAAAAGATTAAGCCAAGGTGCTTTTGTTTGTTTATTCAAATCAGGAAGGAGAGGTTTCCATTCTTTGCATATTTCATTAAAATAGTTATGAAACAGCAAGCAAAAATATGCAGGGCTTGTGGGTGAGAAATTCACCAGCCCTGGTTCAGGACCTCTCATGGGGCCGTGGTCAGGATCTGAAGTTGTAATGCTTGCTTAGCGGCTCTCCACTTCAACTCAAGGAGAGCGTGTACACAGAGGTGAGATGCTGCCCCTCTGCTTCATCTTCATGGTCATTGATATGATTGGTCCATTGATGCTGTTCCTTCTGACCTGGAAGGCTCATGTTCCATTTGGTAAACTGTATGTGATGATGATGATGATGATGATGATGATGATGACAGTAAAAGAGACAATAGCTTATGTTCGAACTTTTAAGTGGTAGGGTCTAACTTGTCCTGCCTAACTGTGCTTGAAGGTTCTTTTAAGATGAGTATTGGCTGGTGACCTCAGATCCTCGCTAAGTGGACTTCTCCAGAGGAACTTGCTGTTCTCACAACAGGGCATCTATCTTCCCTTAGTGATCCAAAGGAATAATCCAGAAGACATGGTGTCTTTTGTGACCTACTCTCCAAGTTACACTTTATTATTTCCACAACATCCTATTGGTTATGCAAATTAGTCATAGGCAATATGCCAGGGGAGTACAAGGGCCAGAGTGTAAGGAGGCAGAGATCATCTCACTCCCACTCTCAAAATGAAGAAATTGATGCTTAGAAAGAATAAGTAATTTCCCCATGTTCCTATGGCTATTTAGTAAAAGCTTGACTATTATACCCAGTTTCATTGGTTCGAAAACCAAGTGTTGGTTCCCACCTTTTGAAAACAATTTCATGTGCTAGTCTATATGAGTGAGTCTTTTTCAAAAGGATTACATAGGAGAGGCTACCCCAAAACAACTGGAATTGCCTTAGACGGAAGAGAGCTTTCATAGTAAGCATTTTTTCCACTAGGCAAGCATAGAACAACTCATTCGAGTTAGTGCACCCAGTGGCATTACCTGGGAAGGTTCTCTAAAATTCACAGTGAAATTTTAGGTAAAAGTCTTTCACTCAAACATCTTTTTTTTTTTTTGATGGCTAATTTAAAAGAACAGTATATGACTATGAGATTTGTTTCTTGGTTGGGAGCTTACAAGGACAGCTTACACTTGAGACAAACTCAAGTGTAATTGATTTTCTCATTTCAAAAAAGGTGAAATGATCACAAACCTCATTTTGGACATCTTTCAACTTCCTGAATTGGTGAAAATGTTGACTCAGTACATTTGGAGTTTGTTCCACCAGGTCAGACTGTTAATCAAGCTTTCTATTTAGAGATTCTGAGAAGATTGTATAAAAGTGTGTGACAAAAAAGGCCTGATTTGTGTGAGAAAAGGAACCACCATGACAAAGCACCTGCTCTCGCAGCCATCTCAGTGCACCAGTTTTTGGCAAAAAGCAGCCTGCCTCTCTTGCCCCAGGTGATTTTTTTGTCTTTCCAAATGCAAATGAAGAGAGATATGAAAAGACAGCAACTTGGTGAACTAGAAGAAGTGAAAAAAAGTGAGGGAGGTGCTGTGGGACATCCAAACAGATGAGTTTGAAAAATGAATCCAAGAATGGAATCGCATATTTGATAAATATTTTAAGTGTAATGGAGAGTACTTTTTGAAGGTGATAACATTGTTTGGTTAAAAAAAAACAAATTAAATCAATAACTTTGAAAAATAATTCAATTTTGCATTGGGGAAGTACCCGCTAATAACTCTCTTCACATTTTATCACTGATTATTTTATATTTGGATCTGATTGTCTTCTCAAAGTCTTCAGTAAATTACCAGGAGCTAAGTGAGTCACTGCTGAGGGTCACATTGCAGGTGCAAGAATGTCTCCTGATTTGGAAACCACTGTCCTTCTCCTGAGAAGAGAGAGACGTGACAATTTTCAACTGCCTTCGTGTCTTAAGTTTTGAGTGTTGCTATAACCTAAAATGCAGCAATTAGATCATTTCAAAGAACAAAGTTTTAATTTTTCTCAGTTCTAGAGATTAAACTCAAATCAAGGCTTTAGTCTTGCTCATTTCTCCCTTGTATGTGGGCCAAGAGATACGTTGGCTCCTTGAACAGCAGACAGTTGTCACACAGAGTCTGTCTTCCCTAAGCTTTGGGGGGTTGTGTCTAATTTGATATTTTTATAAATAAAAATGATCACTTGGTTTGATGTAGTTAATATAAAATTTCTATTTTTCAGCAGGATTAAATCCACTGGCATAGTGGTTAGGATGTTAACATATTTTGAAGGGCACAATTTAATCCATCATTTTTATTTTGTTTTCATCATGAATCATTAGGTTATTAGTGTGAGAAATACACTCACATTATGGCTAGGCAAAAGTGAGTTATTTTAAGGAAAAACAGAAGTACAGAAAAAACAGTTGCAAAGAGCTTAGCCAAACCTCTTGAAATATATGAATTTTTCAGGCCACTGGCATCTCATTTTCTTTGTCCCTGGGTCGTACCCTCCTTGACCCTTGTATTACTCCATCTTCTCTAAATGGACTGGTGCCTTCTTCAATAATTTTTGTCTATGTTTCTTCATAAATTAGAATCTAGTATGGGATGTTTACTTCCCATACTGGAATAAATTCCAGTTTCATGGTGCCTGATGGCATAGTTTCAAGACCTTGCATTTAATTCTAGTGTTTCGACTGCATTTCCCAGGAGACAAATCAGCTTAGCCAATAGGACAAGAGCATGTTTAACAGCTGTTCAACCTATTCAATGGGAAGGTGGCCAATTTTGAAAAGGAATGGAAAAAGAAGTCTATGTGAGAATACACTGTGATCAGTGGTTCTCAAATGGGGCAGTTTCTGTTCTCCACCCCTGGGGTGTATTTAGCAATGTCTGGAAAGATTTTCAGTTGCCACACTGGGAAATACACCAGCATCTTGTGTGTGCAGCCAGCGATGCTGCTGAACAGCCTATCTTGCCCAGACAGCTCCCACAGCAGAGAGTGGCTCTAACAAATGTCCACAGCATCCAGATTGAAACACCCTGCAAGGTGCGCCTGTTCTGCATCACAGGCTGTAATCTCTGTGCAGGAAAAGGCCAGAGGCAAGACTAATAAAGCTGTTTTGCCTTGCCCTTCTTTCCAGAGGAGACTCTTGGCTCTAGAAGCTAATAAGCATTATAAAACCATGATAGTTTCTCATGTTCTTTGCCAAAGACAGCACTGAGGTTACTAACTATAAATCTCCATTTTGTTTCCTGCTGATTTTTATCTCTAATGATCTAGAAGTAGAACTGCCTTCAGGATTTGGAGGCAAGGCACATGGTCCTTGTCTCGGCTGGCAGTGGGGGGAAATGACTTCTGGCCCCTAGTGTTTCTGAGAAGCTAAACCACATAATGGCAGTATTTTGTCACTCAGAACAAATTTGTTTGACTTTGGGAAATCTGAACACTTTAAGGTGTGCAGATAAGAGAGTTACAAATCTTCCAAGCAAAAGTCAATGCTGTATATAGAGTATTCTTGTCTCAAGATGATAGTTCATAGTTTTCTTTTCATTTCATGCTTTCAGAATCCTAAATCCATTGGCATGCATGTGCAATCCTGTGCATTGCTGTTATCCACGTGGAGTGTACGTAAATATGAATGGCACCAGTGTACTTATTGCAGTTGTGTATGATGAAATCCTAGAGACATGGGTCTATTCTGTGCTGGACCAGTTACCAATAGAATGACCTTGGACATATTTATGTGCTGAACATATTTCCTCATATGTAAAATGGGAATAATAATTATTTCTATTGTGTAAACCTATAGTGAGAATTAAGGAACTTGTGTGTATAATGTGTTTCCAGTGTCTTGTTCCCATCAAGTGCTGACTCACTGATGCTGTTTTCTAGCTTATGAAAAGTTTGATAATACTTACAAAACTAGATTGTTGAACAGTCTTGTTTCCTGTTAATTAATGACATAACATCCTAGCCACCTTTTCTTTATTTAAAGGACATTCTGTCTACTCATGAACAGAAGTGGAGAATTCCATCAATTAGGGTGATGGTGATTGGTTGCAGGTACAACATGTTCAAAAATGGAGTCTGAGGTAAAGGCTTCAGAGTAGGCTGTCTGACAGTTCCTCAGGTTCGAGTCCACTGCCTGGGTGGTTTGTGCTCTGCACTGGTGCGTGGTCTGCTCCTGCTCCTATGATGAGTGCAAACTGGTCAAAGGGCAAATGTTTTCTGCTGAAAATCCTGGGGTCAGGAGTGTGGGGTATCCCTCCCTCCCCATGAACCATCTGCACTGGTCTCTTTTGAGTCCCTTCTACATTGCTGCTCAGTCACCATCTTGCTCCATGGTGCCAATTTCTTTTCTGGGAGCCATTTCCAACTAATGATACTGGATCTTACTTATATGGATTAATCATCATCAATACTGCATGCTCATTATGGGAATTTTGAAAGCTACGGAAATATATCCACATCTTAAACTTATCCATAATATCACTCAGAAATTATTATTCTCTTTAAGATAGCACTTTAATGTCAACTCAGAGAGACCCTATGGGACAGAATGAAACCACCCCTGTGATTTTCCAAGATTACGACTCTTTACCAGAGTAGAGCTGGCTGATTTTTTCAAACTGTTGCCCTTGTAGTCAGTAACTCAAGGCATTACATCTATGCCACCAGCCCTCCCTCCTCTAGTTTTATCCACAGTTAATTAGCACATTTATAACAAAGGCTTTTCCTTGAAGAAAGCGCTTCACTGTTGTCTTGTGAATTTTTTTGCCTGATATAAGATGGATATCTCCATAGTTCATATGTACATATGTATTCTTCACACAACACCATTGTTGATAGCTTCATATGATTTTAGGGATTCTTTATAAATTTAGCTAATTTATCCATATTTTTCTTTTTTAATTAGCTAATATATCCACTTGAGAATGTTTACAAAGTCTCTTGCATTTCCCTGCAGTTCCCCAAGAGTGCATAGAAGCCATCTTTTCTTCACACAGCAGCTGCTGACAATCCACACACTGCATCTGTCCTCACAAATGATGCATTTCCATGGCAGGTACTCTGATCACTGTCATTTGATCACCTTTAAAATTGCAGTTCAGTTGCCTTCTCCAGTGTTTTCGGAAACAGAAGAATAGCAATGAGTTTTAAAAAGAAGCATATATTGAATTGTTCCATGGTTCAAACAGGAACCCAAATGATTTTAAATGCTACCATTTGCGAGTATAATTTTACCAACTTCTTCAGAAGTATAATTTCTTATAGAGTATTTGTTAAGCTTTTCAAATTCTTGGAATTTATTTTAGTAGATGATTATACCTTTGGACTCATGCTTAGCACTGTTTCAGAGAATATATAAGTTGTTCAACTTACAATTTGTATCCCATGTGTTTTATTGCTTAATTATCTTAGTGCTTAAAATGAGAGGGCATCTTATTTAATATGTTTGGCTGAAAAAACTAAAACTGCATAATGTGCAAACATACAGTAATTTCAAATTACTTTTCAGGAGATAAAAGTTAAAATCAAATAAAAATTCATAAAAAAGATGATGATTAAAGCACAATTAATTACTTAAGGGAGAATTGTTCTAAGCAGTTGGTATAAAGCAAGAAAACTTTGTTTATAGGTGACTTGAGAAGCCTGATAACATGATGGTGATGCACGAGGCTACTTACCACAAGGTTACAGTCTGAACTATCAGCCACTCTGTGGAAGAAAGACGTCAGTAGGGTGGCCAGAAGTTCCGCTTTTTAATAATTTAACAATGTCCCGGGGCATTTTTTTTGTTTTGTTTTGGTTCATTTTTTTTGTGACATCACTGCACTGGTGGGAGTAGGAAGCCCAGCCTTGCTCCTGGAGAGCTGCTGCTTGATTTGAACGGTCAACCCTTTGGGCTGCACTCTTGTACACAACCATTACACCACCAGGGCTCAGCCGTCCCAGGGCATTTTAAAATTAAAATAAATATATCACAATACTATTTTACATTCTATGAACATTTTTGTTGCTCCATATAGACCAAAATTTTAATCAAGGACTTCCCCTCCCCCCGGTCAATGGTGTCCCCCTTAAAATCTGGTCACACTCTGTCCTATCCTGTGGCTCTGTTAGATTTGACTCAATGTCAATGAGCTTGAGTTTTGAGTTTTGCAATTTTTATAGCATAAAAAATAATCTCAATCTCACTGGTGTAAGAATAATTTAATATAATTAATGCTAACAATATAATTGATAACATATATGAAGCTTTGCCATATGCCAGACACTCGTGTATTTTATAGCTTTCCACTTACAGTGGAAACTTGAACCTCGACATTAATCCATTCTAGAACTATTCTAGAAGGAACATCAAAATACAAAGCAGTTGAATTCCGAATTAATTTTGTCCCATAAGAAATAACTGAAAAGGGGTTAATCTGTCCTCAACCACCAACTTTTTACCTTGGCCTTGCCTTTTTATACAAAACATTACACAGGAATTTCAAAGTAAATAAGGTCAGAGTTGAATAATATAATTTAAATTAGAAATACAAAATTTAAAAAGATTTTAACAACTACAGGATGGCCAATACCTTGAGACTGATGAGAATCTGGATCTGTGAACACAAATGTGGAGAGGAGATATGGAGAGCAAGTCATTGTTTAGAAGAGGAATCCCTTCCCATAAAATCAACTGGTAGCTGTGTGTCAGTTTTTTCTCTTTGCCTTTTTTCATTAGGAACTGGCTGACTTTCTCTTAAAAAAAAAATCCATCGAGGTCTGCTATTGGGGTTTCCTTAACTGTTTTCTAAAAGGGTTTACTAAATTATCATCAAGAATACGGATAGTATGGTTAACTGTGTTAATCATGATGATTCTTTTTTTAAAAAAAAAAACACTTTCTTTTTGTTGTTCTTTTTTTAGAATAATTTTATTGGGAGCTCTTACAGCTATTATCACATTCAATACATCATCTGTATCAAGCACATTTGCACACATGTTGTCACATTCATTTCCAGACATTTTCCACTTGAGCCCTTGGTAGAAGCTCCGCCTTCCCTCTCCCCACCTTTTTTTAATGAATCATTTTATTGGGTACTCATGCACCTCCCCTCATGATCCATACATCCATCCATTGTATGCAGGCCTCATTTGCACACTTGCTGCCATCATCACTCTCAAAACTTCCTCCCTCACCTAGGCCCCCAGTCCCAGCTCCCCATATTTCCCTTCCCCTCTCCCCACCCCATGAACCTTAAATAATTTACAAGTTGCTATTGCTTTCTCATATCGTACACTGTTCCATGTGTCCCTTCACTCACTCCCCTGTTGGCCTTGCCCCAGAGAGGAGGCTATATGTAGATCCCTAAAATTAGTTCCCCCTTTCTATTCCACCATCCCTCCATCCTCCCAGTATCACCACTCCCATCACTCGTCCTGAGGGAATATCTATCTTAAATTCTCCATGTTCCCAACTCCAGTGTGCATCCCCTGCTCCCGCCGGACTTGTCTGGTAGAACCTGGAGCATGATCGTGGGTAGGAGGAAACATTTGAGAACTAGAGGAAAGATGCATATTTCGTTGTTACTACACTGTACTTTAACTGGCTCATCTCCTTCCTGCAACCCCTTTGCAAGAGGATGTGGCTTCACCTATTGATGGGCCTTGGGTTGCCAATCTGTACTCCCCCTTATTTATAATGATATCATTTTAGTTCTCCAATGCCTGACACCGCATCTCTTCAACACCTCGCGGTCACACAGGCTGGTGTGTCTCCTCCATGTGGGCCCTGCTGCCTCTGAGCTGGACAGCCAACTGTTTACTCAAGCCTTTAGGAACCCAGACACTATATCTTTTCATAGCCGGCAACATCAGCTTTTCTCACCACATTTGCGATCACATCAGGAAAGTGAGCACACAATGTTATGCTTTTAAGTTCTTAAATCCTGATAACGGATCCCTTTGGCAACTCATGTCTTAAGAAAGTGTTTTTTGATGAGTCATCAAAAAACACTTTCTTAAGACATACTTTTTAATCTAAAAACAGTACAAAAAGTAACAAAAACTAAGAAAATGATAGCAAAACGGTGGGAGCAAAGCTGCAAAAGCTTTAAACCCATGCTAACGATACCAACTAATGCCACGTAACTGAAACATGAACTACTTTTGTTTGCAAAAATCACTGGATTGGATTGCATTGGATCTGGTTCCAATGTTTTGTTGGCACTCCACTGAAAAATTGTTTCCACATTTCTGTCAAAATTCGATTATGTAGAGTACCAATGCAGTTGCATATCAGAGTTCTACTGCATTTAATCCTCAAATCCTTTTTTTTAAAAAATGAACTGATCAGGAAACGGAAGCAAAGTAATTAGATATGTTCAAAATCATGCAGCCAGTAAGTGGCACCCAGGAAGCCAGCTCAGGTGTTGTCTCAGAATTCAGTAAGCATATGCAAACGAGTATTTGGCATAGATGCATGCCATATTCTATAGCCTAGAAAACCCAACTATATAGAGAGTTACAGAAGGATCCAGTACTGCTGGCAGTACATGCCCACCCACCCGCCCCACCCCGGAGAGGCTTCCATGTCTAACGGATGATTGCCAGAAAGTATAAACAAGTGTATAAACAGTGCATTCCATTATGGAAACTTCCTTGATTAAAGCATGAGTGGGATGAAATGCCTGTCATCTGGAAAAAAAAAAAAGTCATGCAGTTTCCTCGGTTTTTATTCTCAGGTAATTTATACCTTAGGATAAAGTATTCTCGTGTACTTTATACTTGGTCACACTGTTGCCTTGCTAACCAACCACAAGATTGGCAGTTCACATATACCAGCTGCTTTGTTCCTACAAAGAAGAGGATGACTGTTTCCCTAAAGATTTCCAGCAGGAGAAACCCCAAAGGGCAGTTCTACTCTGCCCTCTACTGTCACCGAATCTGAATCTACTTGATGGCAGAGTTTAAACGGAACTCACTGTTGTTGAGTGGATTTGGACACAAAGTGGCCCTAAGGGCTCCCAGGATATAAATCTTTTAAGCAATCAGATAGCCCCTTTGCTTTCTCTGAGGAGCAGCTGGTGGACTTGAACCAATAACCTTACAGTTAGCAGCTCAAGGTTTTCTGGACAGGATGATTGGGGTCCCTTTTGAGTGAAGGTGGTATAAACATTGGGGGATGAATTGTTTAAATTACTAGTTAGTGTGTGGGCAGGAATTCTTAAATGGACTGGGGTTTTAGCATCACTCTTCAGAAAAAGATCTCATAAATTCATATGCCTTGTATTTTGACTCAGTGTGAGCATGACCATTTTAATGGGCCCTTATTAGTAATTTTGGCTCCTTATTCTCACTTTTCTCAGACTAGATCACCAGTTGGAGGAAACAAGAAGAGAGGCCTGATTATATCACATACTTGGCTAGCTTTCTTAGCGATGGAAATTTTATTGTTCTTAAACCGATAGTATACAATTAATATAATAAAAATAGACATGCTCAATTATATCTGTGCAAGAAGAAAAACACACTATAACAAAACAGTTTGTTTCTGGTTTATCATAATGTGCTTCCAAGATGAGAATAAAAGGACAGAATAAGAGATAAAGAAAGATTTAGGCACACATAGAGACAGACAGACTGACAGGGAAAGGGACACATGAACATAGGGAGGACACAAAGAGGACAAGGGAAGGAGAGAATCAAAGAAAGGAAAACTAAATCGAGAGACACTTAGGAAAGATATTAAAATATTGTTACATAGACTGCATTGATTTGATTCATTTTTTTCAAATCACTTATCTTCAATCTTGAAGTTTATAGCTGTATTTTTGCTACATGTTATGTAAAATTATGAAATAACATTTGTTTGACAGAATTAAAAACTAACAGTCATTTTTCAAATTCCATGATTTGAAATTCCAGAAGCAGAAGTTCAGCAAAAATTTCTTCTGCAGCTTGCTCCCTTAGAAAGCACATAATAATTTTTTTGGACCACATACCATCATATTCTCCAGAGAAAGTCCTGGTATTGAAAATATCTGAAAATGGAAGGAAATTTGAACTCTTCAATAGTTGACCATTGGATCAAGTGAAATAAGTATGAAAAATACAACAAATGATTGACCCTTTGTCGACTTTCAAAATATAGCATCACACAGGAGCTGAGAAGTCCTTTGTACAAGGTCCTTGAACTTTGGGCTCAGGCTTCCCAAAACATTTTGACCACATTCTCCTTTTTAGTGGATATATTAGTCACATTGTGCAGTCCCGATATTCCATGATACAGACGTTTGATCAAATTACTGTTCATTTAATGGATTCTAGTCCACCTGGCCATTCATTCTCCCAGGAATGGCTTTTAGTTCTTCTAAGTTTACTGAAAATTCCTATGCCAAAGCTGACCAAACAGTACATAGCTTGTTCCAGTAATAATGAGATCTATATTATCTCAGTGACAGGTGTAGTTTGGAAATAATCTAGAGGCCTTCTGGAGCAAACAATAATGAAAAAATTAAAGCCCTTAGATTTATTCACAAATATTAAATGGTTTAGGGGATGGAAAAGATGACCTATTTTGGTTCCACCATTTATTATTTGTCACCTGCACACAGTGAAAGACCAAGATAACGAATTGCTGTGGTGGGTCGGGATGCTCACTACAGCAGTGGCCTGCAGGCCCTTCGTTAACAATGCTGTTTGAGACTCAGTTTACTGAGTGCGCTTCTGCTTGCTTACTCAATTTACTGGTGTGCTTCTGCTTGATTGAAGGAATTCTGAGCTCATTTGGCTTCACCAGAGTTTTTCTGGGTGAGGATTCTGAGTAACAATTTAAATTGTACTTATTATTTTTTTAAAAAAAGGCTTCTATAGAACCATTGCAAAATTGTGGCCTTTTTCTCAGCCCTAATTTCTGGATTGTATGTAAATTTTCTTCTGAAAAACATCTGTTTCCTTTCTGGGTACCTATAACTGCCCAGGCAGGCAAGTCATGCCTTTGTAATAGAAAAGAGAGGGAAGAAGTACAAATGGGATGAGAGGCGCATTTGTTTGTCTCAGAATAAAATAACAACACAGGAATTAGCATTCAGAGATCTCTTCAGGTATCTTTAGAAATGGAAGTTATCATTATTCCTCTTCTTTTACTCTAATTTAGAGAAGCAGTCTCAAATTGACAGCTCACTAGCAGAAACCACACTCAGACCTGTTGTGCAGGTTGGTGGAGTGTTGGGCAAGTTAACTTTACAAGTGCCTGAGTAGGAAAGGACAGTTACTCCTTAGTTCTTGTCGGACCCACTAGGTCAGTGACTGTTGACTTGATTCTGACACATGCTGACTTCCAAGCATAGGACTATGCTCCATAGAGCTTCAATGTCTAGAGTTTGTTGTTGTTGTTCTTGTTGTTGTTTTAATTACATCTTCCAGTCTTCTTTTGAGGCCCCAATGCGTGGACTTCAAACTCCTGTTGTCAAGGTGACAGCTGAGCATATTCATTATGTGTGTTGCCTCAGTACTCCTCAGCACTTCCAGTGGGTGTAACAAACTGCAGTTCGCTGCCTTATCCCTAAAATGAAAATGTTAGCACCTACCTGCCATAGTCACTGCCTTACAATGCTCAAGTTTGGAAGCAAATTAATTTGTTGGAAAAGGTGCATTTATCTTAGAACCAATATATACAGCTTGATGGAAAACGGAAAGTCTTGTACACTCAAACAACAATGAAGATAAAGATAAAAATAATTTCCCCTTTTCTCCTGATTTGTTCAATCCTCTTCACATCCCAATTGCCAGAAAGAGCAACTCTTAGCAGATTTCTGTGTATCTTTCCAAAAAATAGATATGCACAAGCAAACCTCTAAAATATACTGTAAGTGAAACTGATATTACATACATCGTCTGAACTTACATATGAATAATATAAGTAGATATGGTAATAAAGAGTTCACTGAAAGATAACCAAAAAAGCGCTGTTAACCATAGACCAAAAAAGCTTCCCATCACTCAGTTGAAGATAGTAATGTTTTTCATCAACTAGGCAGAGATGGAAAGTTTGATGATGCCCAGCAATAATAAGGGAGGAAAGGAAAATTACATTTAAGTCATACTCAATGAAGCTTACAAACTGAATTATTTAGCGACTTTTCTCTAATATCAAAAAAAAGAAGACAAATATGAACTTTTGTAACAATACTGGATGTTTGGGGCAGAATATAAATTGAGTGGATTCTAACTGCAAGTGGGAATATTATTTAGCCACTATTCTTGGACATACATTTCCAAAATGTTTGCACATCATAAATCTAGTTATCCTCTCAGAAATATTCCAATGTCTAAACCATTGCAATGGGAAAATCATACATGAAAGCATATGAGGGCACTCCAAAAAGTTCGTGGAAAAATTCCATCACCTTTCTTTTTCAATCGCATTGCCTTTCAATTCCATTTTCCAGAAATGTTTGCAGTTCCCTCATACTTAGTACATAATTCCCAAAGCCATTTATTGTCATAATAGGTCCTGACTCATAACAACTTTATTAGGACCAAGTAGAACTGCCTCTTCAGTTTCCAAGGCTATCAATCTTTACAGAAGTACATGGCCCCTGTCCTATTTGTTAACAGTCTAGCAGTTTAACCATGGTGCCACCATTGCCCCTCATATTTTTATACTGGGATCCACTAAAATATTGTCAAGAGAGTGAGAGAGAATTTGTGGCACACCCCAAATTCTCATCCGTTTTCTAGCTGTCATGAACTTGGTCAGACATAACTCTAAATTTATCAGCAAGGAATTTCTCTAACTAGCCTCAGAGTCATTGTTTTTCCATGATCTCTAAAAAGCTCAGGTGTTCTCAAACACTTGTTCTTGTCTGATATGAGCACACTGTTAATCAATTCTTACTTTTAAAAAAGAGAGAAAGCTTAAAGAGAGAAAGAGAAGGAAAATAGCAAAAAATATTGCTCTAAATCTAAGAAGTCAGTTTCTCATCCGTCTATCTGAGCTCCAGCCTAGATAAGATGAGGTTTCATGGTCCTGTGTTATTAATGTGTTGTCCACATGAATAATGAGTGAGGCTTGTGAATTATTTCACATTTCTAGGAAAATCTATATCCCTGTCCTTCTATACCAGCCCTTGATGCTGCTGAAGAAACAAGTACACTTCTGTGTAGAAGAGTCTGATAATTTCATCTGAAGCTCCTGTACATTCCCCTCAGGGAGTATATAGAAATTTATATACATGCAGAATATTTTGAAAAAAATAATATGTCCCTCCAACTACTTATGGTTTCTTTTTAAAATCCAGAGCACTATCTCTACTCCAAGCATCCTAGTATCAATTGCTAACCAGAGAATATAGACCAAATTATTATTATTGTTATTATTAAATGATCATTTTATTGGGGGTTCTTACAACCCTTAAAATAATCCATACATCAAAAAATAATCCATACATCAATTGTATTAAGCATATTTACACATGTTTCCATCATTATTTTCTAAACATTTATTTTCTATTGAGCCCTTCGTATCAGCTGCTCTTCTAACCCTCCCTCTCACACCCCTACCTGGTGACCCCTTGATAAATTATAAATTATTATTATTTTCATATATTGCAGCGACTGCTGTTTTCCTTCCCCCAGGTTTCTGTTGTTCGGGGGGAAGGGATGGTTATGTGTCAATTGTTGTGATAAGTTTCCCCCTCCCTCCCCTCCTCTTTCCACCTTTCCCCAATCCCCCTGGTATCACTGTCACATTCCTATTCTGGATTCCACCTGTTGTGAGCTCTTACCTCTTATCTGTACATGTGCACATGCTCCAATCTATCCCACAGTAAAAGGCAGGACTGGGGTCATGATAGTTGGGGGTAAAGAAGTCTCAAGGAACCAGAGAAATATTGAGTATTTCATAGGTACCATATGGCGCCCCGGTTGACTCATCCCTTCCTTGTGACCCTACTTTAAGCGGATATTCCATTGTCCCTATAGATGGGTTTGGGGTCTCTCCTCCTAACCCCCTTGTTCTCAACAATATGGGTTTTTTGTTTGTTTAATTTAGGCGTCAGATACCTGTTACCCAGTCCTGTTGACACAGCATGATCATACAGGCTGGTGTGCTTCTTCCATGTGGACTTGTTGCTTCTCTGCTAGATGATCGATTGTTTGACTTCAAGTAATCCAAATTCTTTGATGCTAAAGTTCAAAATGGATCCACAGACTCAGATGTAAATTTGACAATGTTGGATTTTTGTCCCACATATATGTAGACTTTGTGAGCTGGAGTGGGGAGAAGGGAAGAAAGAAAGGAAGATCAATATGATTAGGAGGAATGTGACCCATTCGAGCAAGGACTATCTATCTTCCACTAATATCAGAAAGATGTGTCACCATCTGCCAAACCATTTTTCCTGTACCATTCAAGAGATCATTTTATATACGTTGTGCTGTAACCCATTCTGTCTATGTCCTTTTGGCTACCATCCAAAGAAAACCCTCACTAATAGTAATTAGCATACAATATGTTGGTTGTTCATTATTATTCCACAGGAGTAACAAGAACTCAACATCTTGAAGTGTTCTTAGCCTTCCAGTCTAAAAGTTGACCCCAATGATACTTTTAAAACTGACAATTAAAAGAAGGGTCATGTGCTCTTATATGAAGTGATGAGAGTAAAGAAACCTCATGTGCCTATATGAACTCTAACAAACTAGATGTCCCCCAACACACCCATCTCACTTATGAAGTGGATAGTAATTTCCATAATCCAAGATTTTATTTGCCATTTTATTCTGGCATCACTTAAAATATTAAGAATAAACTTTATGGATGGATAACTTCGGTTGCTTAAGCTAGTAAAATGATTGGGTGATTTTACCAGCCACCTATTCAAAGAAAGGTGACATTCCATGGAATTTTTAAAATCATTTTATTGGGGTCTCATACAACTCTTATCACAATCCATACATACATCCATTATGTCAAGCACATTTCTACATTTTTCCCCTCATCATTCTCAAAACATTTGCTTTTGACTTGAGCCCCTGTATCAACTCTTCACTTTTCCCTCCCTCCCTCTTCCTCTCTCTTCCCCTGATAATTTATAAATCATTATTTTCCTATGTCTTGACCAATGTCTCCCCTCACCCACTTTTCTGTTGCCATTCCCCAGGGAGGAAGTAGATCCTTGTAATCAGTTCCTCCTTTCTACCCCACCTATCCTCCACCCTCCTGGTATCACCACTCTTACCCCTCGTCCTGAAGGGTTAATCTCTCCTGGATCCCTCATGTTTCTGTTTCCTATCTGTACTAGTGTACTTCCTCCAGTCTAGCTGGATTTGTAAGGTAGAATTGTGATCATGATAGTGGGGGGTGGGGGAATAGGAAACATTTAAGAACTAGAGGAAAGGTGTATGTTTCATCGTTGGTACACTGCACCCTGACTGGTTCTTCTCTTCCCTGCAACCCTTCTGTAAGAGATGTCCAGTTGTCTACAGATGGGCTTTGGGTCCCCATTCCACACTCCCCCTCATTCATAGTGATAGGACTTTTGTTCTTTGATGCCTGATACCTAAACCTATCAGCATCTTGTGATTACACAGGCTGGTGTGCTTCTTCCATGTGGGTTTTGTTGCTTCTGAGCTAGATGGCCACTTGTTTACCTTCAAGCCTTTAAGACCCCAGACCCTATATCTTTTCATAGCCTGGCACCATCAGCTTTCTTCATCACTTTGCTTATGCACCCATTTGTCTTCAGTGATCGTGTCAGGAAAATGAGCAACTTGGGACATTCCATGGAATTTCAAATAGCTATGTGTCCACTTAGAAATTGCCAATGATGATCCCCTTTGGCATGCACTCACTGATTTATTTTATACTGAGTAACTGTACCCATCACAGCTCTTTTGGGCAAAAGAAACCTTAACCTTTTCAACAGTAATTCAAATAAAAAGAGAAGCTATTGTGGGGATAGGGTGAGGTCACAGAATCCACGAGCAGAAGTTCTCTACAACCAACTGGCCTCATAGAACATTAGGGACTGAGGACATGTGTGTTTGCCATAGCTGGGAGTCAAGTATGATGCTTCCCTTTATCCTAAACTCTCTCTGGTCTGCCTTATTTGCTTTTCTCTGTAAACTAGAGAGGTTGAGTCCCCATTTAAGCTGCCAGTAGTCTTTAAAATGACATGAAATACTAGTTCAAACTGATAACATTACAATCTTATGATTATTTAGTAATCACTATGTGCCAGACCCTGTGTATGGCACATATTGTTGTTATTATTTACTTTTCATGGAAGCCTGATGTTGCTCGATGCTCTCACATTGGCTCTGACTCATAGCAATTCTAGGTACAGCAGAAGGAAATACTACCTGGTCCTACATCATCTCACACTTGCAGCTATATTTACATTTAACCCCTCATTGCAAGCCACGAGGTCAATCCGTTTCGTTCAGGTCCTTCCTTTATTTCACTACCTACTGTTTTACCTTCTCCAGCACAGGTCCCTCCTGTTAACATGTATGAAATACGTGAGTGGAGTCCTACCATCCTCACTTCTAAGAAACATTCTATGTGCACATTTTTGTTTATTCTTCTCAAAAACCATGGTATATTTAATATTTTTTCCCAAGGTCATAATTCAAATGCATCAAATCCTCTTCATTTTTCTTTGGTCTCCTTAATTCATTTTTTTATATGCAAAGGAGGCAATTGAAAGTATTATGGCTTGATCCTGGCACACCTTAGCCCTCAAAAGTGGCATCTTTATTTTTTAGCACTTTAATGAAAAAATTTGAAAAAAAGAAAGGCAAAGAAAAACTTGTAGCAGATTTTGCCTAGTGCAATGCATCATTTGATTTTCTGACTCCTGCTTCTATGGATGTTAATAGTGGATCCAAGTAAAATGAAATACTTAATAAATCCAAACCATTCACCATTTATTATGTTGTTACTTATTGGCCTATTTGTGAGGATTTCTGTTTTGTCAATGTTCAGGTGTAATCTCTAAAGGAGTCTATAGTCATGGGTCTTCATCAGTAGGAGCTTTAAGTCCTTTCAGTAATTAAGCAGGGTTGCATCATACACATATCTTATTCCTATTTTAAGAGGAGGAAACATTCTTTGGCAACATTAAATCATGTGTAGAGGCTGCTCTGTGCCACCAAATGAGCAAATTCTGAAAACACAGAAGGGAGATGAGCTCCTGATTCCCTTCTCCCCTTCTCCCTCTTTAAAGAAGGAAAGGAGCATGAAGGCCTATGCAGCCTTCGTTTCCATATCATCGGTTGCACACACCACAGTTATTCACATCCCGTGTATCCCAAATTCAACAACTGCTTCCCATTCCCTAATTTAGCATTGTTATAAATTGGATGTTTCTCTTAATCCTCCCTAAGCCTCCTGCCCTATTGGAATCTACCTCAACAGTCCTTCTCCACTCCACTGGCTTCGAGATGCCTTCGCACCAACCACACCCCAAACAAAAGGATGTCCTCCCCACCCTGATCCCGCAAGCATCTTGGATAACATCTGTCATCACTTAGTAGAGTATACTACAATCTTTTATTCGTGTGTCATCTCCTCCACTAGAAAGACCCATCCATTTTTTTCATACATCGAAATTAGCTTTTGATCACGGACTATGTACCTAGTCTTAAGTCCGATAATTCAGCACTTGGTAATGAGCAAAGTTATCTCCCTGCTTTTATGGAAGCTCAGTCCAGCAAGGTAGACAGATCATAATCTAACCATACCTACAAGTCTACAAATTAAAATTGTAAGTTCAATAGATAAGAACTCAGTCATATGAGGACAGGTATTAACAGAAAATCTGAAGTAAGCTGAGCAGGTTTTCAGGAAGAAGGGAGAAATATGAGATGTGAGGTATGACTTAAGCTGACGAGTTAAGAATATTCCAGAGAAAGAAAAAAAATCATAGGAAAAGCCCAGGGTTTTGACCAAGACCTTGAGATGAAGTTGAAACTCAATGAACAGAGAGGCCAGACATGAAAAGTAGATGAAAAGATGGGACTAAATAATAAGAGCTCATTATTTGAGTTCTGTATCTCCAGTTCTTGATTTATTTCTTACAATTGAGATATGCTAAGCTGTGTGATAAGAAGACAGCACTGTGAATCCTCTACTGAGCAAAACGCCTCATGTCATTTTTGACAATAGATTTTAAAATTTCTATCCTAATGCTTTAGACAGTGTCAAAGCAAGGCAAGCAAAATTGCCTTTTTGATATCACCAGTTTATATACATGCTGTTATCCACACAGTGGCTGTCACCCACCCCTTACCCTGCTATGAAGAATCTTCACAAATACCCTCAAAATCAGTCAAGCAAACCTACTGATCAAAAGTTTAAATCAATTCTCTACCATGAATTAATATTTTAGTTTATGGGTCCATTACATAGAGAAGATCATCAGGATAAATAGATTATACATTGGAATATATTTAAACTTTGCAGAGAATTGCAAATTGATATCAGTTTATCTTCTTCCTGCTTAGTATTTGTCTCTCTTAGCATTTATCTCTCTTATTCACTTCTTTATGAATTGAAAAGATCATATTCTAAGTTCCACAAAAAATTATTAAAAGTACATTAAAGGGCCTCTATACCACCTATTGGAGTCCTGGTAGTCTAGTGCTTCTGCATTGGACTGTGAAACATGTGCATGGCAGTTCAAAACCACCAGCAGGTCCCTTACATTGCACTGATAAAGAATCTGAGACTTGGGCTGAGCCTCGGTGGCCTAGTGGTTGTGCGCGGGATTGCAGTCCACTGGGTTGGTGGTTCAAATCCAGCAGCAGCTCTTCAGGAGCAAGATTGGGCCTCCTACTTGCACCAGAGGGCAGGGACTTCCCCCCCCCCACCCACTCAAGACAAAAGAATCTGAAACTCAAAATAAAAGCCTCACGCAAGGTCACACAGCCAGCCAGTTGTAGAACCAAGATACAACTCAACAGCTTGATAAACCACAGACGCTTTTATTTAGATAAGATACTGGCTATATTAAGCCAGTATATATAAGGTTTTATTGGCTCCTGTCTAACTTAACTAATATTGCCACTAGTATTAGCCTAAATACCACAAAGAGCCAGCTTTAACAAACAGAAATTCATTTTCTCACAGTTTAGTTGGCTGAAAGATGGCATTCAGAGTACCAATTCCAGGGGAAGGCTCTCTGTCTCTGCTGGCTTTGGGGGAAGGTCCTTGTCTCCTTTTAATGTCTGTGGATCAAGTGCTCCTTGGGGAGCTCCATGAGTCTTGGCTTCAACCTTCCTCTGGGTCACAGGAGCCCTGGGTACAAAAGACTCACTCCACTACCAGCTCTTCTTTCATGGTTATAGGTTCCTCTGTACTCTGCTCACTAATCTAATCTCCTTTATATATCAATAGATTGATTCAAAACATAATCTAATCTTATAGATTTTATTTTGACTCATCAACATTACTACATCTAATTTTGCCTCAATGGCATCATGATAGCTAGGTTGTTTGCAGCATATAGACTAGCGATATAATAGTGAGAATCAAAACCTATCCAAGCGGACACATATTTTAGGGGGTATACAATTCATTTAGTGACAATTCCCAAAAAAGATCATGGGAAATGTGTTTGGTAATATGGAATCACTCTAGTTTGAAACACAAGCCTGCAGTTCAAGCCTTGATTAGTCATGTGTTCTTTAGTATGCAATTCTCTTATATGTCAAAAGCTAACAAAAGGGTACAACACCATGGAGATGAGAGTGGTAGCCCATAAAAAGTACTTACATTTATAACCCATCTCCTGGTATACAATGTGCATTCAGTTGTGTTAGAAATAATAACTTATTGTTATCTCAGAGAAAGATAGTAGATGTGAAATTTTATACTTAATAAGCATATTTCCAGATTTTGAGATAAAAAACACAAGTCAGACAATTTTGATTGAAAAATAGTTGCACCTTAGCATCTTTCTTATTTTATTATCACTAAACAAAGGAAAAGGCTTTCAAGCTTTCAAAAATGGGTATTATAAGGCCTGAAGAGTGAAGACAAGTTCAATGTGATGTGTTTGTATCCTATTCAGAAGTGAAAATATTAAAATCTTTATTTTCTAATCTAGTCCAAATAGGAGCTCCTCAATGCCCACATGCATGTTGATATGCACAAACATCTCTGGAACTAAAAGATTTTACAAGCACAATGGCTTTTAAACAGAACTAAGGAGTGTGAATTCATCAAATGCGACACACGTTACATGCAAATTGTTTTACCCTGCTCCCCTCAATTTTACCTTCATGCAAGGGCACCTTTCTTTCTTCTCACTATCCACAGTTTCCTTAAGTGACCACATTTATGCTCATAGTTTCAGAGCCCACAGCAGCTTCCAAGGTTATTCATTCAGCCTACTCCATACCCCAACCCCAAATTCTAGACCCATTTGAATGTCTTAAAAGTTCCCTAAACTCAAACATATTTTAAATGGAACCTGCATTCTTTCCACCAGCCTTTTCACTTGAGAATGGTTTCCACCTCATTAAGCTGTTCTTATGAATTTTAGGGGCCACTGAGTTGGTTCCAATCCATAACAACTCTATGCACAACACAGCAAAACACAACGCTCTTTCGTCTCTCCTCTTCACACTTGTTCCTATTCCCAAACGCCTATGGCAGCCATGGTGTCACCCCATCTCCTTAAGGGTCTTCTTCTTTCTTGCTGCCCTCTTACTTTACCAAAGCTGGTGCCCTTCTGCAGGGACTGATCCCTCCTACTTACATTAGTAAGTAGCTGCCACCCAAACCAAAGTTGTTGCAGTTCCTTGTCAATGCACTGCTGCATCTATTAATTAGTCTCTCTGGGGAAAGCAGAGGAAAGCTTAAGTTCTTTTATTGGGTAGAGCCAATCAAAATCCAAGTGCTTTTAAAACTTCACAAAGGGCATAATAATTTCCATCAACAAAAATCAATTGGGCCATGGGTGAAGGAGGAAGAGTTTTTGCTTTGGGGGAATTGTGTTTTTTTTGCGAATGGTGGTGGGGTAATTTGGAAAAGGATATCAATAATAATTATATAACATGAAGACTACAATAACTGCCACCAAATTATATATACAGAAGTTGTTGAATTGGATAATGTGTTGTTGTGTATGTTTTTCCACAGTTACAAAATAGTAATGACTTGAAAAATCCATTGGAAACTTTTTAAAGCACTTGATATAAATGCTTATAAATAAACTTAAGCCTTTATATTATGGTGTTTTAGAGTTGCTTAAGCTGCATGCAGTGGCAATTTGGGATGAAGATGAACTAAATCCACTTTTGCACCAATTAAAGGTCTATCATGTACATGGGTTGTCTGCCTCTTACTCCTTTGCATGCTAAGACAACTTCAGGTAGCTATGCGTGTGTTACAAGCAATACTGTAAAAAGAGCATGCTTAAATATAGCCTTGGCTACTTATAAAAAAACTGAATATAAGCATATTTTTCCCCAGAATCTCCATAGATCCTGCTCTGAAAACAGTTGATTTAGAGTATTCTAAAAAGGTCAATTATATAAATAGTTAAGTTCTCAAAAGTGACCATAAGATTGGTGATTCAAGTTCACCCAGTGTGCTTCAGAAGTCAAAGCTGACCATCTCCCTCTGAAAGGCCATAGCCTTGGAAGTGTGATGAGTAGTTCTAGCTGGAACATATGGAGTTGTCATGGGAAAGAACTGATTCAGCAACTGTTTTGTTTCTGTCTTCCTATATTTCTTACCTTGTATCTATTTGATGAGAATTTTTAATTCCATTTTGATATCATAAAAATAGACCTCATGCAGAAGAATATTCTAATCCCAACTTTTCATGATGATTTTTCTTGGGTGGAGACAAGACAGGCACGAAGATGAAATTTATGTGGAATGTTTCATCTAAAGATAGTATTATCGATCTAAATATCCTACCACATAATCTAATATTAACTGATATGAAGTCCCTACAAATTGACTCAATAAACTTCCAACTGCCAGGCAGAATTTTGGCATATATTTTAGAGAGTGACATCATTTATCTAAAATCACATTTTGGAGGGGGTTTCTTCTTATAGGTTATGTGGAGTCAAGGATAAACACATTTAATACCACCTCCCATCTAAATGAACTAACTAGAGCATCTGGGATAAGGTGACCCAGAGGACAGGATCCCCCTTCTAGTTCTTAACAGGCTTGTAATGGCTAATCTTATGTGTCAAATGGAACAGACCCTGATTCTCTGTGGTTTGACAGGTTGTGTACAATCATCCTCCTTGCTGTGGTCCAATGTGAGCAGCCAATCACATTAAAGAAGAGTTTTCCCGAAAGCATGGCCTCATATATATGAATGCTGTGGCAAAGCTCACTCATGACCCAGCACGCAGCGCTACATGAGGCTGTCTTTAGCATGGAAAGGAGTAAAATGAATGAGAATGGTGATAATAGTGTCTGCGGGTGAATTAAAGAAAGGAACAAAGTGATTTACGAAGTGCCTGGCATTTAAGTACTCAATAAATAAACGCAAGTTGATCCCTGGTGACATCGCGCATTTATCTTTAATAGATAGCTACAAGATAGGCAGTTCACAGCCAGCATTTGTTTAGAAGGAGAAAGAAGAGGCTGTCTACTTCCTTAAAGACCGAGAGTCTTGGAAACCCCGAGAGGCAGTTCTGCTCTCTCCTATAGGCTTGCTCTGAGTCCACATCGACTCGATGATAGTAAGTTATTCTTCTTAATTCTGATAAAGGTAGTAGCCGCAAGAAGGATATCAGGAATAGAAATTGCAAGGGAAGTTGTGAAGACACCAATTACTTTAGTTTGGCTGATGCCTTGGAAAATAGGAGAGAACATTTAGAAAGGCAGTTTGGGGCCAAATTGTTTCTGAGTTCCAGGCCAGTGTTTCAATTTGAGCAAGTGTTCACTAATTGATCATCTAATATCGGAGTCCCCAAATGTGAAGCGAGCAGGTGTATACTGTACAAAACAGAACAAATTAAAGGCTCATTCAGAGTCCATTCCAAATGTTGAACTCTGATTTGAATTTAACTCGAATGTGGAACCAACAGATGTCTCTATGAAAAGTGGAGATTAAATCAGCACAGGCCTTCAAAAATGAGCAGCGAGTCACTGGGCACCGATAACTGCCAATTCTCCGCAAGGCAGACGCTCATCCTGGGACACTGGGTCCTCACTGCGAACAGAGCCAATCCCACTGCTGCTCTCCAGGCTCTGCACACTCAACGCGCACGCTCTATGGCAAATTGAAGGTATTTCTGTGATTTTAATTTTCAAATTATAAATATCCCCAAAAGTATTACAGTTGGCTTATATTGAAGCATCAACAGAAAAAGATAAGGATGAAATATAATACAAACTTGAAAAGAAGTCAGGATACAAGGGAAATGAGGACAGGAGACTCTGGAGGGAGGTGGAGAGGTGGGGGTGGGGAGAGAGTTAGCACACCCAGGCAAATGGAAGGAGCCTAGGAGTGAGCCAGATGGGGCTGCAAGTTAGACTGGGAGCTTTCTAACTGCCATTTCCAAGGAAACAAGCCTGGGCACCCGATTAAGGGTGTTTTCAGCTAACTCCAGGCAGGTGGTTAAGAGCAAAATAGCTATGCTTAGCACAAGTCCAGAAATAAATGCTTCCAGTTTTAAATACACAGGTAAATTAGGGTTCTCCGCAGAGACAAAAATCAACAGTATATGTGAGAGGTGTTCAGAGAGTTTGTAGAAAAATGAAATTGGAAGATGATGGAACTTTTCCATGAGCATTTTGAAGCATAGGTGTGTGTGTATGTGTGTGTGTGTGTGTGTGTGTGTGTGTGTGTGTGTGTGTAGAGAGAGAGAGAGAGAGAGAGAGAGAGAGACACTGAGTAATTTTAAGGAATGATGCACACTACTGTGAGAGGTGGCAATCCAGTCTACAAATCTGTAAAAGTTTGAGTCTTATTTTTCCCTCCAAGGAACCTAAATTTTTTACTCTGAAGGACTCTAATGAAGACTCCCCACAAAATAAAGGTTAATCTGTTTTACCTAAAGTCAATTGATTATCAATGTGAATCATATCTAAATACTTTCATAGCAACATCTAGCCTAATGTTTTACCAAGCAAGTGGTTAAAAGCCATAACCTAGCCAAGCTGAAGTATAACATTAACCATCACAATAGAATTCTATGTGAAATAGTGAGTAATCTCTTCATGCTATCCCCAGTACCTTGATAGAGTGCATGACACATAGGATATGCTAATAAATACTGAGGGAGAGGCGGGGAAGAGGGAAGAAGAAGGAGGATTCGGTATTGTACATTCACAAAATTCATGGGATGCTTTGACAACATTCCTCAGTATGAGTGGTGGCCTCCCACAATTCAATAAAAGCAATTCTACAGGTTGTGTACACAAAATAGCCCAGCATGGGCAATAGCTCTCTGTTCGTCTGACTAAAACCAGAAATAGATTTTAGTATTAAAGGAATAGATTAACTATCCCACAGGCTTTTCTAAAGACTGTTGCATTTCACCAGTTATCTGATACATATTGAAATGCAGTCTTTTAATGTTATACTCCAGTGTAACTCCAACTGCTCAATACAATGGCTAACACGATAAAAATTTACTCCTCACCCCCCCCCCCAGTAAAAGGAATCAGGTAGACCAGAATGAGACATAGCTCTCTTCCATATGGTAACTTGGAAAGGCTCAATGCATCCATATTGTAGCTTTGTATTGTGATTTCTGTGGAGAAGATCTAGTTACTTCACCCCAAGGCCCAGAAATGTTCCACATTACCTATAATTGGATTTCACTGGTCTACCCAAATTTGCAAGGGTGTTGGAGAAAATAGTCCCGGTTGGGAAACTCTCTTCCACCAACATCCTTCCTTATGAGCCCAGATCTCTAAAAGCACCTGTCTCTCTCTTCCCCATTACTCATCTATGGCCATAAAACACCTGTTCCCACCTTGTCTCCATACACAGGACATATCCCTCCTCTCATCAAAACAGACAGTGCCACCTTTAAAGCATCTGTTCCAGGTCCAGAGTCTCCAAATAACTCAGAGGTACTGGGTCTAGATGGGACTCCTTCTCATAAACCATATTATGAGTTATCAGTTTCCTAACCCTTGCCTTACCTCATACCCAAAATATAGTAATTGGAATAGGGACAGAATATCTCCTATTAAAAGTCCCTTTCAGAGAATGAAACATAGGAAAAGAAATTAAAGCCCCCAATTTTAAGGATTCTTAATCTCCCCAGGCAGCTATTGTAAGGATCCAGCCTTGGAGAGGACCACCCCTAGTTAAGCTTCCCCAAAGATTTTCTTTGTTCTTATGGATTAAATCATATTTTTCAAACATATGTGCTGCATATTCTCACCTCTATGCCTGTGTTTATGATCTGATTGAGAATGTGCTGTCTTCGTCATGTTAATAAGGTGGGAGTGGGGTAACTAGGAGGTAACTAGGGTCAGTCTACTACAGCAGGATATGTATTAAACAAGCAAGCAGAAATGGAAAAGAGAGAAGCCAAGCTTCATAAAGACTGCTGAGGAGCTGAAGCTCAAAAGAGACACAGACTCTTCTTCATCATCGTCAAGAGTGAAAAGGCCTAACACTAGAACTGGCACCCCAAATTCAAATTCCTAGACTCTTGAACTCTAAGAAAATAAATTTTTGTTTGCGAAAGCCATTCACTTGTGTGAATTCAGTCACAGCAACACTAGATAGCTAAGACACCTGTCTGTTATCCTTCAAACCTCATCTAGAAGGAATGCCAGATGGTATTCTCTCCTTGGAGCTCTCCAGCTGTTATTACAGGCTACTTCTTGATCAACTAAAGGTGGAGTGTTTTAAACTCCAACAACTAATATTTCTTTTACACTAGTTTAAACTAGTGGTTGTTTGGGCTAGGCATGTCTCTCAAACACTCAGAAGGCTACTGACTATTTTCTCCCACCTCTTCTCACTATCGGTGATGCCCACACAAATAAAAACCACAAATACCCTGTAACCTTTGCATTGATTTTGACTCATTAAAACCCCATATGACCCAGGTTGTAAGCTCTACAGGAGCAGAACTCTGGTGGGTGTTACTCCCTATAAAGTTGTCTCAAGACAACTTTATTTATTTATTTATTTTGCTATTCAGATTTCTTCTCCTATAAACCACACTCAGAAACCTACAAGGGCAGTTATAGCCTGACCTGTAATAGGGGCACTATGAGTCAGAACTGACTTCGATGGCAGTGAGTTTTGGTTTGGTTTGGTTTGGTTTTCATGCGACACACATGATTTTCATCCACAGGCCAGAGTTGATCATAAGACCATGCTTAAATGAAGGAAGCCTGGGAAACATAGGCACTGTTAGGGTCTCAGTACACAGGAAACTTCATAGAAGGGAATAATCCCTGTGGTGATATGCAGGCCTTTGTGCAATAACCCCCAACGCTGTTTACAAGGTTATGCATAGGCAACTATATGCATCAGATGTCAGTGCTGCTAACTTTTCTCAGCTCATGGGTGTTTCTGAGTTCAAACCTGCATCACTTAACAATCAGTTGTTCTCCATAGACCAGGTATCTGAAGAGCCTTGCTATCATACAGAGTACCCTAGAAAATGGATTATGGCAGATGTAGTTAGGTTAAAATCTAACACCTTGGCATTTAATCTCTCTTTTGAGCCATATGAAAGTTGTTCTCATTTTTCAATATTTTCTGTTTTCTTCTCAACTGGAAATATTCTCTTTTCTCTTGTTATTGTGGATAGATTTTTTTCACTCTTTGTTTTTTGTTTTTATACGTTTTTCAGTATATGAAACCCAGGATGGGTGGACCTATAGGGATGATAACTGACTTTATGGTTTCTTGGGGTATGGCAGAGGAAAATTCAGGTAAATGGGAAGCTCATCACGAGGAGTACAGGAAAGAAATAAATGTTTAAAAATTAACTCTGGTAAAAATTGTACACCTTTTCTTGATATGATTGAGCTACTGAATTTTATGGTATTTGAATTACATTCCAATAAAACTGTTTATTAAAGAACAGTAATTGCTCTTGGTTTGACTCTGACTCATGGCGACCCCATATGAGTCACAACAGAGCTGTGCTCTATAACTCGCTGAAGGGTCAAGCTCTCAGAAATCTAGTCCTAGACCTTTAGTCTCATATCTTCTGGGGTGTCTTGAACCTCCAGATTTTCCTCTGGCAGCCAAGCACATCTTGTGTCTTTACCACCCAGGAACTCCTTTGACCACACACACACTTCTATAGGCATTTCTGTACCACTGCTTAATATCCCATTTTGTTATCTAAAATATTGATAGTAATTCCTACTTTATAGAAAGCTTTATGCAATATCCTAATTTATCAATAACTTTCCAGTGATTTAAAATGAGTGGAGCAAATCTTATAGACAGTTTCTGTGCTTACTCATTGCCATATCCTAATGGCAGTTAGACAGGGCCCAGAATGCTGATATTTACAATCATCTCCCAATTGTGCACCGTTTGATATAAATTTGGGTGGATCTTGGATGTGCACCTTTGTAGAATTTACCACAGAAGGATTATCAGCTTTGCAAGATTATTATTTTAATCAGTCAACACATGAGCAAATGATCTATGCAATGAAGTATGGGCAAGCTACTCTTCCCAGAGGATTTCTCCATGGAGAAAATTTATTGGACAAATTGCTAAATATGATGTAATTACACAAACTGATATTGCCATCCAGTTAATATCAGCATAGAAAGTATTTGAAATGACTTTTAGCTGCAAACTTCGTAGAAAGAGAATCCTCAATTTGGATCATGTATATATTCAATTGACCTAATGTAGTGGTTCTCACACACTAGCGTGCATCAGAATAAATGAGAGGGCTTTTTAAAACACAGATTGGGGGGCCTCATCGCCAAGATGTCTGATTCAGTACATCTAAGGCAGGACCTTAACGATGCATTTCCAAAAACAGTCCAAGTCGATCACTGCTGCTGCTAGTTGCTGTTATGGGGTCCACGTTCTGAATACCACGAGTTCTAGGAGGCCTGGTGGTGAGGGTTAGTTATATGTTTGACTGCTAACTTCAAGATCAGAACTTCAAAACCACCAGCTGCTCTGAGAAAAAGACTGAGTTTTCTATACTCCTTGAAGTCTCAGAGACCCACAAGGACATTCTGCACTGTTCTGTAGGGTAGCTAATGTGTCGGCATCGATTTCATGGCAGTGAGCAAACAACACTCAGCATGGCAACTCAGCTGACTACCTCTTGTGGAAATAAAGGTAGCCTGGTTTAAACACAACTCTGCTTACTTGTTTCTATAGTTTCTAGGACTGTTTTCCTGCTATATAACAGCAGCTAAATCGCTGCACCAGGAAGTCCTGCAATGCTTGAAATATGTAATACTTGTTTGTTCCTTTTGTGAAAGCATTTGTTGATGACTGGCTAAAGAAATAGAAGCAGCTAAAATGGAGAAGAGAACAGTGAGGGAAAGGCAGGTCTCTCTGCCTTCTGTCTGCATCTCACACGAGTTCCCTTTCCTGCCTTGAGTTAGGGATTAGCTACGAGCTCACCAGCAGCACAGTCAATTATAAGGACAAATCATTTATATATGCCTGTCATTAAAGAATGAAAATTAAAAGGAATTGAATTACACACTTCAGTACCCAATTTCTTCCTTGAAGGACAGATGACATACGTCTGGAAAGAATCAGAGTCAGCTTTCACCTCAAACCTTTTTCTCCTGGAAAAGTGGCCGCTTGCTTTCTCTTGTGAGGCAACAAGCAGGCTCCATCAGTGTGACAAATGACTCCTTGCCCTGTCCAGTTACAGTAATAGACACACAGCCCATACATGACAAGCACAAGAAGTGAAACACGGTGCCATTGCACGCAAACTGAATAATCTGAATGTGATTACCACAATGAAGTACATTTTCATGCATGATCCAGTACTAATGCAGTAAATAATAAATTCTATCAATGAGCCTAATAATAAGCATACCAAACCCCACTCACTACCACGGAGTAGAATGTGGGGGTGTATCTGCATGTGGGCAGACCCACCTGGAGATGAATAGAGAAGCGGTGTCTCAGTTCCTAAGACCATCAGAAAGATGAGTTTTCTAATGGTCTTAGGTGACTCCTGTGAATAGGTTGTTTGATCCCAAAGGGGTTGCCACCCACAGGTTGAGAACCACTGCTCTAAGGCCATGCAGAGCTGTCCCCAGTGAGTTTCCAAGGTGCTAGATCTTTACACAAGCAGATTGCCCTGTCTTTCTCCTTTGGAGAGAGTAAGGGTTTCAAACCACCAACTTTCCAGTTAGCAGCTGAAGACATCATCATGGCATGAACAATGTGCCTTAACTTTTGAACTAATGAAGAGTATAAATTTATCAGTGTATCTAAAACAACCTTACTGTGCAGAAAAATCTTTGTGATTCCTATCTGATGAAAATTGATAATTTTGGTGGAGTTTCCTGCCTTCTTTCATAATGGAGAGATATGCTCAATTTCCAAGGAAAGTCAAGTTGTCATTTCCCTCCCATTCCCCCACCTCTGATATAAAGTCAATTCTAGTGACTCCTTGGCTCTGAGCACAGGGCTAAAACCTTACCATTACCGTTGAGCTGATTCCAGCTTACGAAGACATTGGAGCCCAGCGGAGAAAGCTCATTTGGGTTAGCTGGGAAGTTCTTTGCAAGGAGAGCTACCAGATTTCTTGGATGCATCAATGATCTGTCCACTACTTGTATGAAGTTATCCAAGAGTGGGGGTAGAGGAGTCGAACTCTCTTTGGTAGTGTTGGTGGTACAGGAGTGTGTCTACTAGTTCTAATACACATTATGGCAGCCACCTGAGATTAGTTAAGTGTGGTAGTGTGCTGGCCCTGATAGACGGTATATTCCGAGAGCAGACAGGATAACCTCAAGTTCAGTTCCCGAGTAACTGCCAGATTCAGGATGGAGCAATGGCTTGTCTAGATAGCAAAGTGTTGAGTATCCACTCCCCACAATGCATGTTCATACCCATTCATTTTCCTGCTGTTTGCTGCTGTTAAGTTTGCCCTCTATTGGTGATGACTCCTCGTGTTATGGAACAGAACTTATACATGGAGTTTTCTTGAGAGTAATATTTAAGAATTAGTTCACCAGATTTTATTCCACTGAGCCACTGGGTGGGCTCGAGCCATCAACATTTAGGTTAGCAGTTAATTGCAAAGGACTTGCGTCACCCAGGTGCCACAGGTTAATTTTCTTGCTGTGATCATTAGATTCATCTGCTCTGCACCCTGACTCTTGACCCAGTTCCCCTCATTCATCAGCTCCAAAAGAGCTCCCCATGCTCTGGACCCTGGTGGCAATTGATCCTGAGTTCTTTAACAGAGTCTAACTTGTGATCTGTTCACAAATCACCAGAAAGTTAATTCCAGAGATATAGACAATAAGTACAAGAGTGTAGATAAGACTACAACTAGAAAATTATATGTCTTTTTTTAATAGATGAGTGCAACCTGAAAACAGTCCTATTAGCTGAAGAACACCAACACTGGCAATTAATTCCTTTTTCTTGAGTCAACTTTGACCATTTGTTAGTAGTAGTTGCTACAGGGGTGGGGTGAGAAGGATTTTGAAGTTATAGTCTGGCTTAGTAGGAAAGACTGCTGTAAATAAAAAGCAGGAGAATTAGCACATGCGGCATGATTGGGCAAATAGGGAGCTAAATATTCTAATTATGTTACTATACATGGTCATAAAATTATATGGTAAGTACAAAAGAAGAAGCTTGAGCACCAAGGTTAAATGACTTGTCCAAATTTATATCTTCAGTATTAGTGAGTAGCAGGGCACAGATGAGAGTCTGGGAGGAGAGAGCAGTGGTGTGTATGTCAGACATTGGCATCACCAGGGAAAGCTCCCGGTGAAGTAGCAAATGCAGAGGGAGTTTCTTAATCTGATTTGTATCATGGTTCCTTGAACAGTCTTGGTGAGGCCTGTGGACCCTTGCTGAGGATAACTTGAATTAAAACATCCTAGAGTAACTAAGAAAATCAATTCTATGGAAATACAGTTTTAAGATTACTTTTTAAAAATGTATGCATTCTTTTTATTAATGCAGTAAATAATGAGGTCTATCAGTGAGCCTAATAACAATCATAATTTTGAAGTAATGAAGGCTATAAACAATATTTCAATCAATCAGAAAACAACGTATTATATATGAAAATCCATGTGATTTCTATTTGTGGTTGATATTTCTATTGGTGCTTGATTCTGCTGATTTTGGTATAATTTAGTTTTATTTATACTTTGATTCGTAATGGATTTTAGAAAATGACTGGCACTGAGTTGACTCTGACTCATGGAAACCCTGTAGGGCAGAGATGGTTGTTGCTGAGTGCTGTTAAGTCTGTTCTGACTCAAACACACCACCTAGTCCTGCACCATCCCTTCAATTGTGCCATAGTTGAGTTCATGGTTGTAGCAACTGTGTCTGAGGAGCCTCTTCTTGATAATGGGTCCAAAGTATGTGAGAGGACGTCCCATTATCCCTGCTTCTAAGGAGCATTCTGGCTACACCTCTTCCAGAACAGATCTGTTTGTTCTTTTAACAGTCCATGGTGCTTTCAATATTCTTTGATAGCATCTTAATTCAAATGTACCAACTCTTCCATCCAACTTTCACAGCCTATCAGTGTGGCAGTCAATTTGAGTATTAAGATTGTACGGGTGGAGTCTAGCCAGTCAATCTGGAGATAGCCAATGAAAACTCAGTGTGGGCATGGTCTTCTCCTGAGAATTCTGGGAAATGTGGTAATTCCTTCTTGGAGGTGGAGACACTATCTCTCTTGGTTCAATTCCTTGGAGACTTTCTCCTGACCACATTCCCTGGGAGATTGTAGCTGAGAAGACACATGGCTGCATGCTGATAAACTCTGAGCCCTAGAGACTGGAGTAGCCACAGAAAGACCCCTGAGATACCTCTACTGCCACTGGATACACAAGACTTTACACCCACTGGCTTGTGATTGTCCTCGTATCATTGCATGTGCTACATGAGTTTGAGGTGGTCTTATGGATTGGTATCAAACCTGTGGGCTAATCTCAGACTTATGACCTTGGACTAGACTGGGCTGGGATGTTTTGTTAATGCACAGTTGCTCTTGTATATAAACCTCTTTCTTATATAAATATGCATGCTTATGAATTTGTTTCTCTAGTCTACCTGGACTATTATGGTATGTTGGGAGTGAAGTAGTGGAGAAACAAATCATAAAGATGAAAAATAGATGTTTGTTTGACTTCTGACTCATAGTAGTATTTCTTCTTTGGCTAGCCAGAAGTCAGATACAGCCATGCAGTTTACTTCTTTGTTTTCTAGAAACAGTATGGGGAGTTAAAACTTTGATTATTTTGTTTGGTTACAGTCTTCGGCTGTATGAAATGCTGAAAATTAATATTGTTAATGTGTACTTTGAGCTCAGCAGTAGCAATCACCATTTGAATTTCTCAGAGCCCATGCTGCTTATGGCAAATGGCTTACAGAAGGGCAAAATGGCTAACAGAAAGCTTGGATCAGGTCGAAAAATATTATTTTTTTTCCTTAGAGCACTGTTTTGATGTAAGTGGGCAATATAGAAACTGGATACCCAAAATGGGTGAATAAAGGCATGAAGTGGTTGGCTTACAAACTCTCATAGGTCGGGTAATATATTCACAGAATTATCAAATTAAGGTGTGGGTATTGCTTAACTGCATTTGTTAGACATAGGATATTTTTATTTTGTTCACTTTTAAAATGTTGTTTAAATGAGGGTGGCACATGTTGAATTGTATGCATTTTAGTTTTAGCCTATTAGGTGCAGGTATTATTTTATTATTGTTTGAAAATTACATATGGTTATAAAGTTATGTGAAAGTGTCAAATTGACAAGGGGTGGTCTGTGGTAGTCACCTCATCTGGTGTCAATTTGAGGATTAAGAGTATAGGGGTGAAATTTTGCCTGTCAATCTGCAGATAGTCAATGAGAACTCTGTTTGGGCATGGCTTCTCCTGAGAATTCTGGGAAATGTGGTACTTACTTTCTGAAAGAAGATGACACTGGTTCAATCCCTTGGAGATACTGAACTGACAAGGTTCATACCTTGAGAGATGTTGCAGCTGACAAGACACATGGCAGCATACTGATAGTTCCTGAGCTGTGGAGATTGGAGGAGCCACGGGGAGACTCCTGACAGTGCTGAGATGCTTCTACCACTACTGGATACACAAGACTCTGCACCCACTGGTCTGTGATTGTTCTGGTATCATTGCATGTGCTTTGAAGAAGACTTATGGGTTGGTATCAGACATATGGGCTAATATTGAACTTATGACCTTGGACTAGACTGGGTTGGGATGCTTTCTTAATGCACAGTTGCTCTTGTATATAAAACTCTTTCTTATACACATATTAGTGTTTATGGATGTGTTTCTCTAGTATACCCAGACTAACACAATGATTCAATTAAAAATATCATAGTTTGGGCCAGGTACACATTAGTCCTTAAAGTGATACCCTTGATTTTCAACACCTTAAGGAATTCTTGTGCAGCAGATTTACCCAACAATTCATCATCATTTGATATCTTTGCTGTTTCTCTGAACTTGAATTGTGGATCCAAGCAAGGCAAAGTTCTTGATAGAACAGAAGTACTCTT
This sequence comes from Nesogale talazaci, assembly GCA_004026705.1. NCBI lineage: Eukaryota > Metazoa > Chordata > Mammalia > Afrosoricida > Tenrecidae > Nesogale > Nesogale talazaci. The sequence continues at coordinate 79,908 of PVJH01001124.1, read as the reverse complement.
TTGGATTTCTGAGTCAGTAAATCTATGTGGGAACAGAAATCCTAACCTCTCCCCCATGGAGCAGCTGTCAGGTTTGTACCATTGGCCATTCAGGTAGCCATACAACACTTATGCCACTAGGACTCCATTTCATAATAGTATGTTTCAGTTATAGATTAATGGAAGATAGAATTTTTATCCCTCATTCAAAGGCACAAGTCTTCTTAATTCAATCTTCTGAAACTTGAACTATGTTGATACTCTGGTGTTTTAGAAGAAAAATGAGATATGAGAGGTAAAAATGGAACATAATGATTTCCTTGTAATTGTATAATTGAAATGTCACCTAACTTCTCTTGAGTTTTCATTTTCTACCTGTAAAATAGAACAAACCACGCTTGGAAGACTGCAGGGAATTAGAAGTAAAAAAATAAGGTAGTTGGAGAATACAAAACCTTTAAATACTTCTAAGAGATGATCATTGTCATTAAAGAAGTATCCACTGGTAGTATAAGAATTTGAATTGCATATTACTCTCTTGGATTTATATTTATTATTTTTTGAAATAAAAACAGTACTTGCATTGATGTTCTATTCTGTGTTCTACGCTAATATATTGATTAAATAGGGACTTGCCTTCTAGGAAGTTGTACTTTTTTGTGGGAGACAGATACATCTCCAAGAAATGGTGAAGTAAGCCCAGTGAGAAAGATAAATTCAAAGAAGGAGGCAGGAAAGCTTCCTGCAAGAGATGATGTGACAGTGAAAGTGATCAGGCCAAGGAAGAGGTAGTGAGCTTACAAGTACAGGGAAAAGCATGACAATTAGCATAGAAAATTAAATGATGTACAAATCATCATCCACTGAGACTCACTCCCTTCTTGCCAGAACATGAAGTGCTGAAGAAAAGAGATGTTTGAAAGTTGAAAAGGGAGAAGTAGAGGCCTTACCTGCTGTCTCAGTAATCTTGGAGAATATTGTACAGAGAAATAGGAAACACCAATATGTTCTCAGTAGTGATTTATGCTGTTAGCTTTATGTCCTAGAATCCTGACTCTAGTTAGAGACTACAAATTGGTGACATTCTGAAAATACATACCTTATGAGAGGGTAAATCAAAACATATTGCTACAAAATCATAATAACTGTCATTAAATAATATAAAAAAATTGAAGCTGCTGTTTCCCAACATATCCTCCACCTGGGAGGGATATATACTTCTGAGGGAAATGTTTCCATTTCCTTAACCTTTTCCTGGAGAATTCTTAGCTCTTCAGGTTACATCATGTCAAAAGGGTAGTCTATCCAGAAGATTCAGACCATGGTTCTTTGAAACGTTTTGTGAGTTTGGGAAAGAAAGAAAAGTTTTAAGGGACAAGATCAGGGCCGTAGGGTAGCTGGAGTAAGGTTTTCCAAGGAAATTCTCAGAGGACAGTCCTTGCTAGCCTGAAAGAAGGGAAAATCCTTGCCACAAATTTTCTTGCCTTTTTCTCAATGGTGAAATTTTTAATTTTATTAAACATCTTTCTATTGTATCTCCATTATTAACCTGTGTCTTTTGAGAAAGTTTATCAAGATTATCCCTTTTGCATTTCTACAAACAGATGCCATAATCTTTGGAAATGATTTCTTTCCTTTGCATTGAACAACCCTGGAAGATAATCTCACAATTACTGTTAGATCTCTTTTTTGAAGGCATCCTCATGAGACCAAATAAGTTTGTTATGAAGAGCACTTGTCTCACCCATCCACTAATTTCAGAGACATTTTAAAACATATTTTGCTTGGAGTAAACCAGGCATGTATGGACTAGAACCATGGTTGCAATACTTCTTTACTTATCCCCTCGTGTATATTTGGCCAGTATATAATTTTTTAGAATCCTTCTCATGCTTAAAAATAGGTTGCCCTCTTCCTTGATGCTCACCTTCCCAACATAATCAATGAAAAATTTGGCGAAGAAAGCTGACGTTGCACAGCTATCAAAGATATAGAGTCTGGGGTCTTAAATGATTGAAAATAAACAAGCAGCCATATAGCTCAGAAGCAACAAAGCCCACATGGAGAAAGCACACCAGTCTGTGTGGTCACAAGGTATCAATGGAAACAGTTATCTGGCATCAAGAACAAAAATCATATCATTGCGTGTCCACCTTCTTGATATGATTGCTGAAGACAAAGGTATGCATAAGCAATTGTGGTGAAGAAAGCTGATGGTGCCCGGCTACCAAAAAATACAGTGTCTGGGGTCTTAAAGAATTGAAAGTAAATAAGCAACCATCTAGTTCAGAAGCAACAAAACCCACATAGAAGAAGCACACCCGCCTGTGGGACCATGAGGCATCTAAGAGATCAGGTATCAGGCATCAAAGAACTAAAAACCATAGCATTGTAATTGAGGGGGAGTACAGACGGGACCCAAAGTCATCTGCAGGCAAGCAGCATCTCTGTACAGAAGGGTCATGGGGAGGAGACAAGTCAGTCGGGTTACAGTGTAGCATTGATAAAGTATGCAACTTTCCTCTAGTTCTTAAATGCTTCCTCCCACCCACTATCATGACCTGAATTCTGCCTTATAAATCTGGTTGGACCAGAGGATGTACACTGGTATAGAGGGGAACCAGATCCATGGGGAATCCAGGACAGAGAATCACTTTGGGACCAAAGGGAAGAGTGGCGACATGGGAAGGATAGGAGAAGGGTTGAGCAAAAAGGGGGAACCGACTATCAGGATCTATGTACAACATCCTTCCTGGGGTACAGACAACGGGGAAGTGAGCAAAGGAACACATCAGACAGCATTCAACAAGACAAAATTATAATAGTCTATAAATTATCAAGCGTTCATGAAGGAGTGGGGAACAGGAAGGGGAGGAAGGAGGAGCCAATACCAAGGACTTAAGTGGAAGGTAGCTCTTTTGAGAATAATGGTGGCATCAAAGATACAAATGTGCTTTGTATACAATGGATGTATGGGTAGATTGTGCTAAGAGTTGTGGGACCCTTCAATAAAGTGATTTAAATTTTTAAAAAAAGAAGAAAATAGATTCCCCTCTATATACAAAAGCAATAAATGAAAATGTCTGACATCCTGGAGCTCCTATTCCACATGACAGGTGTTGATGAGAGCTGAATCGTGGCTCTCCTTTTAGATCGGACCCATGCTTTCTAGGTTGCCTCCATCCCACCACTTCTTGCTCTCTTGCAAACGCAGAGCTAAGTCGGTATGTCTCATTACTGTCAGGCTTCTAGTCTCACTTTCTAATAGTAGGAAGTGTGTCCCTGTAAACATGTCAATGTCAAACGTGGAAAAGGGGAAGGCAGACCGGGAGGACCACAGGTTTCAAGAAGAGTGGTACAAAGGAATGTAGCACTCTCATTCTATCCTGCTTCCCACCCTGACAATACTAGCCTGAGGCATGTACGACTGCAGCACCTCGATGTAACGAGTAATAAGTTTAATAAACATACTCAGAATCAAACCACACTCACCACCATCAAATCACTCATGACTGATAACAACCCTGTAGGGCAAAATCAGACTGCCTCGGTAGGTTTCCACTCTTGTACGTTTTCATGGACATTGAAAAGTCTCATCTTTGCCCCTGGAGCAACTGGTGTTTTAGAACTGAGGTCCCTGAAGTTAACAGCCCCATGCATCACCTGCTCTACCACCAACTCTTCCACGTCAGATAAGTAATTCTCATGAAATCACAGAAGATGTGTTTGGCCAGTATATCAATTTTTAAAATCCTTCCCATGCTTCCACACACACAAATAATAATAAATCAAAAGACCTAACATCTCTGAGTTCATGTTCAACATGACATCCATTGGTTGGAGTTGAAGAGTAACTCCCTATCTAGACTGGACTTGTTTCCTTGCCAACATTAAATCAATATGTCCATTTGTTATCAGGCTAGTAGTGAGTGAAAAAATATATCTGCATACTCATGTTTGTGTAAAAAGTGGGAGCTATTTCTCAGCGGTGCTTTAAATTCTGTACCATTGGCTAAAGTAATGACACTATAAAAGAGTAGTAATAATGCATTGGACTTCTAGCCATAAAATCTGCAGTTTGAAATGATCAGCCAGATCTACTGGGGAAGGATAAGTCTTTACAATCCTGTGAAGATTTGCAGGCTCTGACATTCATACGGGCAGTTCTACCCTGCCCTGTAGCATTGATGTGAGTCAGTACTGAATTGATGGCGAGAGAAGTGAAGTCCCGGGGGTGGGGGGTGGGGGGCAGGGAGGTGAGTGGTAATGTTCTCTAACATAAATGGGCAGAGATATCTCTAAGGTGAATTAGAGACAGATCAAAGCTAAATTACATGAATGGATTTTGACCTCGCCCTTAATTTTAGCCCCAATCTAATGACAATTAGTTCTTATGACACGGCCCTGCTTGATCCTCACCCTCATGAAGAGATCGCTGAAGATGTGAGTGCGAGAGCAAAATGTGGTGGAAAAGCTAGTTGGCGCCTGGATATAAGAAAGCATCTGGGGTCATAAAAGGCTTGTTTTCAAACTAGGAGCCATCTAAGCGTTGTGTCAAGTAAGTCCACAAGGAAGAAGCACACCAGAATGTATGACCTAAGAATTATAAAATAATATAATCCAAATATGAAAGAGGGAATGATATCAGACCTTTACTTGGAAACCTTCATTTTTCAGAAGGCTCTGGGTGACAGTGGAAACCCCAAAACCATTTTTTGGGTCCAAACCTGGATTAACCTCTGGTGAATCCCTCTTTATCATAATGGAGGGATGTGGGTCACCCTATTATCAGAAAGAGTGCTTTGCAAAGTGGATTATGACAGATGTAGTAAAATCAAAATGTAATATTATTTGATCCCCCTTTGGGCCCATTTTAAAAAGCTGTTCAGTTTTTCATAAAGTGAAGGGGAAATGCATATGAATTAAACCCCTAGTGAATTCCTTCTGATGCCATTATGGAAGACATATTTGACAGAGAAAAAACCAGACACAGGCCAGTGAAGTGTTTGCCATGATGCAGGTAATGAATAATAAGAGTGCAGATGACAATGATGATCCTTAGAATGTAAAGGAGGGGTGAACTCAAACAATTTTTAGGACCCATACTCACAGGTTTCAAGAGTCATCTACTTGGGAGGTAAGAGACAGGAAAGATGACTTCCCTGTTTCTGTTCAGCACTTGGGGATTTGTAATTCAAATTTTAAAGGGAACAGGAGAAGGTTGGGTGACATTTAGGGTGGTGGAGATAAAATCTATTTTGGATATGATGAATTGGTGGTAAAGTTGGGACACGTAAAACAATGAGTAGCAGAAAGTTGGGTACATGAGCACAAAAATCAGAGAAGAGGTCTGGATTAAAAAGTTTGAATTTACACAACAGCATATGGTTGATGGCTGATATTGAATGTTGAATGCCAATAACTCAGGGAGTGCCTAAGATTAAGAATTGCTTGTAGGTTGATCAAAGGGGAATGTAGTATTAGTAGATCTCACAAAGGAAGCTCTCGGGAAAAACAGCCATACAGGGATGCTGTGAAGGTGAATATTCAATGAAAGTCAAGGAAAGAGGTTTTCAAGAAGCATTTAATGTGGACCTTTCATATCAGAGCACATAACCATTAGGCGACTAGGGCTTCTGAAAAGTCTAAAGATAATATTTTCCCACTGTAGGTGGTAAGGCATTGGGTGACCTTGTATTTACCAGCTGCAGCAATATCCTAATCAGGAACCATGGAATTAGATGATAAATTATATTTGATCACCCAAATTATGCATTGAATGGTCCAGAAAGATAAAGAAAGTTCATTGTACTACAATATTTTACATAATCTCTCCATGGATATTGCCAAGTAGATAAGGGGAAAAGAGACCCTGGCATGATAAAGAGGAATATACTATTAAGACTGAACCAAACCTGTTAATAAAGAGAAGTTAAGAATTAGAGCAGAAAGTAAATGACTGATTCAGTGATGGACAAAGAAGATGGCATTGAAGACACTGTCAGAGGGATTGGCTTTAACCAAAAGAGGAACAAAACTATCTCCCCAAATCAGAGAAAAGGGGGTGAGGGTGGATTGAAATATAAGCACTTACAATGAAGCTTCATGAAAAACTGCTGAAGCCCCCCTGCCACTTCAACAGCCTGGAGGGGAAAGGGAGAGGATGACAATGAACATAAGAGGGAATTGGCTGATAATAAATAATTGTTAAGGACAATTATAGTGGCCAATCCTAGAGTGGAGCTCACACATTTCATGTGGCAAAGTTCTAGTAGTGTTTCTACCTCGCAGCTGGCTCTGAAAGATGGATAAGCTAATGTGAAGATCTTACAGGCGAGAGTTTGGAACATAGGCTCCCAAACTTTTTTATTATTACAGCCCTGTTTTCAGGAAAAAAAAATTATTCAGTACCCCATTCTGGCAATTGAAAACTTTATACTATAGCCCGTAATTCAGGGGGAGGAGTGTAATTACAGCCCCCAGGATATTTCCATCAACCCCACCCAAAAGGGTACAGTACCACCCCCTTTGAGAAGCACTGGTTTATAAGATCATTCTTTGATGGCTCAAGAGAAAATGAGACAACAGGAAAGGGGATGATAGGCTAGTATAAAATCAAGAGACCTAATGCCTGAATTGTCTGAGAAGCTGTGAATAACTGGAATGGTGAGAGTAAGGGTTTAAGTAAACCAAAAATAAGAGCTTGGAGAATAGAAATTTAACTTGAAGGAGGCATGTTGCCTTCTCTCTCACCTCTTTTTGTAGGATGTGTTTACTGATATCATCACTCAGCCATGGGAGATCTACAGAACTATCTTCCTGTCCCTAGCCCCAGTGCACGGGAGTACATCACCCCCACAAGAAAATGTCCTACCTTAGGACTGATGGACTATATGAATTTAAATCCTGTCTGGAAAGAAGATGTGGGAAGGTTATGCTCTAGCCAAGGGGGCGTTTTTGTATTCCATCAGTGAGACATTCCTGAGCATGTGTGAAATTGATTGTAAATCACTCATGTTGTTTTCTAGGTATTGAACATGCCCATTTAACATATTTAATGTGTTTCTGACATTTACAAAGTGTCTATTGAGCTTTGGACAATCATTATTTAAAGCATTTTACTGAAAGTGCCTCTGAGTAGTTCCTAAACACTGCATTCATTTTCAATCGATTCCAAATATCCCTGAAGAGGGAATTGTGAATGTTGAATACTGCAGTTGTCAATCCAGGGCTCATGGACGCAACTCTTTGAATGATAATATAAATTCATTTCAAACACTGTGTGTAGCCAGATACTCAGAGTTTTTCTCACTGCAATGCCAGCGCTTTACATCACAAAGATTGAAATACCAGATTAATCTCTAGAGGCATAAGCACTTGCTAACCTTGAGAGTTACCCAAGACCCGATTTCTGAATCCCTTTTAAGAATGACAGGGGATTGAGTGGGTCAGAGGTGGTGCCCAAAGCCCTCCATCTTGACAAGAGAGCCATTGCAGGTGCCGCTCACCCTCATGTAATTTGTGCTGGGGAATGACAGGTCCTATATTAGGATGTGAAAATGTCTCCACTCACAAAATACAGCATACTTCAAAAGTGACAGAAATGGTGCATGCTGTAAGAGCAAGCCTTCCTGTAGCCACTTTTCCCTCCGGTGCTGATCAAAATTCAAGCTGTAGCCCTCCTCTCAGGCACTCTGGTACATTCTGGATGCCCAGAGTGAGAAGGACGGGATATATGTAGTCTTGAACCAGCAGGTGAGTGGAGGTGCAGAACTACACAGAAATTATAGATGTAGAATGCAAATAAGAATCTCTTTGTTCCTAATTATAGTTGATACATTCTCTGCATAGAATATCAATGCTATCTGATGGGGGAAATATGTAGCTAGGCCATTTGGCACTGGGCAACAGATTTTGTGTAAGCATCTGGCATAAGGATAATGTGACAAACAGCAATATGCCAAAATTGTGTTAGATAATTTTTAAAGAACTATTTGTCAGACTGACTGCACATTATTCCCAGGGTGTTATTCATCAACTTCATGATTGAAATGACAATTAGCTTTGAGCTTTGCCTTGCAGTTGAGGTGTTCACTTTTCCCAAAGTCCTGGGCAAGCGTCCTCTTTGCTGACAGAGATTCACTAACAGGTAGTTGTGTTCACCTTGACAGTCTGCTGGAAATTTGAACTTCACTCTTAGCTATATATGAGTAAATAAAGATTTAAGGAAAAGAACGGAAATGATAAATTAAATCTTTGCACATTCCATGGAAGCCAATGCAGGTTAACAGATGTTCTGTACCAACGGGGCACCTATGGCAACTTGTAAATTTATAGCAATGACTACAATAGTGTTTGTAAATGAGCCTTCTGCAACTTCAGAACTGAGCCTTACTGCAGCAGATTTGTGAATTGTAGAAGAATATGGCAGCTGTTCCAGGATCTCAAGTTGGTTTTTGTTTTGTTTTTCTTGATGGGAGAAAAAAATGGTACCACCATATGCATTTAAAGTTTTTTTCTGCCTTTAACACTTACATTACACCATATCTATTTTTCTGCTCTTAAACTGATTTTTGCCACCACTGTATGTATGTATACCCTTTCAGTCACCTGTGTGTAGATGTCCTTCCTATTTCCTATTTGGCATAATGGGTTACACGCAGGGCTGCTAACCACAACGTTAGCAGTTCAAAGCTGCCAACCACTCCTGAGGAACAAAACAAGGATTTCTACCCTCATAAAGAGTTTCCTCATAAAGGAAACCCACAGGAGTAATTATATTCTTTTCTATCTTTGGGCTCACTGCAAGTGGGAACTGAATTGATGGCAGTGGGTCTGCTTTACTTTTGTTCTTTCACTTTGTTTCAGCATAGCCCTCACTCTATCCATATCCCTGGTTCGTTACATTTCAACTGCCCCCCCCCCCACAATTCTCCCTCAAACAGAGATCGCAGCTTGTTTTAAGAAACCTTACACCAGAATTACTAACTGGGTAGCTTATATTTATTTAAATTCCTTTGCTGTAGCCTATGTGATGCAATCCTCACCCATGGACTAATAAACCAATTACCATAGAGTACACTACAATGCATGATGAGCCGATGGGTGTCAGAGTAAAGCTGTGTTTCATAGTGTTTTCCACATTGATTTCTCAGAAGTACATTGGCAAGCATTTTTTTCTCAGGGGCATCTTGGGTGATTCAAACTGCCAAATTTGGGGTTAATAGCTGAGTGTGTTAAATATTTGTGCCACCTTTTGAATAATAGAGATGTTCATCATGTCCAAGTTCATTCCTGAGATTCTAACAGTGGTTGGATATCTTGGGTTAGTTAGACACACAATAAAATCATTTTATCCATCCGAGGAGCATTTTGCGAATCTTTGTTATCATTAGTACCGATCCAAGATTTTGACTTTTCTCTTTGACCCCTACATTTATCCTTCTTCTGCCCCACTCCCCATCAGTGCACACTGCAAGAGAATCACCAAGTTTTTACTCACAGTGCTACATTCTAACCCCAACCCTCCAAAGTTCCAACTCAGTAGTCTGGGGGTTGAGTCCAAAAAACTCTATTTTTACCAAACATTCCAGGTGATTCTGATTCTGATGTTCTTGTTCAATGGACCATATTTAGAAATATTCTACCCTATCACTCACGTAAGGAGGTGAGGCCCTGGAGCAGTTGTATCATCTGGTCTTCTTCTAGAATGGCACCTTTCTCTCTGAGTAAGGAGATGGACACTCGATACGCTAGAACTGCAGCTCTGTTTACCACAAGACACACTTACTTGGTTGCTGGTTCATGTCATCTAAGAACTCCAATAGGTCTGTGGTCTGCAAACTGTGGCTCGCAACCATATGTGACTCTCTCAGTGAGTACGTGCTAAAATAACAATGAAAACGTTGGAAGGTAATTATTTTAGATCACAGTGATTTCACTTGTTTGTAGAAACATGTTTAAGGCTCTTGAGTGATTTTAAAGTTTTTAGGAGGGAGAGAATTGGCTCTTCAATCTCAAGAGTTTGCCAACCCCCGGGTTAGGTGATCAGCCCAAAGCCATCAACTCAGAATCCAATAGGACTCAGGATTCTGGTTCTGAGTTTACCGTTCAGTATACTTCGTCTTCCCAAGAGGCACTGCCATTTCTCTATGGGGGATAAATAACAAGGTGGAGTCCATCTTTGTGACACTCTAGGTGTCTTTTCTGTAAACACCCATATGTAGGTCACTTGGAGCTACTTAGGAAAGAATATCATATGGGTTGAGGAGAGAGAATCTTGAACAGCGTTCCCATTCTTTTTTTACCCTATTACTAATCTTCTAGGATAGGGAAAACCTGGAGGAAATCTAGAACTATTTCATGATGTATCATATCTTTCTTCTCTGCAAAGTTGATTCTAAGATAGAGCTCTGCTTGCAGGCAGTTTGTTGAGCAATGTCATCAGAACCAACACCTAGAGAAGGCATAAGGTGAGAAACCCAGGATGGCCAGAAAGAGAAGTTGGTGGTTAAAGAGCCACAGCACAGCTTCAGATGATCCCAGGAGAAGTCAAGGAGCTGGTATAGAATTTAGAATAGTCTCTTTTTGTCAGGAAGCAGCCCTTTTAAAAGTTTATCAGATGCAGGATGGGAAGTCTACAGGGAATCATCCACCCTCCCAATTACTGTGAAAATGAATGTCTTTTTCTTGATGAAGACCAGAAGATGCTAGATGGCACACTATAGCATCCACTATAAGGAATAATTTACTAACACATAAAGATGATAAATAGATGATGATGATGATGATGATGATGATGATAGATAGATAGATAGATAGATAGATAGATAGATAGATAGATAGATAACAGAGTTGATTCCAATTCAATGCAACATATCTATAACAATAAAAATTTGCCTGGTACTGGTACAAGATTGCTGGATTGTTCAAACCTACTGCTGCAGCCATTGTCCATCAAACTGATGGTCTTCCTCACCTTAACTGTCATGCTCTTTCATCAAACATGATGTTCTCCACCAACAATTCGAAAGGAGAATATGTCCTGTAATAATCTATAAAATTCTTATTGGCCAACTTTTGGAGATTGTCAGACCTTTGTTCTAAAAGAAGAATAATACCCCAAAACATAGTAAACAGAGTTTAGAATATTAAGAGTCCCTAAAATTACTGGGGAGTAAATTTTATATTGTTACACTTTAATCTTGGCTTAAGAATCTGCATATTTAGAGAAATAGAAAAATTAAGCTGTGGCTAGTTTTAAAGACACAATTCTTTTGTTCTTTATCTTTTAATGCATTAGAAGTAAGCAGTGATTCAAGCTTGAATGTTCATTCTGCAAAATACAAGTTCTGAAAATTGAATAAATATAACTAAATCCTGGCTCTGAAGACAAAATAAATGGAACTAATACTAGTTTTCTAAGAGCTTAATGAAAGTGTTTGCAATTGATAGCAAGTATTATCTCATCTTTGAAATGAGTGATAAGATCAATACAAAAAATCTCATTCCCATTTTTTTCACTAACATCCTATTTGCCCAGATAGAACTTTCATTTTGAGGTGCCCCAGTCAAATCCTCATGAAATAAAAGAAATTGATAAATAAAGGTAAACTTCTCATGTGTAACCAGAGAGACTTGAAGCTCTGGAAAACATAATGAAGATGTTCCGCTAATTTTCTTTCAACTTGGCCTGTGCTATCAATATTTGTTTTTGTTTTTCTGATTCACACAATAATTAACCATCTCTTTGTGATTTAAATAGGCCACAAAGGCCCTTTATTTGGACTAGAGAGGTAGACAATTACCTAAATGTTTCTGAAGGAATCCTTTTTAAGTTGTTCCCACTATTTCAAGGTGGGTTTAAGAAACAGCTATTTTATATCTCAAAACAATAGAGGGATCAACACTTTTATCTATTCTTTCTCTTCCTAAAGTTGGAAATTGGTTATAGGTGTTGTAAGTAAAGCTAAGAAAGAAATCAAACACAGAATTATGTATGTGCAAAGAACCTGCCAAGTATTTTGCCCCATCCTGTTTCATTCAATGCCTTCTCCCTTCTTACTTGGCGGTAGAAGTTGATGGCAGACTGGCAGGGTATGCTGATATTCTCCTCACCACCTTCTTTGGAGGACCTGTTCAGAGCCATCCACCAGTGTGTGTGTGTGTGTGTGTGTGTGTGTGTGTGTGTTTAAATACTCTTACTCAAGTCCAGGGATAAAAGAATTATGTTGGTTGTTGTTTTTGTTTCTTTTAGGATTATTTTATGTTTCTTTGCTTAACTAACACACTAAAGCATAGAGGAGATGAAAGAAGCTGACCACTAAAAGAAATGGAGTTTATGTATAAATCATGTGCTTTTGTTAGCCACTTTTCATGAATTCTGACACATAGCTGCATGATGCTCAACAGCATGAAACACTGCCCTGTCCTGTGCCATCATCAGAATAGTTGTTATGCTTGGACCCCTTATTGCAGCCAGTGTTCAGTCTAGCTCATCGAGGATCTTCCTCTTGTTTGCAGACCCTTTACTTTATCAAGAGCCCTAGTGGAGCACTGGTGACTGGTTGTATGGCTAAACACGAGGTCAGCAGTTTGAAACCACCAGTCACTCCAGGAAGAAAGACAGGGCTTTCTACTGCCATAAAGGGTCATTGTCTTAAAATCCTACGGAAGCAATTCTCCCCTGCCCTATAGGGTTACTATCAACTTGATGGTGGTGAGTTTGAGTTGTTTTTGTTTTAATGTATCAAGTGTGATGTGCACTTCTCATGTGTGTACAATCTTTCCTGATAACATGTCCAAAGTGTTTGAGGCAATCTCACTGTCCTCATTCCTAAGGAGCACTCTGGCTGGACTTCTTCCAAGATAGATTTGTTTGTTATTCTGTCAATTCATGGATTATTTATTCTTCCCCAACAGTATAATTCAAATTCATCAATTCTTCTGCAGTCTTCCCAATTCGTGGATTTGGAATTTATTTCAGGGCAGTTAGTGTGGTTTGGTCCCCAGTATAATCTGTCCTTACCTCCCCTGCCTGGTATTACTAGATCCCTGAATCTTGATAGAGGATGACAGCCTAAAAAAGGATTGGGGCCTTGATTAGGATACCTTCTTCATCTGATGTCCTTAAGAATATTGCCTCTATAGTTTTTTTGAGACTTCTACTGCTAGATAGAGCACAGTCCTCTTACAACATATCATCATAATGAAAGTGTGATATCTAGATTTTGTGTCAACTTGGCGAGGCCAAGATCCTCAGTGGTTTGGCACTTAAAGACCAGTATTCCCCAAAGATGTGCTATAACATAGTGTAATCAACTCCATATTGGGTGTCCTGTGAGTAACCAAGCAGTTGTGATATTTGGGTGAAGTTCAACCCCCTCACTCAGTCACAGCCCTGATGCAATTGAAAAGAAATTTTCTCTGGGGTGTGACCTACTTACAATGTAAGGATGGTGTGGAAAAGTTTGATTGATCGTGACTGGGTCTGGATCCTGAATCTGGCCTACAGTCCTCCAGTTCTTTGTTAATCCCAAGTGTCATTATGAACCTACCAAAAGACCTGCCAAGCTTGGATTGATTAGTCTCTCCAGTCACAAGCCTTACTTGCTGACCTTGGACTAATCTACAGCCACCACCTGTTGGAATTTGGACAGGACTTTCCTGCATATACAAATATATGAGTCATTTTCTTGATCTAAATGCTCTCTGTGTATACACATATAACCCTCAATGGTTTAGGTTCTCTGGAGAACCAAGTCTAACACAGTCATCATGGATGAAAACCTATCCCATTTAGGATGAGCATTGTTTCCCAGCAAAATATAGATATACTTATGACTCCCTCTTGCCTTTTGCTCCTGGTGGACAACTTCAGGGTCATTGAACTATGACTCAGGTCTGGACACTAGACTGATAGTCTTGACTAATTTTCTTCCTTGAGGCATCTGGGCTTATGTTTTAATATTAATGCATACTGGGTTGATATATTAGAAGAAAAATGATCACTTTTAGAGTCTTTCTTTGGATTGGAAGGATGGTCATGGTAGGAAAATTTTGGAAAAAAATAGGCCATTTAGCAGTAAGGCAATTAGTGTCTATGAGGCTCTGATATGACAAATCCATGTTGGCTGGTAAATAACTATTGAAGACTCTAAATGGAAAAAATACATGAAATAATGTGGGTAACAAAGACAGAGAATGAACTTGAGAGGACAGAATATTTTTGCTTTTATTGAAAAATACTTTTCTGTATTTCTCAGTTTTTCTACATGAATATAATATATGTGAGTGTGTATATATATGTGTGTATCTTGAACACACAAACACCCCCCCCCACACACACACACATATATATATATACATAGTCACTTAATTTTAAAAAATAATTCAAAGGAAAAAGAAATTGGGTCAGCCTAATTGATAAGATTTAAGATATATATATATATATATATATATATATATTGGAAAGTACAATAAGCAAGTTATTACTAAATATGCCTGATTATTTCTCTTTTTAACTTCAATTATATCATGAGGAAATCTTATTGTCAAAGAGTAGACTGATTAAGCATTGGATTTCCCCCCTTGTATGCTAATAGCTTATATTAAACAGAATAATCTCTTCTGCACATTACCATAAATTTTATAGATTAAATCATCATGTTTATTTAAAATTGTTTTTCATTGCCTGAAAAGCAAAACAGATATCTAGGACAGCCATATATATTTTAGTTCCCATTGGAGGGGAAAATCTACTACCTCTTGTTCTGAGTGTGGCTTAAGTACCATTTAGTGGATTCTAAAAATTAACAAGAATGTAGGTAAACAAAACAGCCCAAAAAGTATGCTGTTTTCAATTTACAAGGCCTCGTTAAATAAAAGGATTTAACTTTCATACACAACCACAGTCATGCTTTCATGTCTTTGCAATATACCTGCTTCTGAGGTTTGGGTTGCTTGTGATTATCATCATGTTAACTGAAAGGGCATCATAGAGTTTTCTATCACATGTGGGGCATAGATTTCTATCCTGGGTGATGCATTGATTGAGTCAGCCAGTAAATTAACAGCAGCAGAATACCATTAAATCTTAAACTTAATTGCCGTCTCCTCTTAATTTCTATGGATATAATCAATAAATGCCAGAGGAAAGTTAAAGGAGTTATTTAGCAAGCCCCTATTTCCTGGAGCATAATGGAAAATCACTGTTTCATCTCCGAGTTAAGGCAAACAACTTGTAACTCAAATGCTGTCATTTACAAGGTTTTTACCAAAAGGTTTCATTTTAGAATGCTTTTTTTTTTAACATTTCTCCTTTTATTCACAAGCAAATGGAAAATTTCATTGTATAATCAGCTTGATTCTTTTTCTGGAGCCTACCTCTTTGTCCCCCCTGTTATGTTTGATGAATTCTGTTGTTGTATCTTCTCTACTTTGGTAACTTGTAAATTCACTTTCCTTTCCAAGGTAAAAATGATTTGTCCCATATCTCAGATTTACATCGAAGAGAATAACTCATTACAAAATACTGAATAAATCCCCATACTTAAGAACAAACTCAACTAGTTCATGTTGGATTATAATCTTTGATGAAGCCAAACAGTGATGATAGTTTTAGAGGATGAGAGGGGCATATTAAGGCTGAAAGTTTTATTTTCCTGTGCCTTTTCTGAAGAATGACTTAACTGGAAATTTTTAGTCTCTTGAACGGTTAGCATTAAAAGGAAATGACTGATGTTGCAAAATAAAAAGAATATTGAATTTAAGAAAAAAATTGTAAACCCAATGAGCCACATGGGTTAAGAGCAGCATTAGCTATTAAATGAATGGATAGTCTCACTTTCAACTATATTTCAAAAGTCAAAACTCTGGAAAGCAAAGAATTTGTTCTATGAAAAATACAAATCATTACAGACAGTCTAAATAAATGGAAGGAGTCTTAGTGGTACAATGGTTAAGTGATTGCCTGGTTACTGAAAGATGAGTGGTTCAAATTCACCTGCTTCCCTGTGAGAGAAAGATTTAACAGCCTGGGCAGTTTTACTCAATACTGTAAGGTCATAATGAATCAAAATCAACTCAATGACATTATGTAGTTTGTTTAAATAAAGGAGAAATGGTATATATCCACCATTTGTAGACACTATTTTAAACAATCTACTGATTCAATACTAGTCCTATCAAAATGTCAACAGACATTTTTTGTATAAATAGCACAGCTAACCTTCAAATTCATATAGAAATTTATAGGGCCTCCCAAATAATCAAAACTTTCTTGAAAAGAACAACAAAGGAGGACTTACACTTCCCAATTTCATGATGTGTTATAAAGATACAGTAATCAAAACCGTGGTGCTGTTCTGTCTATGAGAATAGACACACAGGCACTGGGATCATAGTGAGAGTCCAGGGCTAAATCTCTATGTCCACAGTCAATTGACTTCAGGAGGGGTTGCATGTACAGTCTCTTTAAGAAATGGTGTTGGCCAACTGGATCTCAATATGTAAAAAAATAAAGTTGGATCTATGTATCACATCATATACAAATATGATTAATGTCATAAATATAAAATGATTACACTCATGGAAGAAAATGTAAGTAAAATTCAAAAACCTAGCTTTTGACAATAGATTCTAAGATGCAGTACCAATAGCACAACAAACAAAATAGATAGATTGAACATACAGTGAGATATTTTTGTGCATTGTTATTAAAACAAAATAAAGATGCAACCTAGAGAATGAGAGGAAATATTTGGGAAGCACATTATATGTTAAATGTCTATTATTCAGATTATAAGAAGAATCAATTTTCAACATAAAAAGACAACCCCCCTCAAAAATAAAAAAATAATAAATAAATATTAAACAAACTCAATTTAAAAATAGACAAAGGACTTCAAGAGATATTTAAATGAAGAAGAGCTACAAATGACCAATGAGCACATGACAAGTTATTCAATGTTGCTGGTAATTCAGCCCAAAGACCAACTGCCAGGCTTAGCCCCAGTGGCATAGTGGTTGAGTGCGGGACTGCGGCCCACTGGCTTGGCGATTCAAATCCAGCAGCCTCTCTGCAGGAGCAAGTCTGGACCTCCCACTCCCAACAGAGGGCAGTGATGCAAAATTGACAAAAAGACCAACTGCCAACAAGTCAATTCTGATTTAATCTTGACTCTATAGGACAGAGCTGAAGTACCCTATATGTTTACAAACTGTAAATCTTTAAAGAACAGAAAGGCTAATCTTTGTCCCTCAGAGAAACTGGTGCGTTTAAAATGACCAAGATTGTAAGCAGCAGCCCAACCCCCCAAACCATTATTCCACCAGGATTTCAGAGACTAAAACCTTTAACAAAAGACAGACTCAATTTTCTCCCTGGGGCAGTACTCCATTGCCTACCCAATAGCATTACCAGGTCTCCTTTATTGGTCACTAGGGAAATACAAGTCAAAACCACCTCACAGTCATGGTGGAGGAGGAAGATGGGAGAAGGAAATTTGTTTTAAATCATTTAATTGGGTGCTCATACAGCTCTTATCACAATCCATACATCCATCCATTGGGTCAAGTATATTTGTACATTTGTTGCCATCATCAGTTCAAAACATTCTATTTGAGCCCTTGATATTGGCTCCTCATTTTTCTCCTCCCACCCTCATGAACCCTTGATAATTTATAAATTACTATTTTTCATGTCTTATAATAGCCAATGTCTCCCTTCACCCATTTTTCTGTCCCCCTGGGAGGGGGTTAAATGAAGATCATTGTCATTAGTTCCCCTTCTCTCCTCCCATCATACCCTTACATACCTGGTATTACTATATTCATTATTGGTCCTGGAGAGTTTATCTGTCCTGGATTCCCGGTGTTGCCAGCTCTGACCTGCACCTGTGCACATGTTCAGGGGTAAGATTTGTAAAGTGGAATTCGGTAGGAGGGAAGCTTTAAAGAACTAGAGCGAAGTTGTATGTTTCAACGATGCTATTCTTCATCCCGACTGAATCCTCTCTTGGCTATGACCCTTCTATAAGGAGAGGTTCAATTGTCTGAAGGTGGGCACTGGGTCTTCACTCCAAACTGCACCTCGTTCACCTTGATAGGACGTTTTGTTCTGGGTCTTGATGCCTGATCCCACAGGTGCTCGTGAGCAAACAAGCGGATGTTTTCTTCCACGTGGGCTTGGTTGCTTCTCAGCGAGAGGAGCACTTGTTTGTCTTCAGACCTTTCCCACCCCAGATGCTCCATATTTCGGTAACGGCACCGTCAGCTTCCTTCACCATGATTGTTCAGTCTTGTCTTCAGTGATTGTGTTGGGAAGTCGGGCATCACGGGATGCCAGTTCAATAGAATAAAGTGCTCTTACATTGAGGGAATACTTGAGCCCAATGTCTGTCTGCTACCTTAATAGTTAACGTATAAATATTTGTACATAGATCTATTTACCTATCATTATATATAAATATATTTACATATGTACATACCTATATTTAGACATCTATAAATGCTCATGTGCCTCCTAGTTCTTTCTTATATTTCCTGTCATTTTCCTCTTGTTCCACTATCCTGTTCGACCTTCATTCAGGTTTCAGTAATTCCTCTCCATTACATTGCCCTTGATCAAGTCCTACTAGGTATCCTAAGCTCTCCTCGCCATCAAGTTTAGATCACTTGTTTCCTTGTCCCTGGGTTTGTTAACACCCACTCCCTTTCTCCAGCCTCCACCTCTCCCTTGACACCCCAGAACCATCAGTCTGTTGTTTTCTCCTCTGGGTTTTTTATCCTGCTTATCTTATCTATATAGACATGCAGAGACAATAAGCACAAAAGCAAGACATCGCAAAATCAAGCAACAAAAGAAAACAACAAAATCCCAATGACAAAAAAGGAAGAAAAAGAAAGAGAAAAAGAAAATAAAATCCTATAAACAGTTATAGATCTATTTGTTGACTGTTAGGAATGATTTCCAGTAACATCTAATGGGGTGCCATGCCCTGGACCCAAATTTGAATGGGGTTTCATGCCCTGGTCCTAAAGTCTATTTTTCACACACACACGCACACACACACAAACACACACACACACACACACAAGTACTGCATTGTTTTTCTCCCCTTGCTGCCCTGTTGCATACCCTTAGTGTTTCACCCCAGTGTGGTGGAGTCAAATCAGGCACCATTCCCACACTGTGCCTCCAATATTGTCCCTCATAGCAATATTGGTCAGTGAGGGACATCTTGTCTTGTGGTGGGGCCAGCCCTATGGTCCTCTCTGTGCATTGGCTGCTATGAGCAAGAATATCATCCTCAGAACTTGGTAGCTCAGGATATGTTTCACTCCCCCTCCTTCCTTCTTCCTTTGCTTCTATATACTCTGAGCAGACGTGCCCCTCTCCCTGAATTGTTGCTTCAGTGTTAGTCTCTGAAGAGAATTTTTCTTGAGGGAAAAGGTGGGGTATCCACATAGTTTGGATTCAGGCTGGCCCTGCAGACCAAGAGAAGAAAATTCTAACAAGCGTTAGTCAGGCTGTGGAGTATTTGGAACCTTCATTGCTGTTGTCATTGTAAAATGATGCAGTCACCATGGAAAACAGTTTGGTGATTCATCAAAAAGTTTAACATAGAAACTAGTTCTTGACTCAGAAATTCCACTACTAGGTTTATATTTAAAAAAAATTGAAGTGAGAGCTCTTGAACATATTTGTACATGAATGTGTATTGCAGCATTATTCACAACAGCTAAGAAGTAAAAGTAGTTCAAGTTTATTCACCACAGATGGGTGAATAAGCAAAATTTCAATATTTATACAATGTAATATTAATTATTGAGAGAAGTTTTGATAAATGTTATGGCACAGATAAACTTTTCATATGTTATGCTGAGGCTGAGCCCTGTTGGTGTAGTGGTTGCTCGCAGGACTGTGATCCACTCGATTGGAGGTTCAAATTCAGCAGCAAGGCTGGGCCTCCTACTCACACCACCAGAGGGCAGTGATGTCTCCAAAACAAAAAAAAATATATCAAATGTTATGCTGAGTGGAATAAGTCAGATA
Source organism: Nesogale talazaci (assembly GCA_004026705.1). NCBI lineage: Eukaryota > Metazoa > Chordata > Mammalia > Afrosoricida > Tenrecidae > Nesogale > Nesogale talazaci. Next base: position 59,873 of record PVJH01001124.1, on the reverse strand, counting down.
CACAAAGATATGCATTGCATGATCTCACATATCTGAAATATCCAGAAGGGGCAGCTGCATAGAAAAAGCAGTTTGGTGGCTACCAAATTTGGGGTGGAGACCTGGGAGCAGGGATGGATCATTGCTGTATTTCTGAAGAAGATGAGTAGATGCCTCAAGATGGGCCTGGAGGAAGGTAGGACCTCCTAATGGTGGAAGACCTTGTACACACGGTAGATGTTCGGCTGTCTTAATACATGTAATAAAACACATTTGATGGGTTGTAAGGAAGCATAATCATGTGACATGGGTTGTGAGGACATGATACCTCTGACACCAGCAGTTGATAAGGGCATGAAGGGCAGACAAAGGTGAAAGGCAGAGAAGTAACGAGGTGTCCTTGCTTGCTACACGCCATGTGCAGTTTATATATGTAGAATAATTTTATATATCTTGTGCCAAGTTTCTCTTGAGGCTGATGTAAAACTTTTAGAGATTGATCATGGCGATGGTAAGACAACATTATGAAAATAATTAATATTGAATTATACACTTAACTGCTAAACATTATCACATATGTATTACAATAAAGTTTTCAAACTTTTTATTTAGAGTTTATGTGGTGGTCATGTACTTGATGTCAATTGATTGGGAATGTAGGGGTGGAATCCAGCCTGTCAACCTGGAGATAGTCAATGAGGCCTCTGTGTGGGCCTAGCTTTTGCCTGAGAATTCTGGGAAGTCTCGCGGTATTTCCCAATTGGAGTTGAGAGACCATAAATTCAGTTCTTATCAACTAAGTTCCATGAAGACGAATTACTGACAAGATGAGATGACAGCATTCTGATCAATCCTGATTTCTGGAGACTGGAGGAGCCAGAGAAGAAGCCACATGGGCTTACCCTGATGGAACCAAACCTCTGGGGCTGGAGAAGCCATGTGGAGACTCCTGCCAGTACTAAGATGCTTGGGAGGCCACAGGGAGACCCCTGCCAGCACTGGGATGCTTCTACTGCCACTAGATACACTATACTATGCATCCACTGGCCTGTGATTTTCCTGGTGTCATTCCATATGCTACGTGAGTCAAAATGAGACTTTATAGATTGGTATTGGACATTGGGGCTAATATCTGATATTGACTTTGGACTGGTTTGGGTTGGAATGCTTTCTCAATGTTTCATTCCTCTTTTGTATAAACATTTGCCTTATATCTATATGCATATCTATATGTTTATAATTTTGTTTCTCTAGTCTACTCAGACTAACACAGTTTACAAAGAAGATCAATAGTTTAACATTTACAATTCAAACATTTTGTTTCAATTCATCCATTGCAATCCCCTCAGTATACCACCACATCATAAAACGAAACAGGAAGGATCTACAAGCCATCAACATCAGCCAAGGTTTGGTTCATTTATTAAGCACAAACCATTTGTCTATTTCCTGGAAAAGACACTGATTTTCATTTAGTTGGCATTCTAGTGAGGTTATGTCAGTAAGAAAGAATGGGAAATTTTATATACATGTACAGATAAGATTTCAGCTAGTGAAAATTGCTGTGGATTTAACAAAACCAGAAAAAGTGAAAGAGTTATGGTGGAGTGAGCTACTTTAGAGCAAATGACCTTGTAAAGTCTCTCAGAAAAAGCACATTTGAAGTTAAATCTGCATGACAAGAAAGAACAAATCAGATTATCATTTGGAGGAAGTGATGTTAACAGGTTCAGATTCACCCAGATGTGAACAAGTTTAATATACATAGAGACGAATCAGAAGATTCTTCTGGCTGCAAAGTGGTTAGGAAATGAGAAGATACATGAGAGATAGACCTGAAGGAAACCAGGGTCTTATAGTGAGGGGGTTTGTATACACATTCAGATGTTTGTCACCTGATATTTTCATACCTGCACTGGGGATTTAACTGGGTAATGACATGATATGATTTGTATGGATAAGTGCAGCTGAGGTTGGCTGTTGATAATTGTTTGAAGGTCAGAGGAAATGAAAGGCAGAGAAGTAATGAGGAATCCTTTCTTGTTACCCTCCATGTTGTCATTTATATATTTAGAATAAACATCAAACTACTTGATTGATAAATATACCAGGAGAGAAAAAGATCAAACAGAGATGTTCATTCACTTCTTCATTAGTCTATAAAATCCTGATTTCATCTGTACAGCAATCTTTTCTGGGTAGGATAGTACCCAATCTCTGAAAATGAGCCATGATGGCCTAAGCCACAGCAACTCCATCCCTTTTCCTAAAGATTGGTCTAAATGACATAGAGTTCCATTTTAGATACTCCAGGGAAAGATCTATTGGATTGAAATGGAAGAACAGAAGATAGAGATCAATTTTTATGAAGGATATAGCTTTCTGATTAAAGAGAAAGAACTCAAGACTCTCTTCTTATGACTTTGAATGTTTGTGATAATTATTGGTGCAGCAGCTTCTTTTATCAAACCAAACATACTGAATATCACATATCAGAAAGATATTGGAGTCTTAAAGGCTTGAAAGCAAATAAGCGGCCCTCTAGCTCTGAAGCAACAAAGCCCACATGGAAGAAACACACCAGCTTGTATGACAATGAGGTGTCAAATGGATCAGGTATCAGGCATCAAAGAACTAAAGTTATATCATTATAAATGAGGGGGAATACAGATTGGAGACCCAAAGTCCATCAATAGGTGAAGCAACATCCCCTTACAGAGGGGTTGCAGTGAGAAGATGAGTCAAGGTACAGTGTAGTAACAATGAAATATGCAACTTTCCTCTAATTCTTAAGTGCTTTTTTTCACCCACTATCATGATCCCAATTCTGTCTTAAAATCCAGCTAGACCAGAGGATGTACACTGGTACAGATAGGAGCTGAAAACATGGGGAATTCAGGATAGATTATCCCTTCAGGACCAGTGGTGATACGGGAAGGGTGGAGGGAAGATGGAGTAGAAAGGGGGAAACAACTGCAAGGATCTACATATAACATCCCCTCTGGGATACAGACAGCAGGGAAGTGTGGGAAGGGACACATCGGACAGTGTAAGATATGACAAATCAATGACAATTTATAAATTATTAAGGATTCATGGGGGAAGGGAGTAGAGAAGGAGGAGAAATATGGGAAGCTGATACCAGGGGCCTAAGTAGAAGGAGAATGTTTTGAGAATGATGATGGCAACAAATGTGCAAATGTGGTGTGCATACAATAGATGTATGTATTGATCATGATGAGTTGTATGAGCCCCCAATAAAATGATCTATTAAAAAGAAAAGCAAAGAAAGAGAGTCTGAGATGACTGAATCTCTACATCAAATAATAAAACCACTCATCTCTAGATACATTTGGATGTCTTTATTTCTTAAGCCACTACTGACTTAGGCCTTCTGTTACTTGTTGCTGAATACATTTAGTTGATACACCTGTGTCTAAATTTGCTACACTCTGTACAGCTCTTGATAGTGATACTGGAGATAGCTGTTAATCCAAAATAGAAAGATTTAATAGTGATTCTTTCCCAAGTTTAAGTGTAAATGAAATTTTTCTATGACTAGGATGTTGACCTACCTTCTTGTTCTACCATATTAGTCACCTCTGGTCCCAATGTTACTTCTTAGGAACAGATGGTTGATCCTATTCTAGGTACCAGTTCATATTCCAAGCAACAGAAAAGAGGGAAGACAGAGGATATTATTTTTAAGAGCAACCATTTCTATGTATTTTCCATTAGCCCTCTTGGAATTGCCCCAACCATCCCTACTTGCAATATATGTATGAAGAACTTTCCCCTCAATTCAATAATGTGCCTCGGTCACAGTCTGTGCACAACTTGATGTAGACATACTACCAAAAATTTATGTTCAGGTTCTGTGTGTTTGTGAGACATCACAAACTCCTCAATGACAGGCTCTGCTCTCTGCATTTTGCATTTCCCCAGGATGAGCAACCTCTCTGCTAGATCATAGCATGAGAGGAAAAAGGAGATGAAACTCAAATCAGCTACATTGACTTCTTGTTATCCATTCCTGTCAAGAGTTTGGCCCAAGAGGGCACTGAAACTATTGGATAAAATGAAGTTTTTCGGTTATCAGTGGATTTCAATTACAGTATTTGTGCTCTCCAAGACCCCTATTACCATCAATAGTTGAGAGGGGCAATGCTGTTGAGATTTATGACGCTTTTTCTCTGGTTAGCAATATCCAACTTGGGACCCACATTAGCAGCACTTTTCTATTATCTTCAAATCTCATTTTGAAGAAAGACATATGTTTGCTGCTTGCATGCCTTTAAAAACTGCCAACTCATCAATAGCTACATCATTTTTAGTAAGGAAGGAATGTCGCCAGGTGTCAAATTATTCTTTATCAGAGTGGTTGGTTCATTGGAAAGGTCTCAGAAAGAAAAAAAATGAGGTGAAGAGGAAGTGAGTTATACCTCATGGTGATTCAAATTAAAGCTCTTTTCTAAGAAGTTGCTAAGAGCAGAACTGGCAAACACTTAAGAGAGTAGAGAGAAGAATGGACTAGTGGCATGTTTATTGGTGGTACGGTTTTGTTTAAATATTGTATGATATTTGCAAAAAGGGATTTAATGAAGAATAGTCAGGAGACAATTGCTATGCAATGAAAAAGTGGCATATTAATCATGGTGTATTAAATGAAACATTGGGATCTACAATAGTTGTCTTGATTAGTTCTTCCCTCATACTACACCAAACCAATGATGATAATTGTTAAATAATTTGGATTTAAATTTTAGTACTGGTAGGTATTATCCATATTGCCTTGGACTAGTGACTCACCCTATACATCAATTTTCCTGTCTGGAAATGATTATATAGTTTCTATAGGATTACACTAAGGATTGAACTTTGAAAAATATAAAGCATATAAGATGTTTGATGTAATAGAACTGTGAATAGTGATGCCACACCAAAAAAAAACAGTAATAAAACTGTGAAATAACTTGACTGTGCTGGTGGATATACAACCCTGTTTCATGTGATAACACTGTATGTAAATAAGCATACACATGCACAAGTACATATAAAACTGGGGAAATCTGAATAAGATCAGTGGATTTTATTAATGTTGATAACTGATGTCAACATTATTCTGTGGTTTTGTAAAATGTTTCTACTGGGTGAAACTAGGTAAAAAGTAAATGGGATCTCCCAATATTATTGTTTTATAATTGTATATGACCCTACAGTTATCTCAATAAAAGTTTGTAAAATTCATATAATGCACTTATCTCAATTCTTGGAACATTCTATAGTTCCCAATAAGTGATAGTTAATTTACAGGTAAAGGAGTCATGGTGGTACTATTGTTTAGGTATTAGGCTGCTAATCTCAAATTTGGCAGTTAAAATCCATCAGAGAGCTTCACAAGATAAAGATAAACTGATTAGTCCTCTAGAAACTTACAGTCTCAGAGAGCCTAACTAGTTTAAAAATGCATCCAAATCAACTCAGTGGTAGGTGGTATTTTAATAAATACCTAGTTATCTTCCCCTAAACTACTTTTGTTAATAAAATTTGCTTGTTATATGGTACACAACACTTAAAAACGAAACTTAGCATAGCAGTCAGGCTTTAAATAGAAAAATGAAAACCCCTCTAGACATTTTGATTGGTTCAGCATCTAAAGTAAGGTTTCTAGTCTTACATAAATGGTAGTGAACTAAGGGGGGGGGCATAAATGAGATGAAGAAGAAATGAGTTATGTTATGAATTAGAAGAAGAAATGAGTGGAGGAGATGGCGAGGACAGTCACTTCTCAGAAATCTTGCAGAAAGTAAAAACAAACAAGTTGAAGCAAAAGACACCAATATGACTGATTTTCAGCAAAAGCCAGAGAGAGAAAAGCAGACTGGTGACCCTGCTCTCAGGCACCTGAGAAAACTTGGTGGTTGTTGCTCTTAACTGCCTGCTTAAATCATTCACCAGAGCATCATAGTTACGACTACCCTTTCATCACTTAAGGGCTTATCATTGACTATATGTATATAAGACAAAAGCCCAGTGAACGGAATTCTACATAACATAATTCCAAGCTTCTCCCCAGTAAGAAAGAGGGAGTATGGGAAGGGATGATGGTGAGTGATAATGTTTGTAATGTGGGTTGAGAACAAAAGATCCAGCCCAAATAGAAAATGATGACTTCTCAATCATGTTGCTTAAATTGTGACATCTACTTTAAAAAAAAAACTTTCTTTTTTTCTAGTTTAGCATTTATGATTATGCACAAAAGACTTAATGGTCTTGTTAGTGGGTGTCATTGTTTCCCTTATGAAATGTTCTATAAGCACAATAGCCTTATTTGTTTGACTCTCTCCTTACAATTGAAGTTGGCCAATGGCAGAGTGCTTGCCTGAAAAGAAGCATCAGGTGAGCCTCAGTTCTCCAGGTTACATCTGCCATGGTAACTAAGGCAGATAAGTAGCCCTATGGAAAGAAAGTCTAATTCAAAGTCCTGATCTCTGGAATTTCTGGAATGCTATATGCTTCAAAACAAGAGGGGTGTCTCCTTCCCAAAAACTATTTAAGCTAGCACACCAATTCCCCATCCCCATTACTTTAATAGTTTTTGTTTTCTTTCTTCCTTTAAGTTCATCATGATCATAATCATCTTTCATATTTGTTTGCTTTTTTCTGTCTTCTGACCCCCCAAGAATATGTCTTATAAGATATATAACTTATATGATTTGCTCTTCATTCTTTCTCAGAACATGAAGCATAGAATGTGCTGGATAAATATTTGGTAAATGAAGAAAGACTTTATAGGAATATAACCAGGGTGTGAAAGTTGGGGTTTTTGTGCCAACATGGAACCTGAAAGAAGCTATAGGTGAAGTTCAGTCTGTCAATCAGGTTGCAGCTTATAACATAGATTAGCTGAGAGCCTTGAGTTGAATGATGCATCTATGAGAAAATAGATCATCCTAAAGAAGCACAATGAAAAACTAATATTATTATTCTTGAAAATAACTTAGGAAATGCAAACACATTTCCTGGAAAAATTACATAGAGGTTTTCTAGTATGGTGCAATTTACAAAAGCCAGAATCTATGTAAGGCAGAAATGCTTTAGAAGAAAAACTCAAATATATTCTATTAAAATGAATGATAGAAAATACTATACCCTACAAAAATCAGAACACTCTCCTGACCTGGAATGTACAAGGACATCCCATCCAATCTGGTTCCCTAGATGTTTCCTTCCACCAACCCTCTGTAGGTATTAGTGCTCACAGTGTCAACAAAGACACAAAAATGCCAAGGTTACTAGAATTATTCAGAATATGAACCTGAGGCTGGATGCTTCTGGAATGTTAACAGTCACCTCTGAAACAGGCTATTCCAGTTTTCCCAAAGGGCTAAAAACAGGAGTTACAATAGGACAAAACACTTGTCCACTCATCCTTCTAAGAATCAGAGTATTTGCTTACAGAGTTAATTCACACACCTGTGCCCCATTACTAGAAATGACAATACCTTGACAAACCATCTCTAGGAGAAATCCAGCAGTTCAAAAAGCAGAGATGTCCAATAACTTTAGAAGTTGTTGCAGAAAAATTACCAGAGTTACACTCATTAAAGCCTGGGCTCAGTGAACAAACTGGGTCTCTGATGAAATAATTGAATGCAGTTTCCAGGGGGCACAGGTTATCAAGTGAAACAAGTTTACATAGAAATATTGCAGGCAGCTATTTTCTTTCTTCATAACTTCATGAACATTATCTTCCTAACCATTTTCTTTCCAGTAATTCCTATGACTTTGCCATGAAAGGCTAATTTCCATGAAAAGGCATTCAAGAGATTAAGATAAAGTGAATCAAATAAACCATCACTCAAATTTAACCTTTGCTAGACAGAGCAATGCGACAAAAGAAAGAAACATATGACAACCTTCTTTTCATTGATTACAGTTCACTTGTTGTTCCCTTGTCCCTGGGTTAGCCCCCTTGCCCCCATTATTTCTCTCACCTCCCCTTCTCCGTATTCCTCCAGAACCATTAGTCCAGTTCTTTCCATCTCTGAATTACTTATCCTATTTTATCTAGATATACATTCAGATACATTAATAAGTGCAAAAACCAGGCAAAGACAAATAAAACAACAAAGGAAGTAAAAATGAGCAAAACATTAACAACAACCCAAAACAAAAACAAAATAAAAATAACAAAAAGAAAGACACTGACAAAAATGGAAAAACCTATAAATAGTTCAAGGTCTGTTTGTTGCCCTTTACGAGTGTTTTCCCAGCGAGTCTGATGGGGTACCACATTCTGTCTCAAAAGTCTATTTTGGTATTCCCCAGGATTTCATCAGTCTGCTGCCCCTGCTGCTCTGCTGCATGCCCTCAGTGTGTTGCCCCAGCGTGATGGCGTCCAACCATGCCATTCCTGCACTGGCTCTCCAGTGCTGTCCCCTGCAGCAGCAACATTCAGTGAGGGATGCGGTGTCCATTGGTGGGGCTGCCCTACAGTCCTCCCTGCCCATTGTCTGCTTTGCACAAGTTCATCATCCTCAGGACTTGGTGGACCAGAATGTCTTCTCCTTCCTCTCCCCATCTTTATCCCTTTGTGTTTGTCCCAACACACCCCTCTCCACAAGTTGTAGCCCCAGTGCTGTCTTCTGAAGTGCATTCTTCAGGGGTGGTGGGGGGAGCCCACAGATTTGGGGGTAGGCCAGTCATGCAGACCTCTCTATTGGTTCCCTGGTACATGCCTCGAAAACATGAAAACATGTTGTTTTCACATCTTGGCACACCACGTTGAAACTTGGGCTCTCCCCGTCTCCTGTGGAGATATAAACAATTCCCTCCCCTTGGTTGGGTTAGTGTCCTGCTCACCTCTTACCTTTTTTCCCCTCATTTTTCTTTCCCCCCTCTTATTCATATGGCTGCCATCTGTATCTCTGGATTGGGTTTAGCCCCTGCCATAGTTGTTTGACATCACCCCAGGGATGGATGTATATAATCAATGGAAGGAAGGTCAAAGGATGCCTAGTGGGGCTGAATCAAGGGCAATGTAGCAGTGAGGAGTTACTAAACCAGAATGAGGGCCAAACATGATGATGGGACAAAAGGAAAATAAAGGGAAATAGAGGAAAGAACCAGGAGGCCTGGTTCTTAAAGAAGCCTAAATATAGCCATATATATATATATATATATATATATGCACATGTAATGAGAGGGAAATAGGACTATTATTCATATCTTTATGTTAAGAATTAAGGTTGCAGATGGACATTGGGCCTTGATTAAAGTACTCCCTTAACACAAGAACAATTTGTTTTAACAATCTGCCATTCTGTGGTGCTCACCTTCCTGACATGATCACTGAAGACAAAATGGGTGCATAAGCAAATATGGTGAAGAAAGCTGATGGTACCCAGCTATCAAAAGATATAGCATCTGAACCTCAAAGACTTGAAAATTAACTAGCTGAGGAGTAACAAAACCCACATGGAAGAAGCACACCAGCCTGTGGTGTGGATCATGAGGTGTGGATCAGATTGGGTATCAGGCACCTCAGACCCAGTATAAAATCATACCCAATATGAATTGTGGGGGTGGGCATGGAGTGGAGACCCAAAGCCCATTTGTAGACAATTGGACATCCGCTTATAGAAGGGTCACAGGAAGGATGATACTGTTATACTGGGGCAGTATAACACTGATGAAACACATAGATTTCCTCTAGTTCTTTGGTGCCTCTTTCACCCCACTATCATGATCTCAATTCTACTTTACAAATTGGATTAGACCAGAGCATGCACAGTGCTATAGGTAGGAGCCCTCAACACAGGGAATCCAGGATCGACAAACCCTCAGGGCCAACGATGAGAGATAACAGTAGGATTAGGAGAATGGGGGGGGGGGGAGAGATAGAGGGAACTGATCACAAGGATCAATCTAGAACAAATAACAGAAAAGTGGATGAGGGGCAATGGAGAATGACGTAAGACATGGGAATAATAATCTATAGCTTATCATGGGTTCTTGAGGGAAGGTGGGTGGGGGATGGGGGACAAATGGAGAGTGGATATCAGGGGTTAAGTGGGAATAGAATGTTTTGAAAATAATGGTTGCAGCATATGTGCAGATATGCGTGACACACTGGATGAATATATGTACTGAGATGAGATGTAAGAGACACAGTAAAAGTATTTTAAAAAAAAGAAAGAGAAACAAAGACAACTTTGACACTGTGGGCAAAGTTCTTGTTTATCACACTAGTGTGACTTCGGTTATTTTTGTTCCCCAGTTCTTACTGCGCTTTTCCTAGAGATGTAGAGTGCTTCCCAGCTGAGATGAGATCTGAACTGATTAGCAAAGGTCCTGCTTCCTTATCAAAAGGCTCCACTCCTTTAGGTGTTTCATTGATGTTGGAATTGAAAATCTCTCTTGTTCAGGGTCAGATGTGAAAAGATTCTGGTGCCACCCTCTAGAGCAACTCTTTACATGCTGTCCTCTCATTTTTAAGGGCCTGACCCTTAAGCTGTTAAATCTGAGATAGCCAAGGTCTTCAGAAATCAGCATCCATTCAACACTGTGAGATATGTACTTGGAGCCTGTCCTGTTGGGCACAAGGGTTATGAAAGAGAGCCTTGGGACTCAACCAATCTTTTCAAATTTAAACTCCAAGTTGTAGAGAATTTGACTTGATACATGAAGATGTAAAGAATTCTGTTATATAACCACTTAAAATTTTACATATATTCCTTAGTTTCTGGATAGTTGAAAGTCTGGAGTTTTAATAATACGCTTCACAGGGTTAAGAAATACCATTATCACATTCTTATCCAAATAATGTATACACTATATATGTGTGGGTGTGTTAGTTACATGGGTGATTTATTTGCATAAAAGAGAGTAAATCTTATTTTTCTGAATTGTCTTAGGATTTTACATTAGTTTCTTAGGCCTTCTGTAACAAAGTGCCAAAGCTTGCTGGCTGAAAACTTCAGAGAAATTTTCCAAAGGCTAGAGTCCCAAACCAAGGTGCTGGCCCAAACCATGCTCTCTCTGAGATCTGTAGGGGAAGGTCTTTGCTTCTTCGGGCTAAGAGGTGCAGCTCATTGACTTCTGCACAAAACCTCCATCTTCTCTCTCTGTCTTTGCATGGCCACCATTTCTCTGTATCTCTATTTCATCGTGTTTATGTATCTTCTTATAAAAACATATCAGTCATATGGACATAAGGACCACCCCAGTCAAGTATGACCCCATAGATTTTAGGGGAGGATATAATCCAGCCCATAGTGGATGCCTTTGCAAATCCCTATCCTTTGATAAACCTTCACAACTTCAATATATACTACGATCTGACATCCTGCCTAAATTATTCTTAAGTGGATTACTTCCTAATACCCATTTTACCCAAGAATTTTCTGTCAGCATGGAAGTTTAGAAGAAGTTATAAAACATATTTTTACCTGAAAAAATGTTATATTATTACTGGTCATAATCATTAGCATTTTCAATATTGGCAACATGGTTAAATAAGTAAATTATTTTATCATAGCTGTCATTTTTATTATTATATCAATAATATGCATAGTAAAATCTGCTGTAATTTGCACAAAGTGAACAGACCTCGATCTCTACCATCCAGAAAAAGAAACAGATGATTAGTCTTCTAGAAACCCCTGTGCTTCCTTATATGTCTGCTTATCATTGCTCATCTAGCATCCTGAACTTTTAAAACTTGTACCTAATTTTGAACCTTAAATAAATGATATTATTACTTATATGTACATTTAAATTTCTTTTAAATCTATTTTTTGCTTAGCTTAGGAAATTCACCCATATCGATATAGTAATTTCTTCATTTTTGTTGTCATATAGTACCCCACTGAATGAATGTACTCTAATTTGTGAATCTACTCTACTTTTGATGGGCGTTGAGTGTCTCCCAGTTTAGGTGTCACGCTGTGAAGGTGCCGTCGAGTTGAGTCTGACTCATAGGAAACACGTGGACGACAGAGGAGAACACTGCCTGATCTCGTGCTTGCCTCACGCTTGTCCTATGTCTCAACCCACTGTGGCAGCCACTGCGTCAATCCATCGTGTCAAGGACTTTCCACTGTTCTGCTGCCCCTCCACTTTACCAGGCATAATGTCCTTCTCTAGAGACTGGTTTCCCCTGATGAGGAGGAATAGTAGTCTCTGAAAGTCTTGTTCATAACTTTTGCCAAGCAGGCACAAGTATTTGTGTTGTGTATAAGCCTGAGACTTGGAATTCAGGGCAAAATATGTGCATATATTCTGCTTTATATGATACTGCAAATTTTCCAAAGAGTTCTACCAATTTACCTTCATACAAGCAATGAATGAGAGTTTGAATTTCTCCATATATTTGCCAATTCATAGTATTGTAGTTTGTTTCTTTGTTTTGTTTTGGATTTTTAATTTATAAATTATTTCTATTTTCATATTTTAGATCATCCACTGTCTCCTTTCACCCATGTCTCTTTTTTTTGCTCCCCTGGGGGTAGGGGATTTTAGGTCAATCATTATGAGTTGTAATCATTTCTCCCTCGTCTCTCTCCTCCTTCACTCTACCCCTCATGGTATCGCTATTCTCATTATTGGTCCTGAGGGGTTTATCTGTCTTGGATTCTGTGTCTCCAGAGCTCTTATTTGTACCTGTGTACATGTTCTGGTCTAACCATATTTGTAAGGTAGAACTGGGGTCATGATAGTGGGGGAGGGGCGCGGGTAGGAAGCATTAAAGAACTAGAGAGATGTGTGTTTTGCTGGTGCTATCCTGCATCCTGTCTGGTTCATCCCTTTCTTTTGATCCTATTTATTTCTTTGTTATTCATTTTACTGGGTTGATAGTAGCCTTGTGGTCACTTCAGTTCGAGTTTGAAATGAAGGGTATGACCATCAGTTGCAGAACAGCAATTCTACCCAGGACCTGGGGATTATTGGTCTACTCATGAGCGTTTGGGATGTTGTGGTTTACTCACCAAAGGAAGAGGGGGAAATCACAGAAACATGAAAATGTGGAGCAAGAAGTACTCTCTGAGATAAAAGACTAGAGTCGGTGCTTGGAGGTGCTCCCTTCTCTGTGAGAAGACAACCCCCGATGTGCCTTCGGCTCTGCTAGGTGACAGCAGAGATTTGCTGTCTCCCAAAGGACTCCCAACTCTGCCGCCCTCATTGTTTAGCAAATCAGAACATGGGGAGGCAAGTGGACAGACAAAATGAAGGAAATTCTCAGTGATACATATAATGTGCTCAGGACAAGTGTGCTTATTTGTGACCCTGCTCAGCAAGAAAGGTCAGCCACTCCTTCCTAAATGACAGATCTACAAGACTTTCAGCAGTCTAAGAAGAGCTCCTAGAAACTTCTTTGGCACAGAGGAAGAGAAAAAGATAAGTGAAAATTATGTTCAGTAAGACAACTTGCAAACGACTCTTGGGAATGCATATTTATTCACTTTTTTTAAAGATTCTAAGAGCTAAAATAATTTTCTTCCCTCAAATTCTTGAATGATCTCTATTCCATTGTAATTTATAAACTGAGACATAAGCTATGAAAATGGAAAGTAAGATGTTATTACTAGCGTCTCTCAGACTATGTCCACTTTTATGCATTACTATAATGAATAGCCAATTTATTCATTAACAAAACATCAACCCAAACTACAACACCTAAGTGTATAAATAACCAACTTATTCCTAATTTTCATTGTGATTTGGAGGAGGTTTACAGAGCTATTCAGTTTTCTTTCTACTCAACATTTCACATTTATTTTGTTACATGCCATGCAATGCAGTCTCCATAATGTGACACTACCCACCTGTCTTTCCATTCCTTCTGCTTTCTGGCTTTCTGGATTTTATCCTTAGGTAAATACTCCCTTTTCATCTCCAATGACTGGTGGTTTTAAGGTATATGTGCTGCCCCAGTGTTATTATCGCCCTGTAGAACTGTCTATAATTTGGCTGAAAATGCAGCCTTGGGAGAGGTTCAGTTTGGAGCTTGATGAATGATTAAGGATGATTGTTTCAGAGATTCTCCCAGTCTCTCATTAACAGGACATTTTTTCATGATTTTAAATTTTGATCCACATTGTTCTCCCACTCTATCCAAGAACTTTCCAGTGTGACTCTTTGTGGAATGGTGGCAGTGGGTGACTAGGCACCATCTAGTTCTGGATAAGGTCATAGAGACTTAGGTTCATCTAGTGCATCATTAGTCCATTGGACAGACTGCTTCCCCATCTCTTATTTTCCTCACTTTTCTTTTCTCCAGAGGTGATATAGAAATACCTTAAATTGCTGCTCACAAGCTTTTAAGACAATGAATTCTACTCACCAAATTAGGGCATAGGACATTTTCTCTGTGGACAATGTTATGTCAGTCAATCATGATGTCCTCTGAAACCATGTCCCTGAGATCCCAGGCCCAGTGAATTATTCCTTCCAGGTGTTTGGTTATGTTCTGCTATGTTATGCTATGTTCTGCTATGTTCTGCTATGTTGGTGAATATATGTTTGCTATATATATAAGTATAAATATCCTCTGTCAAACTTGAGTATAATTCCATTCACCTTTCCATAGCTTGTGTGTCTGTGGCCGTCATGTGCTTATGTCAATTTCATGATTGAGATGTAGGAGTGGAGTCTAGCCTGTTAATCTGGAAATAGCAATTGAGTAGCCAATGAGGCCTCCGTGTGGGCATGGCTTTCTCCTGAGACTTCTGGGAAATCTCATAATATTTCCCTCCTGGAGATGAGAAGCTATCTCCCCAGTTGTTGGGATTTAGTCTCAGAGACGATGAACTATGGACAAGACAAAATGGTAGCATCTCAGGAGCTGGAGGAGCCAGAGGTGAAGTCACATGGTTTACCCTGATGGAACTAGACCTCTGAAGCAGAAGAAGCCACATGGAGACCTCTGCCAGCAATGAGTTGCTTCTACCACCACTGGATGCTGTTGATGGACCCTGAGGCCTGGAAGTGAGGAGCCATGGGGAGACCCCTGCCAGCATCAGGATTCTGCACCCACTGACCTGTGACTTTGTGAGTCAGAAGAAGACTTTATAGACTGATATTGGGCTTATGGGCTAATATTGGACTTATAACTTATGGTTAGACTGGGTTGGGAAGCTTTCTCAATGTTGCACTCCTCGATATATAAATCTTTCCCTTATATCCACATGCATGTCTATGAGTTTATTTCTCTAGTCTACCCAGATTAACAGTGTCTATGTTAATCCGGGTAGATTAGAGGAACAAATTTCATAGACTCGCATATACATATAAGTAAAAGGTTTATATACAAGAAGAACAGGACATTGAACCCAGTCCAGTTCAAAGTCATAAGTCCGATATTAACCCATATGCCCGAAATCAGTCTATAAAGTCTCCTTCCAACTCACAAAGTCACAGGTCAGTGGGTGCAGAATCTTGGCATGAGCAGGGATGTCCCCATGGCTCCTCGCTTCCAGGGCTCAGGGTCCATCAACAGCATGCTGCTCCAGCTTCAGAGGTCTGGCTCCATCAGAACAAACCCATGTGGCCTCTCCTCTGGCTCCTCCAGCTTCTCAGACGTTGCCATCTTGTCTTGTCTGTGATTCATCATCTCTCAGACTAACTCCCAGCAACAGGGAGACAGCTTCTGATCTTCATGAGGGAAATATCGCGAGATTTCCCAGAAGTCTCAGGAGAAAGCCATGCCCACACAGAGGCCTCATTGGCTACTCAATGGCTATCTCCAGATTAACAGGCTAGACTCCACCCCTACATTTCAATCATAAAATTAACATAAGCACATGACCGCCACAGTGTCCATCTATATATCTACTCATATTGTTGCTGTTAGGTTCATTGAGTCAGTTATGACCCATAGAATCCTATGTGCAACAGAACAAAACACTGTGTCCAGTCCTGCGCCATCTGCACAATTGTTGCTGTGTTTAAGCCCATTGTTGCTGTCACTGTGTCAATTCATCTCATTGAGGAAGTTTCTTTTGCTGCCTCTCTACCTCACCAAGCATGATGTCCTTCTACAGGTACTGGTGTCTCCTGACAACATGTCCAAAACACAGAAGATAAACTTCACCTACAAGGTGCATTCTGGTCATACTTTATCCAAGACAGATTTGTTTGTTCTTTTGTCATCAATGGTACTTTCAATATTATAAATATTGATCCCTTTTCTGTCTCTCTTATTTGTGATCATTTTATTGGGAGCTCATACATCTATCAATACATACATCTATTGTATGCAACCACATTTGTACATTTGTTGCCATCATCTTTCTGGAAACATCCTCCTTCTACTTAAGCCCTGGGTATCAGCTCCTCATATTTCCCCTCCCTCCCTATTCCCTCTCCCTCATGAACCCTGGATAATTTACAAATGTCTTTCTTATTCAGGGTCCAGTTTTCTCATGCATATGGGGCGATTGAAAAACAATTGCTTGAAGGAGACATACCTTAGTCTCAGAGTAGCCTTCCTGTTTTTCAACACACTAAAGAGGCCTTGTGCAGCAACTGTACCTGATGCATTGCATCTTTTGATCTCGTGACTGGTTGGATTCACAAAGAATCCTCCCTGAAATGGCAGCAGCCAAGAGATATGCACTCAGGCATTGCTATTATCCTTATTGTGGATTGCATATATACTTATGTTTATCTTTTCTGCCTATTAACTCATGTGTTCCTCCCAATATTTTCTTTTTCCTTCACCATTTTGTGCTGATCTTCCTCTTAATGTATATTGCTTTTGCTTTCACCCAAGTTCATATCTCTTTATTCTTTAAAAAGTGATCTACCCTCTCTACAGTCCCACCTTGGCAACTGTTGAAGAATGGGTCTTTCTGTGAAAAATCTTTTCTTGTTATTTTATAATAGTAATGTCAAACAATATTTGCCTTTTGTAATTGAATAATTTCACTCAGCTTAGTATCCATTCATCTACTGCTGTGACTTTTCCATTTTGTTGCTATTGTTAGAACTGCTGTGAAGAACACAGGTGTACATATAGCTATTTACATAACCAGTCAGATAAATAAGATATATAGATAGTCATAGGATTGCTGGATCACAGGACATTTCTCTTTCCCAATTTGTAAGGAAGTTCCATACTGTTTTATACCATCCCACAAGCAGTATGTGAGGGTCCAGGTTCCCCATATCCTCACAAGTATTTCTTGGTTCCTGTTTTCTGAATTAGCTATTACGCTGACATGAGATAATATATCATTGCTGCTTTGTTTGTATTTTTCTCATATATACTGACAAAAAGTTTTTTTATTTGTTTGCTCGCACTGTGTGTGTCTTCTTTAGTGGAGACAGGTCCTCTGATTTTTTTTTTCCTGTTGCGATGCTGAAATTTTCTATAAATTGTAGAGATTAGTCCCTTGGCTGATACGTTGTAGCCATCTGAGAATTTCCTTTATATCCATTTGGTAAAATCTTTTAAACAACAAAAATATTTAGTGGTTAGGAAGTCCCTGTCATTTAATTTGCCAGCTAATGTTTGTGTGTTTTGAGTTATATTTGCTAATGTTTTTATGCCACATCATAGGAACTCTAAGCTTGCCCTTCTTCCCCCCTTTGATGAGCTTTGCAGTTCTAGGGTTTACACTTACATCTTCCCTTCATCTTCAGCTCATTGTTGTATATGTGAGTCCAGCCATGTTTTTCTGCAATTAGTAGGCTTGCTGATACCACGATTCACTAGGGAGCCCTGATAACATAGTGGGTTATGGACTGGGTTGTTAACAACAAGATAAGTCTTTTGAAACCGCCAGTCACTCCATGGGAGAAAATTGAGGCTTTCTATTCCTGTAAAGAGTCACAATTTCAATAAACTTTCATCATTTTAATTAGGATAAGAAATTTCTAAAGAGAACTCTTTAGAAATAGGGAACTAAAAGTGGCACCCAATATTCTGAGATTAGCATGTATGACAATGTAATCCAGGAAGATTTATACTCTATCCTATAAGATTGTTATATATCAGAATGGATGCTGTGGCAGTGAATTTTGTTTGGCTTTGTATGATTTACCATTGGCTAATGAAGTTATCTATTCCAATTTGATAGGGTTTGACCCTTTGTCAGAGATCTGCTGTCTGTAGATGTAGGTTTACTTGAGTTCTCAGTTCTGTTCCATTGACCTATGTATCTATCATTGCTCTGGCACTAGGTATTCTGACAATTGCACCTGTGCAGTAGGTTTTGAATTTGAAAAATGAGAGATCTCTGTTCTTCTTCAGGAGTACTTTGCTAATCCTGGTCACTTGTCTTTCCATATAAAATGGAAGTTAGTTTTACTGTTTAGTTAAATAATATTCATGGAGTCCAGATTGAGATAGCATTTTATCTTCAGATTACTTTGGGCAGTATAGTTATTTTCACAAGGTTATGTACTCCTAATCACAAGCATAATATATACTTGCATTTATGTAGAAATATTTTCTGTATATATTTCACATTTGGTTAACTACTGTAAATAGTACTGTTTTCCTGATTTTCCTTTCAAAGTTCTCTCTTTTGTTTTGAAAATATCCAACTTTGGTATATTAATCTTGTGCCCTGTTGCATTTCTGAATATTTCGATGACTTCCAATTTTCCTGACAGCTTTGGGATTATCTATATGCAGCCTCATATTATTTTTATGTTAGTCCAGGTTAGCTAGTGTGCTAGGCAGTGATCTCTAGAGAAACAAAACCAGGACACTTATGATTATATATATATACATACATACATATATTCTTTTGTGTGTGTGGCATCACTGCCCTGGTGGGATTAGGAAGTCCAGCCTTTCTCCTGGAGAACTGTTGCTGGATTTTGAACCATCAACCCTGTGGGCTGGAGTCCCATGCACAACCACTACATCACCAGGGCTCAGTCTCTCTCTCTCTCTCTCTCTCTCTCTCTCTCTCTCTCTCTATATATATATATATATATATATATATATATATACACACACACACACTCTTTCTCACTGTATAAATCTATCCATATATATTTATATGGATATATACACATATACATATATAGAAATACAACTATGTATAGATAGGTTTATAAAGCGAGAAAGAATATATAATAGTCAATTAGTCCACACAGCAGTACAGAGTGCTCAGTTCAACTCACTTTTATTGAACAGTTAATGTACTGGAAGTTCTTTCACTCATGTGGGCTGTTGGGTTCAAGGTCAAAGTTTGCTGCCTCCCATAGGCAGCAAACAGAGCCTGCCCATAGGCAGCAAACAGCAAAATGGGTCAGCAATAGTCAATAGCTCAATAATTTAACAAAACAGCCTCAGCTGGGATATCAAACTCAAGAAATGCAAGGTAACAGGATCCACCCGTCTGAAACTCAGGCGATGTACGCCCCAGTTGCATGGTGAAGCAGGTCTCAGCGAGGCCTCAAGCTATAGCAACATAATCTACAAATTGACTGAGCCCACAGGTGGTGTAGCACATATGTTAAGGCAGAGAACTCATTAATGCAGTGGCATACTGGTTCAATCACCAGAGAGCAAGAGAGAGAGGGATGGGCCTCTGTCTTTGAGCCATTTATCTCTTTGCCCTCCAATCAAACTGCAACCTGATTAACCGCACATATTCCCATTGGCCAGGTTGGCACAATAGACCTAATTATCACAACTAGGGAAACAAATTCATAGCTACTCATATGTGTATAAGAAAGAGCTTCATATAAAAGAGCAATTGTATATTGCAAAAAAAAACCCAGTCATGACTAGATTAAGTTAATAAATTTGATATTAGTTCATATGTCTGAAACCAGTCTATAAATTATACTTCATATTCATGCTACACATGCAATTTTGCCAAATGCCAGTGGATGGAAATATCTATGAATCCAGTGGCAGGGGAAGAATCTAAGTGCTGGCTTGGGTGTCCACCTGGCTCCTCCACCTCCAGAGCTCTGGCACCATCAATGTAGTTTCATCTGGCTTCCATCAGGAATGTACAGCAGAGAGAGGTTGTGCCCTGCCTCCTGGAGAAAACCAGGCCCACACAGAGGCATGATTGGCTATGACCTGATTGACAGCCCTTCATTGAAGTTGACAGGGGATTATGTAACTGCCACAATTTACAAATAGCAATAATTTCATTTCTTTTTTAAAAACTAGGGTGCCTTCTTTTCACTTTCTTACTCTGGCTTGCACTTATAAAACAATATTTAGCAGGAACAGTGAGAAGTGGTATATTTGTCTGATTCTTATTAGCCAGAGGTAATACTTTCAGTCATCTCCATTGAGATTGATGTTGGCTATTGGTTTTATATATGTGCCTTTCATTATGAAAGATAACTTCTAAAGAGAGTTCTTAGACATGAACCCAAAATGGAACACAATAATCTGAGATTAATGTACATGACAACATCATCCAGAAACTGATCAAGGTATAGATGTATCCAAAATAAAATAAAATAAAGGACTAAAAACAGAGAACCAGAGACTTAAATTTGTAAATGGGGACAACTACAAAGCAAAAGTAGGATATAAATAGTACACCTATTGCACCTATAGAACATCAGGATGGAGAGGAAATTAAGAGAAATTCAAGACAGAATGACTGCCTTAAAGGCAAGAAAATAAGAAATTATATGGGAAATTCAAGGAAAAAAACAGCACTATAATTTTCTTCAGCACTATAATTTTTAATAAGATAATTGTAACAATTTAGGGAACATTTTAATAAACAAATATGAAAACAATAAGAAAAATCAACTCAGAATGTAAAAACATGTCAAAAAGAAGAAATAAACAACACAACTAAAGAAAAAGAAGAAAGGGCAACAAAATTACAGCAATAAATTAATAGGTATTATTAATTATGCTCGATTGAATAGATTTAATTCACCATAAGAAACAGAAAGTATGAATTAAAAACATGACCCATCAATATATTATTGACAAAGATACAGCTTAGACATAAAGATAAAAATAATTGTAGAACAAAAATTATGAAGCCATTATCAATTAAAAAGATCAGAAGTGACAATATCAATTTCTTATAGAATAGAGTTTAAAGTAACAACCAGTATAAGAAACCAAGAAAGATATTCATTATATATTGGTTAAAGAGTCAATTAAACAAGAGAACACAACCATAATAAACATCTACACACTCAATGTCAGACTCCCGAAACACATAAATCAAACTTCAGCAGAACTAAAAGGAGAAATATACAATGCCCGAACAATAGATGCAGAATTGAAAGGAGAAATAAACAACGTCCGGACAATAGATGTTGTTGTGAGGTGCCCCTGAGTCCGTTTCACAGTGACCCCATTCATGAGAGAAGGAGACGTCGCCCGGTCTTGCGCCATCCTCAAAGCGTTGCTGTGCTTGAAGCCATTGTTGGATAGTCTCTGAGGGCCTTCTTCTCGTCTGCTGCCCTTCCCTCTACCTCACCAAGCACAGTGTCCTTCTGCAGGGCCCGGTGACTCCTGACAACATGCCCAACTATGTAACATACGTCTCTTCCTCTTTCCCTCCAAGGAGCAGCATGACTGTATTTCTTCCAAGGTAGATTTGTTTGTCTTTTTAGCAGTTCATGCAACTTTTGATATTTTTCTCCAACACCACAATTCAAATGCATCAATTCTTCAATCTTCCTTATTCAAATCCAACTTTCATATGCATATAAAGTAATTGAAAATACCATGACTTGCATAAGGCACATCCCAGTCCTTGCTTTTCAACTATAAAGAAATCTTGTGCAACAGATTTACCCAATGCATCCTTTAATATTGTGACTGCTGCTTTCATGAGCATTGATTGTGGACCAAACAAGACAAAATCCTTGACAATCCTTTGTCCATTTATCATGACATTACCTCTTGGTTCAGTTATGAGAATTCATGACATGAAAGACACAGTCAACATTTGTTAATTGAAAATATTGAAGAAAATATTAATGTCTTAAATTACTAAATTATAGGAGTCTATGATCAAGATATTGACTGACACAGGAACTAGGAAGCATGGAAGGATTACACTGAATAACAATATCAGACCACTTGATGTCTTAAGTGGTTGCATATGATCATCGACCTTGTACTGAAGGAAGAAATTCAAGCTTCACTGAAGACATGAACAAAAACAGGATACCAGGAATTGACAGAACACCAAACCAAATGTTTCTGAAGATGGATGTAATGCTGGAAATACTCACTTGTCTATGTAAATGAATCTGGAAGAGAAATAGCTGGTCAATTGCCTAGAAGAGATTCATAAATGTGCCCAGTCCAAAGAAAGGAGATACAGGAGATTTTGGAAATTGTCAAATAATATCAATATTTCACACAAGCAAAACCTGGCTGAAACGCTTTCAAAAGGGTTTTAAGAGTACATTGCCAGGAAGATACCAGAAATTGTAGCTGGATTCTGCTGGATGTGAACAGTGATCAATAGTGACATCAGATGTTTCTTGGCCCAAAGTAGAAAATACTAGGCATTTGTTTACCTATATTTTATGTACTATACAAAGGTATTTTACTTTGTGGATCATAACAAGCTAGATAATATTGAGAATAATGAGAATTCCAGAATACTTCATTGTAAACATGTACGTAGACCAAGAAGCAGCCTTTCAAATAAAACAAAGGGATACTGCATAGTTGAAAATCAAGGGCTGAGCCCCGGTGGCGTAGTGGTTGTGCGCTGCACTGCGGCCCAGTGGGATGGAAGTTCAATTCCAGCAGTGGGGCTGGGCCTCCTACTCCCACCACCGAGGAGCAGTGATGCCCCCCCAAAAAAAACAAAAACAAAAAAAGAAAATCAAGACAGATATGCATGATAATAACCTTTATCCATAGTTATCCAATCTTTCTGCTCAGAGAATCCTTGAAGAAGATATGCAATATGTGGTCTGTAAAGTGAGCCTACTTTTTGATCATTAATTAATTCAGGAATTTTTTCTGGGCCAATGATACAAGAAGAATATTGTAGTACATCAAGTTACTTCTTTTTCTCATGCCCATGACCCAGCCTGTCCTCCAGTAGCATTTCATCACACCCCAGTACCCAAGAATGGCCTTCCAAGATGTAACCAATTACAAAATTACTCTGGTAAATCAATTCCAGAGTGATCCTCCTAAAGCTATTTCTTGCCCAGAAAAAGAGCGACTCTAACATACTTTCATAAGCATTTATTCAATGTTAATCAGAGTTTTTCTCTACATCACCCAGTGTGTGTGGATGCTTTCAATACAGAGAGGAAACCCAAAATCCCTATTTAAAAACAAAAAGCTCAAAGTCTCTGTAGGAGAGAGACAAATTAAACAATTATTCGAATGTAGTATGAACAGGGATAATTTCAAGGAAAATATATGTCCCATGAAAGACAAACCACAGTGTGAAGATAGGTGAAAACTTCCAAAAAGGAAAAGTAGCAGACATCTACAAAATTTTCTATGTAACTTTTCAACTTAGTCCTCACTTAATGACTATTTTATTACCCAGTATTTCACATGATAGTTAAGTCAATATTGAAGCTTCAGAAAGATGTGACCAAGATAGAGTCCCCTTCTGAGAATTCAGACATGAGACCCAGACTCTCTGCACTCCAGAATTGTTTTACATCTTTCTCTCCAACTTGTGCACATGAAGAATGCAGTGGAACTTGCTGTTATCTCCCCTTTCCTCTACCTTAGCATGGTCAGTGGAGCAGCAACTGCCAACCTTCTCCACTCTCCCTAGTTCTCCATATCCTCAGCACCGGGAATATTCCAACCCCAACAGTCTCCCAAGGGCAGTCTATAGCCCTACACCCCTGCAAATGACTGGGAGTCCTGGATGCTGGAGCTCACCACAGCCAACAGAACAGAGCCCTCATAGTTATACCCCCTACTTGATTCCCTCTCCTCCTCTTCTTGCAAGGGCACAGCTCTAATGGCTGCCAGACAAAAACTCCCAGCTAACTCAAAAGGAATCTGGCCCCTGTAAGGCAAGAAAACAACTCGAATCATCTAGGGCAGTGGTTCTCAACCTTCCTAATGCCATGACCCCCTAAAACAATTGCTCATGTTGTGAGGGCCACCTCCCTCCCACCACAACCATAAAATTATTTTCATTGCTACTTCATAACTGTAATTTTGCTACTGTTGGGACTTGGGTCACCCATGTGAAAGAGTCATTCCATCCCCAAAGGGGTCGCGACCCATAGGTTGAGAACCACTGCTCTAGGGGCTTTAAGAATATATCAGATTTTTTTCCTGTTTTCATTTGAAAAAGAAAACCACCACAAAGCTCTCATTCCCGGGCAGTGATGCCCCCCAAAAACAAACAAACAAAAAACTCTCTTTCCCACTAGATGAACCAAAACCCAGCATTGCCATGTCTCTCGGTGGCTCCTCCTCTTCCATCTAAGTATATGACTGACACCAGTTCTTAGCAGGACTGACTCTTGATTGAAAGTCCACCTTGGTCCCACACCTTAGGCACCTTCTCCAAAAGCCTATTTCCACTCTGGAACCACATGCAAAAATAAGATAGTACTGAGTTGTGCAGAAACTCACAAATAAAGGTCTTCTGTTATGAACAATAACAGAAGGACTTCACTTTCCATATACAATATACAGGGTCTATAAGTCCTCTGGTATGTTTCCTAATATACATCTCATCTACCCCAACTACAATTACCTCAAGGTCCCACTTGCTCCTGATCAGTAACTCTACCAAGTAACAACACACCTCTTATAACTCTCTTCTCCAACCCATCAAAAATGATTAATCTTAACAATAAGACTTCCTATAATTAATACTACCACTTAAAACCTACTCCCAAACACCTCTGTTATTTCTCCTACCCATTCAACAATCACTTCTTCATCTCCACAAAATATGATTTCAGCTCCTAACTGATCTTACTCTAACCTGAAGACACACACACACACACACACACACATATCACACATCAGACGCCTATGCATCTACAGCTCAACCACTATGCTGCACAAACAGCTACCAGCAGTTATCATGAAATATCAAGAGAAACAAAAATCAACAGCTAAAGTTTGCTCAAGCCCAATGAATATACAGAAGAAGAATTATTTGTACTGCCAAATAGAGAATATGAGAAAATTATGCTTAGGGAGTTATAAGACATTAGGAACTCAATACTGAAAATGAATGGGGGGAAATGGACCTACAAGAAACATCATTCCCTAAGAAAATTCAGGAATTAAGGAATAACATAGCAGTAATAAAAAACTAAAGTAAAAATTCTGACCAATAGAA
Organism: Nesogale talazaci; assembly: GCA_004026705.1. NCBI lineage: Eukaryota > Metazoa > Chordata > Mammalia > Afrosoricida > Tenrecidae > Nesogale > Nesogale talazaci. The sequence goes on along the minus strand of PVJH01001124.1, from coordinate 34,629 downwards.
TGGAAAATCTAATTAGCCAATTCAAAGACAACCAAGCATAATTAGCAAAAAAGAAAACAATCAAAAAAAAAGGCAAAAGAATCTGAAGAAAACCTGAGGATGACATGCAATACATTGAAGTGAAATAATATTCAAATATTTGAGGTGCCTGAGCAAGAAGAAACACACAAAGGTAAACAGATCAGACCCTGGAGGAAAGAAAAAATTGAATCAACATATTCTGAAAGTTGAAAGACAACAACAGCAATCCAAGAATCATTTATTCAGCACACTTTTCCATAATTTTGAAGGAGAAATAAAAGTTTTCCCAAACAAGGAAATGTTTAAATAATCTGTACAAATGAAATTAGTGTTTCAGTAAATACTATCCAGGTTTTTAAAAATCATTTTATTAGGGGCTCATATGATACTTTTTTCCCCTAGGGGACAGCCACCAAGGCTTTTTTTTTTATTCTGGGCAATAAAGCAAGCCTGGGAAAATTCAAACACATAGAGATTATTCAAACTATCTTCTTTAACAACAATGCCATGAAGTTAAAAATCAGTAAATGAAAAAAGGCAAGCATTTGGAGACTGAACCGCACACTACTCAAAAAAGATTGGGTAATAGCCCAGATAAGGGAAGAAATTAGGAAGTTCCTTGTAACCAATATCATATCAAAACCAATGGGACACAGCAAAAGTACTTATAAGATGTCAATCAATGCACACATGAAAAAAGAGAAGTAGGATCAGAACCTTAACACAACACCTCCAAGAGATAGAACAGAATCGCAGCATAAACCTTCCAACTGAAAAAAGAAACCATAAAAACTAGAGTAGAAATAAATGAGTTGGAAAACAGAAAAACAATGGAATGAATCAATGAAGCAAAAGATTTTTCTTTGAAAGGATCAACAAAGTAGACAAACAGCTAGCCAACTTAAGAAAGAAAAATTAAGTAGCAAACAACAATATCAAAAGTGAAGGATGAAACAGGGGAAATCACAACAAACCCTAGTGAAATAAAAATATTAATAATGCAGTATTACAAAAGGCTATTCAAAAAAGTCAATGGCATGGATGATATGGACAAATCCTTAGGAAAAAATCTCCAAGTTAATTCATATGACATTAAGATCTTGAAAAAGACCGATAGAAAAAGAATAAATAGGAAAGGTCATTAAAAAACTCCCAACTGAAAAAAGCTCCAATCTATATGGCTTCACAGGAGAATTCTACTGAGTATTAAGAGAAGAGCATTCCTACACACATTCTTCCAAAACATAGAAAGGAACAGCAAACTCCCAAACTCATTGTATGAAGCTAGCATAACCTTGATACCCAAACCAGGCAAAAACCCCACAAGGATAAAGAGCTATAGACCTATATCCCTCATGAACATAGACGCAAACATTCTCAACAAATTCTTTAACAACAGAATCCAACAACATATCAAAAATAATACATCATGACCACATGGAATCTATACCAGATACGCAGGGAGATATCAGCATTCAAAAAACAATTAATGTACTCTACTACACTAACAAGAAAAAAAAAGATAATCATATGATTATATAAAATGATGCAGAAAAATCATTTGATAATATCCCAAACCCAAGCTTAATAAAAGCTTTCAGGAAGATAGAATCATAAGGAAAATTCCTTAACACAATAAAGACCGTATATGAAAGCACAATAGTCAATACTACACTCAATGAAGAAAAGCTGAAAGCATATCCACTGAACAAGGGAACCAACTAAGACATCCTTTATCTCCACTTTTATTCAACATTGTGCTGGTAGTCATAGCAAGTACTATAAGACAACAGCAAAACTCAAGTGACAACATTTGGGCAAAGAAGAAGGAAAACTTTCGCTATTTGAAATATATATGATTTTATCTTTTGAGAATCCTAAAGTGGTCATATGAGGATTGCTGGAAACAACATAATTTAGTACAGTAACAGAATACAAAATTAACAAATCAATTGGATTCCTATATACCAGTGAATATAGGGAAAAGAATAACAAAAAGGCATCAAGAAAACAATACCATTCACAATAGCCAAACAAACCTGAAATACCTAGGAATAAGCCTGCCCCCCCCCCAAAAAAAAAGCCTGTACAAAGAAAACTGCAAAACATTACTATAAGAAACCAAAGGGGATCGACACAAATGGAAGAATATCCTGTATTCATGGATCAGAAGATTCAACCTTGTGAAAATGTCAATACTGCCTAAAGCTATCTACAAATTCAAGGTAATCCCAAGCCAAATTCCAGCATCATAGTTCAAAGAAATGGAAAAACTAATTAACAACTTCATATAGAGGGGGAAGAAGCCCAGGATAGCCAAAGAATACCTCAAAAAGAAGAAAATAGGTGGTCTGCACTACCTGACCTCAAAACCTACTATATACCAACAGTTATTCAAAGCCTGGTATTGGGAAATAGATATAGATGACAGATATAGATATAGATACAATCATTGCATCAGGACAGAAACCAGAATTAGAAACATCCACATTCAGAAAACTGATTTTTGTTTTGTTTTGTTTTGTGGGAGCATCACTGCCCTCTGGTGGTCGTGGGAGCTACCCAGCCTTGCTCCTGGAGAGCCGCTGCTGGATTTGAACCATCAAGCCTCTAGGCCGCAGTCCCGCACTCAACCACTATGCCACCAGAGCTCAGCCCAAGACAACTGATTTTTTACAAAGATCCAATAAACATTAAATGGGAAGCAGATGCCCTCCACTAAATTCTGCTGGGAGAAACTGAGTATCAACCTGCAAAAGAATAAAACAACATCTATATCTCACCCATGAACAAAAACAAAATGTAGGTGGATCAAAGACCTAAATGTAAAAAATAGATGACAAGTAGACAAAATAGGTGAATTGGACCTATTAAGAATAATACACTTATGTACATAAAAAATCTTCAGTAAAAGAGTTCAAAGACACCCTACAGATTGGGGAAAGATATACAGTAATGACATAACAATAAGAAAAAAATTAATAGCTCTCTGAGAATGTAGGAAAAGGACCTGAACAGACAATTCACAAAGAGTGAACTCAAATGGTTAATAAACACATAAGGAAATGCTCCCATTTACTAACCATTTAGTAAATGCATGTCAAAAGGCCTATGCAATATCATCAAACACCCATAGCTCTAACCCAATTTTTAAAAATGGAGAAAAATAAATGCTGGAGAGAAACTGAGAACAACAAATGCTGGATAAGGTATGATGAGATTGAAACTCATCCACTACTGGTGGGCTTGGAAATATGTGAAATCACTGTGAAAGATGATACAGTGGTTCCTAAAACAGATGGCAATTGAAATACCTTATGACCCAGCAACACCATTGCTCAGCATATACCCCAAAGAAATAAAGAACAGTTCAAGAGCAGGGGTATGCTCCTTTATGTTCATTGCAGCAGAGTTCACAACATCAAGAAGTCGGAAACAGCCTGAATTTCCCTCAGTAGAATACTGGATAAAAAACTCTGGTATATGCACATTGGGAAAATATTCATCCCTAAAAACTATGATGAAACTATTAAGCCATTCAAGACATGGAGGGATCTGGAAGACATGCTGCGTGAAGTAGGAACAAGCAGCAGAACAGGCACAAACTCAGGCTTGTAGGCCTTTTAATCAGCTGGCCTTCGGGGCCAGTCTTGTACAGAATCTAACCCGTGTCAAAGAACCATATACCATCTACTCTGGGTAAGTATTTTGAAGGTCACTTTTGTGCTTCACATCAGATGGGACCAAATGGTCAAGGAGGAGAAGGGGATGTTGTCTACTAAGTGGCTGCCATGTTAGTCTATGATGAGGCCCCCTGGACAGGCAAACAACCCTATCAGAGGAATAAAGGACACAGATGGGGAAAGCAAGTCAGGAGAGTGCAAAGGGAGCAAACATATGTGGGGGAACATAGATGCATGTCTATCAGTAAGAAAAGAGGGAGGAACCACCTCCAAATGAGGAGAAGAATGATTGATAATGCTTTGGGAGGTCCCAGAGGGGGAGTGTCTTTGGTGGTATGTACCAAATTGGCCACCTTGACCCAGATCTCGGGGTACCTCCTGCTGCCATGGAATGTTCAGACACTGAGTCCTGGACCTTCAGGATGCACAGCATGCTCCAGAGACCCCATCAGTGAGATCCAATGCAGAAACTTCATTGGGTGAACTGGACTCTACCTCAGACACACTTGTAACCTGAGGATGTAAGTAGGAAAATGCATGGTATCTTTGGAAGTGGAAGACAGCTATTCCAAGATTCTTTAACTTTGGCAGGCAGGCAAACATGGTCTTGTTACATCTATGCCCTATATGCTGTATTAAGATATGTATCATTCCAGCAAACCTGTCACTGACATTCCCAGTGATTATTATTCTAAATTTTCTTGAGAATTAACCCCCATTATTTGTGTGACAAGAGTTCAGCCACAAGAAGATTAATCCTGTGCAAGTGAATAATTCAGCTACTGTGACATGGAGTTATCCTACATTGGCTCAATATCCTTCTTTCAACAGGGTTCTAAAAATTAGTATCAAAAGCTAATCAAAGACAATATGAGGGATCATTATGCCACAAGGGGATGATTGATAGTCTCTCAACCATAAATTCACAAGGAGATTTTAAGAGGAGAGAAAGGGAGATACAAAACAACAACAAACAAATTAAAAAACCTTGTGGGTCCAGGAATGGGTTTTGCGCTCACACTGAATCCTAGCCCCAAATTAAGTACATTCAGATTTTACATCATGGCCCTGCTGGATACCTGCCTTCAGGCAGGGAACACAGAAATATGCTTGCTACAGCAAAAGATGGCAAAAAAAATATTAGACGGTCCCCCGCTATCAGATAAAATAGCATCTGGAGTTTCAGAGGCTTGTCTCCAAAAAAGTAGCCTTTTAAGTGAGATGTTAACTAAATCCATGTGGAAGAAGCACACCGTCATCAGAATATAAATGAAATAATGAAATAATCTGAAATAATGAATTATAAATGAAATAATCTGAAGTCAACAGAGGGATTAGTATCAGAACCTAAATTATGAGAATCTGCTTTGCTGTCAATGACAATGGGAACCCAAGATACATTTGTGAGACCCATACAGAAAATAACCCTCAGGTGAACTCCTTCTATTCATAATTGTGAGATGGGAGGAAAGTGATTACTAAACAGAGTGCTGTGGAGATAAGTGGAGAAGACCAAAGGGATAAAACTGACTTGAACAGTTAAACCTCTGTGGATTTCGAAGACTGAAATCTTTACCGTAAAGAGCTTCATCTTGGGCTGAGCCCCGGTGGCGTAGTGGTTGTGCACAGGACTGCAGCCCTCTGAGATGGAGGTTCAATTCCAGCTCCACCGGAGCAAAGGCTGGCCTCCTACTCCCACCACCAGAGGGCAGTGATGCCAAAAAAAAACAAAACAAAATTTAAAAAACTTCATCATTCTCTCTTGGAGCAGCTTGTCACTCAACACATAAATAACTATACCATCAGGGCTCAGGGTAAAAGTAGAAAAAAGAAATCAATATTGATTGTTTGGTGGGAATAATAGAAACATTCAGGGCAGGGGGGGGGAATGGTTAATGCACTTAGCTGCTAACCAAAAAGTTGGAGATTAGAGTTCACTCAGAGGCACCATGGAAGAAAGTCCTGGAGGCCCACTTCTGAAAAATTGGCTTTTGAAATCTTTATGAAATGCAGTTCTGTCCTGACATACACGGGGTGATTGTGAGCTGGAATTAACTCAATGGCAATCAGCTTGCTGGTTTTGTGGAATAGGATCAGATGAATTGGATATGAATGACCAGCTAAGGAGAAGAGTCAAAGATGATTACTAGGGATTGGCATACTTAACTTGGTCGTTATTGGTTCCATTTTCTGAATGAGCACAGCATAGGGGAAGAAGAAGCTGGATAAAAGCAGAATGAGGAATTAGGGTTTAGATATATTACTAAATTTGAAGTGCCTATTAGGCATCCAGGGAAGCAGTTAAACAGAATGGTTCTGTCCCATAGATCTAACATTAATCTTATGGTCAGAGGTAGTTTCTCATATTTCAAAATCATTAAAAAAGCAAGTTTTAATCTACATATGCTTGGCCCTCATCTCCTCTTCTCCCTACTCCCCCTCCCTATTTTGAAAGAGATTGATTTTGCTTTGCATGGGATGCTATGGTATTTTCAATTTAAATAGAAAACTCAAATAAATTAGATTTAAAATCTTCTCAGGGAAAAGGGACACGTTTTGCTTTCTGGGGTTTAATTTCAAGGCAAGAATCATAAGCAGAGCTATTTTGACCCATCTCTTGATTACTTTCAGGGTTATATGTATGCTGACAAAAGAAAGACGGCCATTGAAATTTCAAGGGAATAAATGGGTATGTAGGAGCCCTGGTGGAATACTGGGTTATACATTGAATTGTTAACTACAAGTTCAGCAGTTTGAACCCAGCCACCACTCTCGGTCAGAAAGATGAGAATTTCTGCTCTATAAAGATTTGCAGGCTTACAAACACAGAGACCGTTTCAATCTGTCCGATTGTGTTGCGACAAGTGGGAATCTATTCCATGTCAATGAGTTTGGTAATTTGGAGATGTGCCAACACCTTCACATAGGGCAAAGCCATGAAAGAATCTTTTGGTTCCAATCTTCAGCCTCTAGTGCTTTCAAATCTACCCAGAACACTTCTCTTCTATCTTCTTTAAAATATCTATGCATGGTTAAAGGCAGCAGAATCTCACTTGGTATTCAGCTGCTATATGATATTCACCCACAAACCAGCTGGGGGAGAAAGTTAAGTGTTATCAACTCCCCAGCTGGTTTATCAGATATCTAACTGACTCCAGCCAGGTGCTTTCAAAATAACTACTTCTTTAACTTAAGTTTATCTATCCCAACCATACAGCACACATAAAAGGATCTTACCAGAAGCTGAATGTTTTTCCCCTTTCTTACTACTAATTTCCTTAGATAATTAAGAAAAGTCTATCTATTTCTTCCCCTTTTTGACAAAGTCAGGGTTTAGACTCTAGTACTGGGCTCCTTCATGGAAATTCATTGAAACCATTTGCATAGTTTCCAAACTCATTCTATACTAACCATACTCAAAAGAGAACAAATGAGATATCTTAATTCTTCACTTTATCTTGACCATCACTTGTCTGTCAGTTTGTCATACCGTGGTGGCTTATGTGTTGCTGTCATGCTGGAATCTATGTCGCTGGTATTTTAAATACAAACTGAGTCACCAGCCTGGGTTGACAAGAGAAACAAATACAGAGACTCTCTTATATGTCTAAGAGAGAGTCTCATATCATAAAGCAATTGCATATGGGGAAAACATCTCAACCCAGTCCAGATCAAACCCATGAGTCTGATATTATCTCATATATTCTATACGAGTCTAGAAATTCCTCTTTAGACTCATGCAGCACATGCAATGATGCTGAATGCAGGAAGATCACAGGCCAGTTGGTGAAATATCTTGTTGATCCACTGATGGTGGAAGTATCTCAGCCTGGGCAAAGGTCCCCACGTGGCTCCTTAACAAGAAGGTGAAGCACAGAGAGAGTATGGTCCACCTACCTCTTCGGATGGCAGAATCAAGAGAGAGGAAGTTCCCAGAATCCTTATGAGAAGGCCACACCCACAAAGAGGGACCATCAGGCTGTGACCTGATTGATAGGCTAGACTCTACCCCTTCAGTATTTTATCAAGTTGACATGAAATTATGTAACTTCTATATCAACAAAAGTGAACAAATTTTAGCAGAGTTCCCAAAATAAGATAAGATAAGCAAAATGAAATAGACTGTACATTGCAGAGGAATTAGCCACTAAAAATCATATGAATAGCTTTGAAGCAATATCAATTACTGAAAACTTAACGCCTAGGAACAGACATTGGTAGAGGTGGTGGCGGAAGATTAGCCTTTCAGTGTGGAAGAAGCACAAAATATGACTGAAGAAGAGATGGCTCCTTCACATAGAATCAACTATTATGACACAGATGGAGTGAAGCTTATGCGAGGAAGGTCTTTTGGGCCTTGACTGGCTGAGGGGTCAAGACTCGAAGTGAGAAGAAATAGTTGCAAGCATCAATTAATACCTTGAACTTGGAATGTACGATGTTTGAATCTAGGGATTTTGGAAGTCATTAGAAAATGCAGTGGGATACATAAAGATCAATATTCTAGATGTTGGTGAGCTAAAAAGGACTGGTATTAGCAATTTTGATTCAGAAAATCATATGGTTTCTGTGACCCAATCTAGAAGATTCACTCAGCATATATCATCAAAAAACACATTTCAATATCTGTCTTTATGTACCATGCTGTCTGTGATGGGATAATGTCTACTCACATATAATGAAATCCAATCAAAGCAACAACTACTCATATTTATACATCATCAAGTAGTGAAGAAATTAAGAATTCTACTAACATCAGCAGCCTGAAATTGATCAAACATACAGTTGTAATGGATTGATCATTATTGGCAACTTGAATGTAAAAATTGGAAACAGAGGAAGGAACAGTAGTTGGAAAATATGATTTTGGAAATATTAATGAGATGAAGATACACATGGACTTCTCTAGATGTAACAGGCAGATTACAGCTGTGGGAAGAATTTAGAGGAAAAACTCAGTGTCAGTAGCTATAACCAGGCCAGGGGCCAGTTGTGGAACTGATTATCAATGGTTCATATATTTGAAACTGAATAATAAAGCAAGTACACAAGTACCAAAATATAACCGTATGCATATCTCTCAAATGGTCATTATGAAGCTAGGAAAGAGAGAAAAGATCAGCATGGATTTCAGAAGAGACTCTCAAACTTGCTTTTGTTTAAAAGTAGCTAACACAAATGTAGAAATGATGACATCACAGAGATCAACACATTTCAGAGGGTGTCTTGAAAAGACAAAGTAAAGTATTAGAATGAAATATACAAAGACCTAGAGTTAGAAAACCAAAAAAGAATCCACTTAGCATATCTTAAACTGACAGAACTCAAGTAAAACTTCAAGGCTTAAGTTGCAACACTGAAAGATTCTACGGGCAAAATATTGAATGTTTCAGAAAGCATCAAAAGAAGATGGAAAGAATATGTTTTCTATACCAAGTAGAAAAAGTCCATATTTACTGATACCATGCAAGTAAAATTTTGCTAAAGATTATTCAACAATGTTTACAGTAGTATATTGACAGAGAACTACCAGAGAGTCAGGCCAGATTCAGAAGAGGACATGGAACAAAGGATATCATTGCTCACAGCAGATGAATCTTGACTCAAAGCACAGAATACCTGCATTGTATTTATTTGTGTTTCGTTGACTGTGTGGATCATAACAAACTATGGACAGCCTTGAGAAAAATGGAAATTCTAAAACACTTCAATATGCTTATATGAAACCTGAACATGAATCAAGAGACAGTTCTGTGAACAGAACAAGCAAATGGTTAAAATCAAGAAAGGTGTGTTCTAGCTTTTCATATATTAATTCAATCTATAGGTTGGGCAAATAATCAGAGAAGCTGGAGTATATGAAGAAGAATATGGCATCGCAATCAGAGGGAGGCTAATTAATAATCTTCAAGATGACATAATCTTGCTTACTGAATGCGTTAGTCTGGGTAGACTAGAGAAACAAATTCATAGATACACATATTAATATGAGAGAGGTTTATATACAAGAGGAATGGAACAGGGTTGAGCCCCGGTGGCGTAGTGGTTGTGCGTGGGACTGCGGCCCACTCGGATGGAGGTTCAATTCCAGCAGTGGGGCTGGGCCTCCTACTCCTACCACCAGAGAGCAGTGATGCCCCCCCCAAAAAAAAGAGGAATGGAACATTGAGAAAGCATCCCAAGCCAGTCCAGTTCAAAGTCCTAAGTCCAATATTAGCTCATATGTGCGATTCCAGTCTCCTTCTGACCACAAAGTCACAGGCCAGTGGGTGCAGAGTCCCAGCTCTGGCTCCTCATTTCCAGGGCTCAGGGTCCATCAGCAGTATCCACTGGTGATAGAAACATCTCAGCACTGGCAGGGATCTTTCTGTGGCTTTTCCAGCTTCAGAGGTCTGGTTCCATCAGGGTGGCTTCTCCTCCGGCTCTTCTGGTTCCTTAGATGCTGCCATCTTGCCTTGACAGTCAAGTGATTCCCAACTACTGGGGAAAATGGTCTCTCATGTCAATGAGGGAAATACTGCAAGACTTCCCAGAATTGTCAGAAGAAAGCCATGCCCACACAGAGGCCTCATTGACTAACTCCAGAGTGACAGGCTAGCCTCCAGCCCTACATCCCAATCATGAAAATGATATCAAGTACATGACTGCCACATTGAAAGTGAGAAGAACTTGATCCACTTGCTGATGAACATCAAGGACAGCAATCTTCAAGAGTAATGATTCTACTCAATTAAGGAAAACCTAAAATCTTCACAACTGAAGCAGTTAGGTAATAATCATGATAAAGTAGCAAAGATTGAAGTTGTCAAGGATTTAATCTTGCTTGGATCCATCATCAATGCTCATAGAAATAGCAGTAAAGAGATCAAGTGACACATTGCATTGGGTAAATCTGCTGCAGAAGACTTCTTTAGAGTATAAAAAAGCAAATATGTTACTTTGAGGGCTAAGGTGTACCTGACCCAACACATGGCATTTTCAATTGTTTTTTTTTATGTAAGGCCAATGGAAAATCGATCCATTTGAACTATTGTGTAGGAGAAGAATATTGAAAGTACCATGGTCTGCCAAAAAAAAAAACCAAACAGGTTTTTCTTGAAAGAAATATTGTCAGAATGTTCCTTAGAGGCAAGGAAGGTGAGATGTAATCTCATACACTTTGGACATGTTATCCAGAGAGGGGAAGGCCATCATGCTTGATAAAATTGAGGGTCAGCAAAATAGAGGAAGAACCTGAAGAGCTAGATTGACACTGCACTGCAACAATGGTCACAAATATCAGAAAATTGTGAGGTTGGTGCAGGAATGGGCAGTGCTTTTTCTCTTGTACTTGGGGTCATTATGAGTTAGAACCAATTGAAGAGCATCTAAGAACAACAACAACAATTTATCTTGGCCCTCTAATAAATGTAAGTACATTATAGCTAAGGTGAAGCACTACATTAAGACAATTAAATATGAATGCCCAGTTATACGTTCAATAGCTTACTCAGGCACATTCCCTGGAGACATGCCTGAGGTGAATTTACCACTCATTAGAACTTGAAGCTAGTAACTTATACAAAACTTGAAATTCTGAAATAGCCATTTTGCTGCAGTCTTAAGACTAGTATAAGGATTCAAGAAGAATTTGGAAATACTGTCTCCACTTCAGCCACTACTTTTAAAAAATTAGCATATTTTTCATTCAAATTCAATATAAGGAATTATATTGAATGAATCCTTCATTGCTAAGGTTTTATTCAAACATGTGTCAGCTGCCCAAATATTTCATCAAAAAAGAAAATTCATTTAATGTCTACCTTAGAGTAGCAAACTAAAGGACTGGAAAAACTAGGTGGTTATGTTTATTCGCCTTTTTGTTGTTGGTTGTCTTTGAGTCATGGCAGCGCTTCTGCCCCCAATAGAGTTGTGCTCAGCAATGATTTTTTCTTTTTGCCAAATTATTTTTCTGCACTTATTGAAAGATAAACTTTTTTATTCTTTAGGTTATTGATATGGTGGTTTACACTAATTGTTTTTTTAAAGAGTTTTACTTGTATATAATTTATATACCATATAATCCAGTGGTTTAAGTATATTAAAAAGAGAGTTGCGCAATCACTACCACAATCTATTTCAGAACATTTTCTTCACTCTTATATCTACTATTATTACCTTCCAACCTCTTCTGCCATTGTACCATGGAGCTATTAATTTAGCTATTGTCTTATGTATTATCTATCCTGGATTTCATATAAAGAAAATCATACAAAAGATCAACTCTATAATGACATCAAAATAAAGCCCTCAAAAACCTCATTCCAAGAGAAAGCAGAGGATAATAGAAACCAGAATAAATTGAAAATGGGTTAAAATAGAAAAACATATATTAAATTTTAGCCTAATTACACATGCAATTGATCCCCAATGTTATAGTGGGCTGTGCATTGGGCTGCACTCAGTAAGGCCAGTAGTTCAGAATAACCAGCCACTCCACAGACAAGGCTTGCTGCTTCTGTAAAGAGTCATATTCCCAGAAACTCACAAGAACAGTTCTATCTTATCCTATAGGGTCACTATGAATTGGAATCGACTTGATGGCAGTGAAATCGCTGCGATAATCCTTTTCCAATGCACCTGGCAGAGGGCAAGACTATCACATCCCTAATCATTGGCTTGAGGGAACTGAGTGGAGAAAATCTGTGTGGGGGCTCAACATAAAAAAAATGTGGGCTTTCCCTGCCATCCATAAATTTCTACAAAGTGCTCAGAATTCAAGATTTAATACAACTCTCTTCAGATTTTTTATTTTATTAGTTACAATCATTGGATTACATGAGCTAATGTAATCTTTCCATGTGGAATTGTTAAGTTTCTGTATTGGGACACCTTGGTTCTTGTGGTGCTGAAAGAATTCACACAACAGAAGCACATTTATAATCAAAGTGACTTTTATGAGGAAAAGGGAAATTTTGGTTATTACCATCTCAAAAAGTACACAGTGTTTCTGAAAAATATACAAGGCCAGGCACAGCCATGCAAGAGTTCTCAACTCAACGCTAAAACCCACATGGATAGAATATAGGAGCAAGAGCAAAGAGCCATGCTATTGGAAGCAATACATCCCAAGGGCCAAGAGAGAGGCCTGCGAGGGAGCTAGAGCCCCACAGCCTGAGCAGCGCCAGCGCACCCACACTCAGCCTGCCAAGCAAGCCTGCAAGAGAGAGGCGGCCAGCCTTCCTGCAGACTGCTTTTTCCTCCTGTCTGGGAGCTGTGGTTGAAGGTATTGACTAACCTCCCTGGCTGAGTTTAGCCACACCTGTGTGATCTCATATGTCTAGGATGTTAGCCCAGTTTGGTCTCCCTGTGGAGTCTAGGGGACTTGTGTGTGAACACTTTGGATTACTTTCCATAGGTGTCAAATGAGTGCCTGATTTCCTTCCAACCCTTATGCAGTCACTGGGGAGACAATCCACCCTCCTCAGTCCCTATTCTGGCTGCCTACCAGAATTAGCTGACACTGCATTCTGATGGCTGCTTGTTTTAAGACAAACCTTTAAAACTCCAGATGATATTCTTTCCGATGGATGAGTACCATCCGATTTCTTCACCGCACTTTGCTATGGCACCTATATCTTCGGTGATCACTTCATGAGGGCAAGTTTTGAGCAGGACCATAACTTAAGACTGAATTGTAGTCTAAAGCAAAAGATTTGAACCAAAGTCCACAGACTTCCAAATCTATGAGCTTGGGTTATCAGTCCTCTGCTTCTTATGTTAGGATGTTTCATGTCCAGAGTTGTCTTGATATGCAACATATGTGTTCAAGGTAAAGTCCGGTTCTCTAAAGTGAGGCTTCCCAATCACATAATTCTAGTGTAGTCTATGAAGAATGCTCAAAGAGACAAAATCTAAAATCCTGGTAGCCTATAGCATGCAGCCAGGATCACAGAAGGTGGAATAGAAACTTGTCTAAGATGCAAGATTAGCAAGATAATTCTGGTGGATTCTCCCATTGGGAGTTTATATAATGAATGTTAAGCATTTTTCTCTAGAGCAGTGGTTCTCCACCTTTCTAATGCCATGACCCTTTAACACAGTTCCTCATGTTGTAATGAACCACAACCATAAAATTACTTTCATTGCTACTTCATAACTGTAATTTTGCTACTGCTGTGAATCTTAATGTAAATATCTGATATGCAGAATGCACCTTCATTGTTAAAAATTGAACATAATTAAAACAGTGATTTATGATAAAAACATACGCATTTGTATATTGTGAGATATTTATTTCTAATTATGAATAAATGACATTTTGTCTTGAAGCATAGTGTAGCATGGGTCTTCACACTGGATACTCATATATGGGTGTATCTGCATGTGGGCAGACCCGCCTGGAGATAGACAGAGGAGTGCAGTCTCAGTTCCTAAGGCCATCAAATTTATATGTTTTCTGATAACCTTAGGCACCCCTGTGAAAGGGTCATTTGACCCCCAAAGGAGCCGTGACCCATAGGTTGAAAACCACTGCTCTAGAGCAAGCTGCCCTCCTTGATTTAACCACAAACTGAAGGGAGCTTATATTCTCAAAGACAGGGATACTTCTCTGCCTCCTCTGACTATGAATTCCAATATAAATTCTTTGATCACCATTGCCTAACTTGGGGTAACAAAAGAACAATTTATATAATAGGAACTATTTGATCCTTGACTTTCTTCCCTAAATATACAATTGACCCCAACTGAAGATGTAGTTTTTAATATGTAGAAGAGGGACTAATAGATGGACGATAAACTTGAGACAGACACACTACTACATTGTTAGGGAGACCTGATTAAATAATTACAAGATCTGAGAATTGTTGCCTTTCTTTATCTTGGTGTTTGATGATGAGATGCTCTGTGAGGTCAAACTGATGGAGGTTCAAACCTTAGCTATAATATTGCTTGATACTGTGAACAAATTTCTTAATCTTTCTTGGTCTCTTTTTTTTTCAGATGCCTTAGTTTTCTCAACTATGCTTGTTATTAGGTATTGTTGAGTCAGTTTGGACCCATTGTAATTCTTTGTATAATAGAAGAAAACACTGTCCAGTCCTACCCCATCTTAAGTCATTGCCATGTTTGAATTCATTGATGTAGGCACTGTCAGTCCATACCTTTGATGGTCTTCTTTTTCACTGAGCCTCACCTTTACCAAGCATGATGATCTCTAGGAATTGGCTCCTTTTGATAACATGTCCAAGTTTGGAAAATGGGGACTGTTACTAGAAAGAGAGTTTCAAGCCACTCTACTCTTTGACTCTTGTTCCATGCACAAGAAAGATTTCTGAGGTGGGACAAAATTCAGAAAAGAGTCAGAGGGAAAGGATAAACAGCAAAAGTAAGTGTATTGAAGGAGGATACTTTGGGAAAGAAGTTCAAGGGACCCTTAGCTACTCTAAAAGGCAAGAGAAAACATAATGTTAGACCTAATTTTAGTTAGTCCACCAAACGGTTAGTAATCCACCAAATAGTCCCATCAAAGTCTGGCTTCCTGATGGATCTTCTGCTATTGGCTGGTTCTCTGTAGCCCTACTCCTCTTCTCAGACTTCAAGTTTGCTTCTGATCCAATTATCTCTGGATTTTTTTTCTATTGATAAGAAAACATGCCCTCTCTGCCCTTTACCTCCCTTTGTACTGGAGAGGTATATGAGGAAGCATGTCTCATCTTTTTTGTTTAAGATTCCTGCCAGCTTCTTTTCCTCATCTGCTCTTCTACCATTTAATGATTAGCTAACCAAGACAATAAATTGCTCATATAATAGTTGGGTCTCAGGGCAATGTATATTGTTAAAATTTTCTACTGCTAATTGAAAAATTGGATGTTCTAGTCCACCAACTAGCACCTTGGAAGAATGAAGCTGCTAAAAGCCAGCACTGAAATTGAAGTTGATTTGTTGGTAACTGTTAAAGCATTGTACTTATTCTAACATTTGGTACACATCAAAACATTTAGTAATAATGAACTATCAAAATCTGAGAAACGGTCCATTGTTTCACATTATCAGCACACTAATAATCCTTATAAAGACGGTAAGCATAAAGTTCATTACTCAGATGTCAATGACATTTAAGCTTTTGCATAACTGAGTTGCTTCTCATCTGAATGCTTGACATTTTGTCATCAGAACCAATGCTTTAGACAGCATTTTAGAGGTGGTTTGATGTTGCCCCATGTGTTCTTGATGTGTACATTTTTTATACTATTAGAAATCAAGTATGGGTTTATTGTGTTGTTTTATTTCAAGTAATTTTTTAATATACCAAGGACAAAATGGAAACACACATACACACACACAAAATGCAGACCCTTTGGGAGCCAATTAACCCAAGCAAGGTCATTCTGAAACTTATAAAAAGAGGGGAATATTTTGATGGGTCATTGAGTGTTTCAAAACTTCAGAATTTAATTGCAAATAAGAGAGAATGTCAATTGCCCAGAAATGTGACCTAAATCCAAAATATTATAATGTCAGGAAAGGTTTTCAGAAACTTGATAGTAGTCTTCAGCAAAGTTCAAATAATTCTAATTACAGACAGAAACCAGCAAGAGTTTTGGGTGATTTTTTTTTGTACTGAGAATTTTTTCACTATTTAAAGCCTCTAGATTTGACAAAAGAGAAAAATAACTATGTTCGTTGACCTTTTAATTTTTCACAGCCAGTTAATTATACTACGTTATATGATTCACAAATTTTGACATCTTTGTGATGGTAGAAGTGTGTGTGTTTGATTCTATAAATGTTGAAACTTCTGTCACTGTCAAACTGTTCTCTATTCCAAAAAGGTGATGTGATAAATTATAAATTAACTTTATTAAAACATTTCATGTTGTGAGCTATGTCTGTTAGTTCTATTTGTTGGCATCTATTGGATAGCTTTCACAGAAAAAAACATCAATGTGATGTGACATCCAAAGACTTGTTGAAAGTAGCAGATTTCCTTTGTAGGGAAACCATCACCCATCTCAAAATTAAGTAAGCAGTAGACATGGGTATAAGCATAATTCAGTACATACCAGTAGTGTGAATTGAAGGTAGAACTTGATGCTGTGTAAAGCAGACTTTGTGGTCCTCACACTCATTCACTCACTACTATCAAGTCAATTCTGACTCATAATGAAAGAGCAGAACCGCTCCTCTGGGGTTTCAATACCATATTTTTCCCTAACATTTTTATTACCACATGCTTTACATATTAAACAATTCAGTAGTACAACTGTTCAATCATGTCAAGAGAAATTGTACAATCATTACAACATTGGTTTTAGAACATGCCCCCACCCTTTCCATAGTTAAATTGCCTTTAAAATGAGTTGTGCAATCACAATCAGTTCTAGTATTCTCTCATCCTCCCCCCTTCATTGTTTAATCTCCAAATCTTTCCCTCCCTATCACCCACACTCCACCTCTACAAACCCATAAGCCCTTTTATCAGTTATTAGCACTATGCATGCATTTGTCCTGTGTTTCACAAACTGGGAAACCCAACAAACAATAAAAACAAAATTTGAAACAAAGGTGGCAAGAATAAAACAATAATAATATAGAGATAAAATACAAACAATGAGTAAGAAAGAAAAGACCCCATCAATATTCAAAAAGTCAGGGAACAGATTTTTGCTGTGGAACAAGTAAAAGATACTTGCACGTGGAACATGGGTAGATCCATAGGGAAGTCAACTGGCCAAGTATGGAGTTCAGACCAGCATCATCAAGATTGCAATGGTTTCTGCCTGATATTAAGGCTTTGGAAAACTCTTTCCTGTGGTTAGAGGGGATTTGCCAGAAGCCTGGCCTTACTAGGCACTCTATAGATGGATTTTTGGCTCCCACCATACACACTGGATATTTATAATTTTAGCTCTAATACTTTCCCCTCCACCATATTCAAATTTTGTAATTGTCATCTATGGATCACACAGCTGGTGTGATTCTTCCATATGGACTTACTTTACTCCTCACTTAGTTGGCTGTTTGTTTGATTACAAGACTTTAAAATCCAGACACTATTCTGCTTGATTGCTAGGCACCATCTACTTTCTTCACCATACTTTACTATAGCACCTTTATCTTCAGTGATCACTTTATGAAGGAGTTATTAAGGTATGGGGAAAAGGAGTCTCCAACACTTGAACAGGTCCTCAGGAGCAATTTGGCAATTGTGGAAAATATTAAATATAGACAGGCAGACAGTGGACCATGGGAGATCCTCATTCCATGTCAGGACTGAGAGAGTGAATGTATTTTTCCAATGGATATTCCAGGGGATACCCCAAAGATCCCTGAATTGTGATGGGGAGAATGGAATTTTCATAGTATGCACTTTTCCCAGTAGGCAAGCATCGAACAACTTTCTCTGAGTTAGTGTACCCAGTGGCATTGCCTGGGAAAGTTCTCTGTGGTCACAGTGAATGTTTTCATAAAAGCAATTTGCTTGAACCTCATTTTTTGATGGCCAATTTAGAACAATAGCATGCAGCTGTGAAATTTTGATCCCTGCTCAAGAAAAATGTTGCAGAAACTGTTGTGATGTTAAGCACAGGCTTACAGAGATAGCATTATGGGGAAAACCCAAGTGTACAAGTGGTTTTCTCATTTCAAATAAGTTAAAATGTTGATTCATGACAAGCCTCATTCAGGACATCGATCAACTTCCCAAACAGGTGAAAATGTCAGTTCGGTATTTCATTTGGAGTTCATTACACCAGGTCAGCCTGTTAATCAAGCTTTCTACTGAAAGGTTCTGAAAAGATTACATAACAGTGTGCACCTAAAAGACCTGATTGTGGCAGATGGGGGACTTGTTTTGCCACTATGACAATGTACCTGCAATGCAGCCATCTCAGTGCACGAGTGTTTGGCACAAAACACATCTGACCTTGCTCTGTGCAACTTTTTGTTTCCACGAATGAAAAGAGACATGACAAAGTAGAAGAGGTGAAGAAAAAAATGAGACTGTTGCTGTCAGCCATCTAAACATGAGTTTGAAAAATGCAGATTTGACAAATGTATTATGTGTAATGGAGAGTACTTTGAGGGTGATAAGGTTATTTCATTAAAAAGTTTAAATACATAGCTTTGAAAAAAATGTTTATCTGGGTACTCCCTTATATGTAATGGGGCTTAAAGATCTTTTATAAGACATGCACATCATACTGCTAACATGTAACATAATCAATAGTTAATATAAGAAGCAGGTAATGTATTAAACAAGCACCATCTTGACCTAAGACTAGTTGACTTCAAACTGGCCGCGAGTCCTCCCCAGGGGTAGTAATCTCTGATTAGGATCAACAAGAGGAGTCAAAACACAGTTTGCTCCATTTGATGGGGAGTTGGCTATAGAACCTTGATTGCTCCTACCTACAGATAGCCCTCAAGCAAAGTGAAGCATCCAGACACAGAAATGATTCCTCTATCGTGGTAGCTCCTTTACGATTGCTTCTTTCTGAAGGGCTATTTCAAGGGGCACATTATTTGGCCCAGAGAAATGTAGTTGAAAATGTTTTCATCACAGAACAACGGAGATCTTTTTCAAACTAGCGCACAGTTTTCTATGCCAGTGGTTGTGAATATAGAAATACAGTCAAACACTTTCTACAAAGTCTTTAGTTCACCAAGTTAGTATGGAGCAAGGCCATAGTATCACAACTAACTGTTCTTGAATTGGGGCTAGTGTTAAGTAGGAGTCCAGATTTGATCTGCTTATCCATGCGATTTGCATGTCTTGGGTTTACCTTGGAGGTCATAATATGACAAAATCAAACTCTGTAAGAACAACTGCTCCAATAGCAGCCATAAGCCAATCAGCAACCAAACAGAATACACTCAAAGACAGAAAAAGAGAAACTATTTGAAACCCCTTTACCACACAGAAATACAGATTGACTTGTTTGTTTGCTTTTGTTTCATAAAATGACTCATGGTTGGGAGGTTGGCAGGTTCAAACTGAGGGGCATCCAAGGGTCCAGAGACTCAAGCAAGACTAACCAAGTAACGTTTTAAGGCAGAATTCCTTCTTCAGGAAGCTTCAGTGTTTTCTCTTATAGACATCAACTGATTAAAAGAGGCCCACACATTTTATCAAGGGAAGAGAAAT
This sequence comes from Nesogale talazaci, assembly GCA_004026705.1. NCBI lineage: Eukaryota > Metazoa > Chordata > Mammalia > Afrosoricida > Tenrecidae > Nesogale > Nesogale talazaci. The sequence goes on along the minus strand of PVJH01001124.1, from coordinate 14,796 downwards.
CCTTTTACTTAACGTCAATTTACAGGTTGTAATGTAAATCTATCTACAAAACACTTTCACGGCAACATCTAAACTGGCTAAACAGCTGTACACAATAGATTGGACAAGTGGATATGAGTGGGAATATCACAATAAATATGAAAAGCTTACCAGTAAGATTTCAGAGTAACGCAGACTTTTATAAAACCGCTCTCGAGTTTTGAATATCAAAAAATAAATATCTATAATTATGCTAAAAAGCTATTAAAATGCTTTCTGTGTTAGGCAAGTTGATTAAAAGAACAAATCCAGTGACCCTCATATATGTGTAAGAAAGAACTTTGTATTAAGAATTGTATATCAAGAAAACATCCCAGCCCAGTCCAACTCAGGTCCATAAGTCTGATACTGCCATAAGACCCTCTTCAGACTCACAATACTACATGCAATGGTGCAGAATGCAGGAAGATCTACTCTTTTTGCTTTTTAATTTTGCTAATATCTTATTTGGCTTAAATAATGAGTGGGATTCACTATTTTATTTTTACAAATTTTGATTTGTAAAAATTCTCATTTCAAATTTCTAAATCAGATAAATATCAATAGATATTATCCAGATGAATACCAACAATTCTTTAAGACCATCAACAATTTATAAGGTTGTAAAGGACTAGGACTAAAATGACTAGAATACTGTTATTCTAAGTGTTGTTTAGAGTACTTTGTGGATGGGCAGTCTCCATGAGAAACTGTTAAAAATGCAATTTATTGGAATACACTCAAGATGACTAAATCAGAATCTCTAAATGTGAGATCCAAATATCCCGACTTTCTGAGCCTTCCAGGTGACTCTGGTGCCCACTGCTCTAGATCAAATTCTTGATCACTGTATTAGTTTCTTAGGGTTGCTACAACAAAGTAACACAAGCTGGGTGGTGTACATGAACAGAGATTTACTGTCTTATAATTCTGGTGAACAGAAGTCCAAATCAAAGGTTTTAGCCAGTTCTTGATCCATCAGATGTCTCTAAGCAACTATCCTTTCATGTTTCTTTCAACTTCTAGTAGCCCCAGATTTCCTTGACTTATAGATACATATTCACAAGACTATCCTCCCCTTGTCTGTCTCTTTTATCTCTCCTCTTTTATAAGGACATGAATAGTTGATTAGATTAGTACCTGCCCTTCTCCAGTATGAACTTTTTTTGTGTGTGTGGGCATCACTGCCTCTGGTGGTCGTGGGCGCTACCCAGCCACCGCTGGATTTGAACCGCCAAGCCCGCGGGCTGCAGTTCCGCACTCAACCACTTACGCCACCAGGGCTCAGCCCTAGTATGAACTTTTATTAACTGATAATATATTCAAATCTATTTCCAAATAAGTCTATGTTCACAGATATGGAGGTCTGTGACTTCAACATATCTTTTATTTAGGAATGCAATTCAATTCATAGAAACCACCTTCCTCATGACCGAACCCCTGCCCTTGCATGGATTCCAACTTGTAACAACCCAGTATACACACCATGATAAAAAAGAATATTTAAGAACTTGCCCTCAATTTTTATATTTATTTATTTAGCTTACATAGAAATACCTCTTTACTCATGAGAGACACATAAAAAATTAAAACATGCATACACACACACAAAAGTTAGAGATGAGTCCTCTTTATATTTTGTACCCCTATCTAGAGATTGCTCCCAAGGATCACTCAGTTATAATTGCATTCCTTTATAGAAAGGCTATAAAGGCTATGATTGGGCCTTGGTGAAGATGCATAGCCTCCGTGTAGCTCTGTTCTGTTTCAACAAGTGTTTTAGCTTTGTTTTGCTTACTTTTTACATAGAGCTTTTTCCAAGACATTCAGTGGAAAACTTCTGTGTCAATGAGTTTCTTTTTAAGAACGAAGGCTGCAAAACCACGGGGAAGTCAAACTACAAAGAGAATTTGTGAGTGAGTTGCTTCTCTGATACTGCGCCTTCCCTTTATTTCTCTCTGAATCCATCTGATCTCTCCGTGAATGAAAGAAGAAAGCAATGAATGAATCAGAAAGGAGTGCTTGCTTAAGTTCTCTGTTGATTTACTGAAACCTTTGTTCATAGGTGAATTTGTAATCTGAAGGTTTCAACATAAGCGTCTTTCGAGTTTGAGTGATAGTTTGCTTGTGATGTTTCTGTATTTATTTTGTAAAGAAAGCAGGAGAAGATCAAGCATAATCATTTTTTTTCCTTTTGGGCATAAAGAAGGCCCTTTTTTTCTAGCCCCAAATATTGTGAGAAGAGTTTTTCCACCTTCAAGTGTTCTGTAAACTCTGCAGCCAAAGGGAGAGTCCTAGACACAGCCATGTAAGAAGCACACGTGCATTTTCAAACTAATGGGATTATCTGGAACAGTTAGTTAAAAACACAGGTTTTTAACACAGCATATCATCTCATATGTACTAAATTTAATCTCTGGGGATTTGAATTTTTGACAAATACTTTAGATGATTTTTATGACCAGACAAATACTGGCCACTGAGTTATTGGAAAAGTATTGCTTTTCTGAATGGGAGACCATTTTCTACACTAAGCAACATTCCTTGAAAGCTTCATGCTCAGAGGCAGGAAAGAACACTGGGATTCTGTGTGGAATGCTCCCATAGCAGATGGGGTCAATATGGTGTATCTTCTCCAAGTTCCTACTTCGGAATCTGATGCACCGGGGCTCCGTTTCATTCTCTGAGCCCATCTTCTATGTAATGGTGGGCATAACACCTCAAACTTGAATTTTCAGAAAATTAGGGCCAATAACTATTCCCTTCATAGAGTGAGTTGGTAGTGTAAACCCAGTTATACCACACATGTTGCTTACCACCTTGGGGGGCCAGATCCTTAATCTTGCTAAACCTTAGGTTAACTTCCCATTAGAACAAGATCAATCTGGGTCTTAAGTTGTCCGCTGATGTCCCAAATCCAGTGTCCTCTTTCCATCTTGTAGAAGATCCCAGACCTTGTTCTCAGTGATGGCATGCACAGCTGAGTAGTAAATAGCCCCACTTTGCATACTTCAAAAACAAGAATGGTCTTTGCAGTTGAATTCTAGATAACATTTTCCTTGAATTACTGCCCCAAACAGATGAGAACAGAAGATGCAAATCGTTATCTTGGACCATGTAGTGAACTTGAAAATAGAAGTTATACATTATGAAAAACTTACCAAATATTTTAAATCCTTTTCCTTATAAGAAAGTAAGCATCTTTTTATGCACCAGTGATTCTTACACTAGCAACTTAATGCAACTCCTAGTTGACACCTGGTTAATAATTCTTCATTATATAACAATGTCACCACGGTGGTTGTTGTGTGCCAATGAGACTGCTCTACTTCACAGTGACCCTGTACATAACAGAATGAAACACTGCCAGGCCCTGCACCATCCTCAGAATCACTGCTGTCTTTGAGACAATTGTTGCAGCCACTATGTCAATCCATCTATGGAAGGTCTTCTTTTGCTGACCATTTACTTTACCAAAAGTGATTGCTGTCCTTTGCCAGGGATTTGTCCCTCCTAATAATATGTTCAAAGTACACGACAGGAAATCTCACTATCCTCACTTCTGAAGAACATTCTATTCTAGCTGTATTTCTCTCAGGATATATCTGTTCATTCTGCTGGCAGCCCATGGTATATTAAACACTCTGCCAACACCATAATTCAGATGCATCAATTCTTCTGCAATCTTTCTTTGTTGTTCAACTTTCACTTGCATTGGAGGGGAATGAAAATGCCACAGTTTGGATCCGCGACACCTTTGTCTTCAAGGTGACATATTCAATTTTTTTTACACTTAAAAGAGAACTTTTCCAATAGAGTCCAATTATGTATCTCATTTGATCTTATGACAGCTTTCTCTGGAGTTGGGCAAGAGCATTAATTATGGAAACATAAAATGAAATTCTTTTGCTTTTTACCATGTTGCTTTTTATGGGTCGAGTGAGAATTTTTGTTTTCTTTATAGTAAAGTGTAATTCGTACTGAAGGCAGTAGTCTTTGGTCGTCATCAAGGAGTCCATCAATGGCTTTTCTCTTTCAGTAACATCTTGTTGTGTCAACTGCATGAAGGAAGTGGTTAATGGGTCTTCCTTCAGTCTTGATGCAATGTTCTTCTTCATATAGTCAGATTCTCGGTGTAAGATTGGACAATATGGTGGAAAAATAGACTAGTTAGGGTGTAGGGTAGCAATGGCGAATCATACAACTTCTCTCTAGTTCTTTAATGCTTCCTCCTTTCCACTGTCATGATCCCAGTTCCGCCTTATAAATCTGACTAGACCAGAGGGTATACACTGGTACAGATAGGAGCCAGAAGGATAGGGAATCCAGGACAAATGATCCCTCCAGGATCAGTGGTGAGAGTGGCAATACCAGAAGGATGGGGTAGAAAAAGGGACCCTATTATAAAGATCTATATATAACCTCCTCCCTGGGGTATGGACAATGGGGAAGTGGGTGAAAGGAGACATCAGACAGTGTAAGATATGACAAAGTAATAATTTATAAATTATCAAGAGTTTCTGGGGGGTTTGTAGGAAGGGAGGAGAAAAAAATGAGGAGCCACTGCCAAGAGTTTAGATAAAAAGCAAATGTTATGAGAATGACGCGGGCAGTGGATGTATAGATGTGCTTGATGCATAGATTATGTGAATATGGACTTACATATAGATTGTGATAAAAGTTGTATGAGCCCCTAAAAAAGGGATTAAAAAAAAAACATTTCAGTCAATAATAATAATGTGCCATGCCCTACATTGTGTAATCAAAAATTAGATAGAAATAATTATACAAAGCATATGACTTTATAATGTAACATAAATAATATTTCATAATTTTTTCAGGAAAAATAGTTCCTTTAATTTTATGTTGATGCTATAGTCTCTGCATTTTTATTGTGTCTGTTTAATATCATGTATTGATAATAGCTATTCAATATATCTTATAAAGGAACAAGATATTTGAATAACATAATTTCCATATTATATCCTTCCCCATTGCTATTTCACATTGTTTAATTGTATACTTTTTGAAAAAAATAGTTTCTTTTAGTTTCTTTTAAACATAAAATAATGTTGACAATTAAAAAAAATATGTGGTTGAAAAATAACAACCATGATGGCCTGTCAGTTTATATACTAGTTTCTTAAAAGCACTATTAAGGGTTCTTGATAATAGCCTGAATAATATCTATATTATATCTATAATAATGATAATATTTCATAATTTGTAATGATCCACAGAGTCAAAAGTCTGCATAGTCAAGAAAACATAGGTCTACATCGTTCTGGCATTCTCTGTTTTCAGCTAAGATCTATCTGATAACTCCATTAATAGCCCTCTTTCATGTTGTCTTCTGAATCCGGCTTGAATTTCTGACAGTTCTTATCAATGTTTTAAAATAATGTTCAGCAAAATTTGTATGTGAAATAAATTATATTCTATAGCTTCCATATTTCATTGGACTATGTTTCGTTAGACTGTGAACACTTCTTCCAAATTTCTTAGTATTGACAAATGGGCACTTCCATCATTGTACCTGCCTCTTGAAACAGTTCAATTGATATTCCTTCAATTAGGGTAGCCTTGCTTTCCATAAATGTCTTGTAGTAATTACATAATCTGGTGTCAATTTGAGGATTAAAAGTGTAGAGGTGGAGTCTAGCCTGTCAATCAGGATATGGCCAATGAGGTCTCTGTGTGGCCATGACCTCCTGAGGATTCTGGAAACGCCTGTACTCCTCCTTGGAGAAGAGTCTCTCTCTCTCTCTCTCTCTCTCTCTCTCTCTCTCTCTCTCTCTCTGTCTCTCTGTCTCTCTCTCTGTCTCTCTCTCTCTTTCTCTCTCCCCTCACTCCCTGGGAGACATCCCTGAGGAGAAACCACATGAACCTACCCTGATGGTGCAGCTGAAACCCTGAGAGCTAGAAAAGCCACATAAGTGCTTACATCAGTGGCTCCACAAGACTTCCTACCCACTGATCTGTGATCTTTCTGCATTCAGCATCATTGCATGTGTTTCATGATTCTAGAAAGGTCTTAATAGATGGATATCAGACTTAGCAACTAATATTTGGTTTATAGACTTGATCTGGAATGGGCTTGGATGTTTTCTCAATATTCAATTGCTTTTGTATATAAAGCTCTTTCTTATACACATGTAAGTGTGCCTATGAATTTGTTTCTCTAGCCTATCCATACTAACAAATGCCTTGAGGGTAGCTTAAACTTCTTCCTTCAAGACTAGAGATTTATGATCATATGCTATGATTAATGGATGTCAACCAATTTTTTGTGGTACAGTAACTCTGTGTATTTACATGTTGATGTCCTCTGCATTGTCTAAAATATTAAGCAACAGGTAGAGTTGTTAATAAGAGAAAATCAGAGACAACATGTACAGCAGTCATCACAGGATTAGCACTTAGAATACGCTTTGTAAAAGTTTAGATTAGGTTCAGATCCCAGCAGACTTTACTAAAAGATTATAGTGAAAGTCCTGGCTTTCTTGTGTATTTGTGAGTATTGTGACTTTCAAGATTTTCAAAGAGATTGAGTGGCAGAGAGGGAAAATAAAAAGGAAATATCATAGGAGCTTATTAAGTGGCATCTGGTGATACAGTGATTGCATGCTCAACTGCTAATCTAATGGTGGACAAATTGGACCTTCTAGCCACTCATCAGAAATAGAGATGTGGTGACTTGCTTCTATAAGCATTGAAATCTTGGAAGCTCTAAAGGGCACTTCCACACTGTCTTGAAGGCTGGCTGTGAGTGGACAATGTCTTGACAGAAAGGGGTTAGCCAAATGCCAGAGTACCTGATTATCTTCATTTCTTGCATGGAAGTCCTGATACAGAACAATTTAGACTTTCAGATAGTTGTTCATTTATCATAACAGTTCTGTTTCCATTAAACAAGACTTAAGCTTTCCAAACCTGCTCTGCCTATTGCATGTACAGTTTTAGATAATTGAATTATCTATGTACTGATAAAATACAATTTGGAAAAGGAAAAGCAGTTTAATTCTCTGGAAAGTTTACCAAAAAAAATAGCCCTTAAAAAAAAGCCCTTTTGTAGGAAAACATATTTTATCAAAAATCAAAAATATTCTGTGTGCTGTTCTTATTTTAATTGTTAAAAAGTGGTCATTAAAATGATTCATAATAAATGAAAAATTTTACTTAATCTCTGGTTTTTAATTGACAATTTGGGGAAGTTTGTTTTATTTTAAAATTGGCATATAAATTTAGGTTTATCATAATGACAATGGAATTTATGTGAGGCCATATATATCAATTTGATTCCTTGCTTCAACTGAGTTTTCAACTAACTCACCAACTACCCTTCTTGATCATTATGAGCTCCCAGATTGCGCATTTTAATCCCATCCCATAGTCCACACAACTGCAGCGTCGCTCAAGGTCAGATATGCAAAGTAACTCAGGTTGGACTGTGAGAGTGCAAAAAGACACTTCTTCCCCAGGTTCACATGTGGATTAAGAATGTACAGAAACCAAAGAAAGAGTTTACATAAAAGCAACTTAGATGATTCCAAACTATGATAACTTCCTTTCTCTGTTTAAAGGAAAAGGTGAACTCTGTGTGAAAGGATTCAAGGCGGCATCCTTTGAAGTGTTCCTTTTTATTCTGCTAGATTTTCCCTCTGGTCTCTTGAAAAAGAAAGATGGTGAATCATCTTTCCCTCAAGCCCCCCCCCCAAAAAAAAGAGTGGGAGGGGGCAAACCATAACAATAAACTCTGTAACATCAAATATCACTGTCTCTATGGCTTGTCCCCCTGGTGCTGTCAGATAAGGGTGGACTGCTAACCACAAGGACAGCGGTTCAAACCCAGTGCGCTCCGTGGGAGAAAGATGAGGTATCTGCTCCTGTAAAGTTTTGGGAGCAGAATCACTAAAAGTCAGAGTCGGCTCGATGGCGGGAAGAATCGGGTACGGTTTACCTAAATAATCCATGAGGTTGTTCACAAGGTTTAGAATGAATCCATTCCCTTTCAACACCCTGCTGAGAATTTGTCTTACCACTCCAGATACAGTGTATAAGAATCTACAGTTTCACCAGACCCCCAGGTGGATATGCAAATTGAATCACCTGCAAATATTGTGAAATCAGTCCCAAGTCTAGTCCATTAGGGGAAAAGGTCAGTGTTGTTGGGGTTAGCCTCTAAAATGGCCACCACCAACTCCTTCCTTTTGTGTTCATACATAGTACTCCTCAAGCAGCACGACTCTCTAGCAGTACTCTCTCCTATACCTGGGCTGTTTTGACTGTTTGCTTGACCAATAAAATGTGAGAGGCGCCCCATCTGAGATCTTTAAAGCTGGATCTTGTTTCTTCTGGTGACTTGGGACCCTCTGGTTACTTCTATTGCTCTTACGGGAATGCTGCCTGTCAAACCCTGGCCGCTTTGCTATGATGAGTCCAAGTCCCCTGGGGAGACAACGTGTAGCAATTCTAGCTGGCAACCTCAAGTAGCTCCCAATCCGCTGCAGCGTCAACTGCCAGCTGTGTGCAAGCCATTGTGGATGACCAGTCCATTGGAAGCTTTGGGTGACTGAAGGTCTGATCGTCATTAATGCACAGCAGACATCAAGCAAAATCACCCAACGGAGCCCAGTGAACCCCCAACTTTGAGGGATGCATCTCATTTATGGTTGTTTGGAGGCACGGGACGTGGAGGTCACGCATGGCTATAAATAGATGAAAACGATAATATCAAGCCCATTGTTAAGCATAAGGGCTCAGGCGTCAATGTTGTCTTCACCTGAATTCTGGCTCCACCTTGACTTTCCTTGTGAATTGAGACAGCTTTTAGTTGTTTGCTTGTTTGTTTTCTTTATACCCCCGTTTGTTATTTCTAAGATATGGCTAACAATGTAAGCTTTCTCATAAATGTTTGTATAGGCACACAAAGAAAAAGGAACCTCTAGTAAGACTGCATCACTATCATCATAATTATCATTACTCTGACCACCACCACCACGATGGTGACCTTTACTATAGGTATTTCCTGTCAGCTTTCAGGAGGAAAGAAAAAAATCTATCTTGTTCATCATAAAAATGCCAGTGGAAAAAAACACTCTGCACATGCTAAAGATCAAGCCCTTGCACATACTAAGTGCTTATCGACTATCCCCAGACTCGCTGCCATCAAGGCAGTTCTGTCCTCTGGTGACCCTCTAAACGGTGTCTGAGATGAAATCCCTCCAGGAGTAGACAGCCCGTCTTTCTTCTGTGCAGTAGCAGGAAGATATGAACCGCCACCTTCACAGTTAGCAGCACAATCCTGAACCCAGAGGGCCACCAGGCCTCCATTCATAAATCTTAGCTCTTGTTCTAACAATTTTTTGTAGCTTGTCAATTCCCTTAAATAAGCTACTCCTGTACTTTACTAAACGATGAAAGCTTTTAGACCTTTATCATCTTTAACAGGGTACCTTGGTTCCATGGCTGTTAAGCACTCAACTGCAAAGCAGGGGTTTTTTGGTTCAAACCCACCCAGTGGCTCTGCAAAAAAAAGGCTTGACAATCTTCTCCTATGAAGATTTCAGCCTACAAAACCCTGTGGGGCAGGTCTGCTCTGTCACATGGAATTGTTATTCATTTAAAATCTACTTGACAGCACCTGACAACTAGAATCATCTCTAAAGTAGTAATTCCTAGAAGTAGCATATAATGAAATGAAATTTCTTAGTATGTTTCTTCTACACACTTTTCTAAGTCCCACCAGATGACTAGATGAGACAAGTAGATAGGGTGCATCAAACAATAATCGGGAGAATTGACCAGGGTTAGTGGCCACTCAGAATGAGCCCCCTCAGAGGCAGGAGCAGAGCGAAATCTCGGAACCATCAGGGAACAAGAGCCTCCAGAAGGATGTAGTCAGGATTCCTATCTGAAGAGGGGAGGCTGAGGCAAGAAACAGCAGAGGCTCAGGCATGGAGAACATGACGGAGAGCAAAGAGTTGGGCAGAGACCAAAGACTGAGGCAAAGAGACCAAGAGATAAAACAGAGGATTTTTTGAGACAGGGAAACAAGCTGGCTCCCTGGACCACAGAGGCAAAGGACAAGGATCCTCATGGTTGAGAGACTCAGCACTGGAGAGAGACTTGGCTACCGAATGAGAAGAGAGGTGTGTCTGTGGACCAATGACTATATCCTTAATGATTTCTGACCCTGGCTTCCAGTAACCCTTTAACTTCCCTAATAAACTCCCTTCATGGTAAGCAATGTCTGTGAGCTCTGTGTAGCCCCACAAAGATTGTCAAAACTAGCAAAGAAGGAGAGCTAGATGAGGAATGGCTGGTTTCAGAATAGATTCAAGAAAGGTAGAAGGTGGAGGCACGACTGATCTCTGTCCATGTTAAGAGGCCGTGGGCTGAGGAGAAGTAGAAATCTCCTTTTCCCTTGTGAAGCCAAAATAAGTCAGAAATGGCTTCCAGGACATTTTCTAATAGCATCATTTTAATTCCTTAACATGTCTCCATTTGTTCCACCAACAAGTGGTTATTGCGCATCTGCAACATGGCAGACCCTGCTATCAATGCAGGGAGGCGGCCAGGAAGACAGGCAGACATTGAAAAATAAGTAGTTGCAAGGGTAATGAGAGTTTCAAAATGGGAGGAACAAGCAAGGTTATGGCTGCATAAATTAGAAGAATCTAATGTGGTCTGAGATGGAAAGGAAGAATGAGTAAGAATGTGCCAGGAGGTCAAAATGAGTGACTGGGTCAGACGGCAACGTGCCCAACAAAAGCATCGTCCTAAACAAATGTTCTGTTAGATAGGGGAGAGCATGTTTCTCCCAGGAAATTAGAATGTGGCTTCCAATAAGGAAAGAACTTGAGAGGAGGTCGCAAAGGTACACAGGACACCACAAAGGATTTTCCACCCAGGAGGATTGTGACTTTCTCTGCAAGCTATGTGGTATACTTGGAATCTTTTCTCACGGGCTTTGCTGTTGTTGGTAAAGGTGCTGAATGCTGTGTATAGAAAAATCTTATGTATGAAAAGAACTTACATGTCACAGGAGAGAGAATGACAGCTTGGGCTAGAGCAGTGGCATCAGGGATAGGGAGGAATCACCTGCTTTGGGGTGACTATCCTGAACTGATATCTGACTAGTTCTATTTTACTACTTTGGGGAGAGTAAAAACCCCAAATCCATAGCTGTCATCAATTCCAGCTGATAGTGACCCTACAGGACTGAGTAAAACTATCTGTAGGGCAATTCTTTATGTACCCTTTACAGAAGCAGCTCTCCACAGGTTTCCCTGAACATGGTTTTGAGCCACTCCCACTTTAATTCACAGGCCAATGCTTAACCATGGCAGCTATAGGACTCATGGATACAGCAAGAAACTATTTATCTTTGACTTTATAACAGCAGTGGTTTGAGGTCAGTCTCTAGCTTCATGATGTGATGGAGAGGTCTTTGGTCAGCATTTGAATCCTCAGCAGCAGCTACTCTACCCCAAAAGCGCAGCGACATGTTGATTGTGACTCACAGTAACTCCGGAGAAGGGTTCTGAAGCTGTAGATCCCCAGGGGGGAAAGACAGCCTTATCTTTTTCCAAGAGAGCAGCTCGGGTGTTCGATCGTCTGCGCTTCATCATCCAATGCTTCCCCAACAGTGCCTCCGGTGGCTCCCTGGACCACAGAGGCAAAGGACAAGGATCCTCATGGTTGAGAGACTCAGCACTGGAGAGAGACTTGGCGAGAGACTCAGCACTGGAGAGAGACTTGGCTACTGACTGAGAAGAGAGGTGTGGCTGTGGACCAATGACTATATCCTTAATGTTTTCTGACCCTGGCTTCCAGTAACCCTTTAACTTCCCTAATAAACTCCCTTAGTGGGAGACCTTAATGAGAAGAACTCTGTGCTTTTATGTCCTAGAGATAAAGTGGGAATAAGGATAATGCATATTTCTTAGAGCTAGAGTGATTGAAAGTGTTTGGAAGGGCAACTGGAATGTAGGTGTCCTCAATAAATATTATTACTTTGTAACCACTCACCATATCTATTGATTACGCCCAACACTGGGGATTCAAAGAGGAATTCATTCATTCTCTACTGTCAGTGATACTTATAATCTTTAAGTGTCCTGTTGTAAATCCCAAATTACTGAGAACTGGGACTAAGAACAGTCCTTCAAACTGTGTAAAGTCGTACAGAATTAGAAAAGCAAAGTATGGCTAACTGGATCCAATTGACTATATCTCTTTAGAACAAAGAAGCTTATTATTCTAAGAACCAAACATGCCAAGTCCACCTCTAGCTGAAAACATGGTCCTTACCGAGCTGAAGATGTCACTCCCTGAACATGTAAGACAGCTGGAGGCTGCAAAGAGAGTTTTCTTTCTAAAGCTGATCCAAGGGGAGAATTAGAAAAAGCCTATTTGGGATCATAAAAATGTCTCCAAAAGTTCTGAGGTGTTTTTTTTGTTGTGGTGGTGGTGGTTGTTGTTGTTTTGTTTTTTAAAAGAAAACTGTTTGAGCATGAATCATACAGAAGGACACTTTGGAAGTTTTGCGGGTATAAGGAGGGTCGGCTGCCAAGGGTGATTGACTTTGAAATGGTCTCCATGGACATTCATGATTACAGTAGAAAATTTTTAACACTTCCTGGAAACTAGGGCCTTGAAAGGCTGTCTCCAAACAAACTGGGTTTTTGACAGGTATTTGCTGGAGCCCAGAAGTAAATTTTCTCCCTCCTTCATTCACAACCATCTTTTCCCCCTTTTTCCTGGTAGATGCCAAAGTAGTGTACTGCATGTGACTAAAATGAACTGTAGAAAATATCAAAGAAATAGGTGTGCGCCCAGCTCTCCTGAAAATGGCTGGGCAGTAAAATATGCGTGTGCGATCTAAGTGATATGTTCACATATTGTCCTGAGCAATTCATTTATCAGGACCAAACTTCTAGGAATAATAAATGTTGGGGTGTTTTTCACGTAAAATATTTAAATGTTAATGTTTCCTTTGAAAGCTACTATTTATTGAAAGCATTAAAATTGTAACATATTCTAGCCCTGATATGACTGAATCTTGAATTCTTCAGAAGGGTTTTTTACTTTTGCCTCATATATTAAATTATGATTTTTAAAATGTTCCCTTCTTTTTAAGGAAACAAACTACAAACTAATATTCCTGAATCTACATTCTGAATTTAAAGCAAAAAGACCATAAATTCAACACCTAAAAATTCAAATATAACAATATTTTTCAAGTTATAGAGGATCTAAGCTTTTCTCCTTCCTTATTTCCAGAGCTGAGGAAATTAAGATGCAAAGGGACACCGTGTCCCCCTATCTCACAGGTAATTAATTAAAACAGAAGGCATTCTTTAAAAATTACTTTCTAGTGTATTCATTATCTTATAAGAATAACATCTCAACATGCTATTTTTAACTCTACTTTCTTAAGTAGAAGGCAAGTCCATTTGGGGATAATATTTGCTAAGAACATAGCTAATAACTATATCCTGTGAATGCCCAAACACCATACTGGATGCTGGAACCACTAGAGTGAATAGGATGAGTCGATCCTTTCAAGAAATTTAAAAGGACAGACAAAACTGTAGTCAGAAACTTAAATCAAATCACTATAAATTATAACAAGTGCTTGACTATGCTAAAAGAAAGTCAAAGTAGTTTTACAAAAAGCTTCAGCAAAAGAAAAAGTTCATAGGTAACTTTTGAGAACATGGCATTGAAGCAAATTCTATGAGAACAGGGCCAGTAGTCAAGGGAAACATAGACTACAAGCATCCCACGCACAAGGTGAAAACCTGTGTGAAGTCCCTGAAGAGAGGAGACTCTTGACTTGCTCTAGAAGCAAAGGCAATGTGGTGGGAGCAAGAGTGAGCAAAAAGAGATGAGTTCTGAAACACTAGAGACAGTAGAGGCCAACCCATTCAGGTAGACCACTAGTATGTCTCCTAAAATAGAAAGGCATTTGAAGATTTGAAGTAAGTGGATGTCATGGTTTGTTTTACTTTTAAGTATATCACTTTCGCTGTTTTGGACTGAGAAGTAATATAATGATAATGGTTGACTCATAGTAAGTTATTTAATCCTTTCCAGAACCCTATTATTAACTCCAGTTTAGACATGAGGATTATATCTACTCTTATTGCCTGCCAGGAACAGTATATTGAAATCTTGACAAAGCTTCTTAAACTTTTTCCAGTTATGTCCCTTTTTGCCCCAAGCTGTTTAGTCCTGTAGCAGTCTCACAATCATTGCCAGGCTGGAGTTCATTGTTGCAGCTCCATCTCTTTGTTTGTTTGTTTGACTTATAGCATGTTCTTTTTTTTTTATTTGCTTCTCTCTTTTTTCCCCATTTTATTGGGTGCTTTTACAACTCTTGTTAAAGACCACATATCAGTTGTATCCAACATATGTGTATATATAACTCATCGTTCTTTTCTAGACATTTGCTTTCCATTGAACCCTTGGGATTAGCCCCTCCTTTTTTCCCCCATCCTCCTCCCCCTGCTAACTCTCATGGCCCCCTGATAGATTGTAGGTTATTATTTTTAAATCTCACTCCAACTGCCATCTCTCTTCCCCTCTGGTTTCTGTTGTTTTGCCCTCTGGTAGGGGTGATGGTGGTGGTGGTGGTGGTGGTTATGTGCTATTCACTGGGATCAGTACCCCTTCCCTTCTCTCTTCTCCCCCCTCCCCCCTACCTTTTTGGAATCTCCATTCCCATTCCTGTTCCTGGGTGTTGTGAGTTTTATCTCTTGTCTATACCTA
>PVJH01001123.1:199024-232260 GCA_004026705.1 Nesogale talazaci | reverse complement strand
GGGCGAGAAGGAAAACATCATTGTGGGCCTTTGGCAGCCTTGACTCAGTAACCTGCCCGTGACCCTGGAAGAGTGTGTGTTTGCCCGGGTCACTCGGGATCCTGGCTGCGGAGGGCCGGAGCCGGGTTATGAGAATCCCCGCTATTCTGACCACACACGCAACAGGTGCAGAACACAGGCAGGGGGCAGAAAGGCGGGGGGGTGGGGGGGCGTCTGGGGGAAGGCTTTGATTTTTCAAGTCCTTAAGTACAGCTTTGCTTCTTAAAGTGCGGGTCCTGGATCTGCCAGTGTTCGCACCCTCGAGGAAGTAAGAAATGCAGAATCCCAGGCCCTCTGAGAACCGCTGGATCACAACTCTAGGAGGGGGGAGATCCTCCATCTGTGTTTTAATAAGTCCCCCCTCCCCAAGATGGATGGATATGTTCAAATTTGAGAACCAGTGATCCAAGGTCTTCAGTGGGGTGGAATATGCGTATCAGCTACTTCACCTTGGCACAAGTCCATCTTTCATAGCCCACACTTTGTTCCATACTTGGTGCAGTGGGGTCTGCAGAGAGCGAGAAGAGAGGAGAGAAAGGGGGAGAAAGGGCCAGGGAAGGAGGGAGAGAGGAGGAGGGAGGGAGGGAGAAAATACTTCTTTCTCAGGGAATTTCAGCAGATTTTAGTTGGCAGCAGGCTCAAAACTACATCTGAAGAATCCAAACTAGTAGTAGTTACCATTTACTGAGCAGGGGGAAAGACAAGACTTTCTACTCCCAATGAGAGGTACTGTCTTGGAAACCCACAGGGTGGGCAGAGGATATGCAGGAGTGGCTGGAGGGGGCGTACTGTTAGCCCATTTCACTGCTAATCTAAACTGCCGGCGGCACTCAGAAGCCAAGCCTTGGTGAAATGTTGCTGAAAATCACTCATTGCAAACACTGGGTAGGTGTTGGGGGGCGAGTGTGTGAGGAAGGGGGGGTGCATACTTGTATTCAGACACAGAGGGCCACCAGCAGTCCTATGAATAGCAACTGGCTTTACTTTGTGCTTCTAAAAAAAAATCACTGCCTTCTAGTTGATTCTGACCCATAGCAACCTTCTACAGGGGTGTGAATCTTGCATCTTGCCTCAACTTCCTTGCAAGGACCAGCCAAGGCGTTTGAATCGCCAGTCTTGTGCTTTGTCCAATACCTAAGCTGCAGCTAACAGGGGTTCCCAGGCTGGGAACAACGCTGCCACGTCCGGTCTCCTTCGAGTCAGCTGGTGGGTTCAAACTGCTAACCTTGGGCTTATCAGCCGTCTGCTCTAACCAGAGCTCTGTTGTCATGTATTTAATTCCCCCAAGATGATGCAGTGAGGAAACAGGAACCTCATATTGAAATTAGACTATTAAAGAAATACACACACACCAGAAGAACCAACAAAATCCCAAAATGCCTTCAGACTTTAGAGCATTAAAAAAAGACAGACAGAAAGAAACACTCATTGCCAACAGAGTGGATTCTATCCCTGAGCCCCTGTGGGTTTCTGAGTCTGGAACCTGTTACAGGAGGAAAGAGCTGCTTCTCTCTCCCAAGGAACTACTGGTTGTTTTGAACCATTGACCTTGGTGTTAGGAGGCCAATGTGTAACCCACTGCACCACCTGGGTTTCTTAAAAGAGGATTTGACGAGTTAAACTATGATGATGACGATCACGAAAGCCTTCATTTTTCTCCCTCTCTCATTTATTTTGTTCCCCTAGAAAGATCCCTGAATATGATCATGCCAGGCTGCTTCCCTGACTTGTTCAAGTTTGAGAACTTGAGGCAGAACTGTGCCCTCCCCTGCCCCACCCTCCACTGCCATGTGTCTTTTCATCCCTGGCTGTGATTTCCCTAACTCTGGTTTTATTCACGAGGTGAAATTGGACAAGATGGTTTGGGCTTAAGAGAGAGATGTGAGAGCGAGAGACTGAGGATCCACTAATCACTCTATAGTTTAGCTTCACCAGTCTGGGCTCTGAGCCAGCAGTAGAAATTATTCCTGCGATGGACTTTCGCCATGGGAAGTCCTGTCATATTTTCATAAGGGGCCATGACAAGTTCCAACACCTACATTTCATTTTTATAATGTGCTTTCTGGCTTCAAGGAACATGTTCGAAAATTATCTCATAGGTTGTTTTGTGTGACGTTTTTAACAGATGATGCTCTCGATCACTATTTTCTAAGACATACTAAGATAGCTTATGACCATAAATTCTCCCCTAAAATCACTTAACAGGATGATACAGCTAACTACTTATTAATGATCTGAACCAGGGGGCATCTGAAAAGGAACTGCAGTAAGTGAACTAGTGCTGGAAGGGGTCTCGGGAGTCGTGTGTAGATGAAGCTAATTGCATTGCAATATTAAGATCCCCTGAAGAGTTAATCTCAACATCTAGTGATTCAGTTCTATATTGCATTTCCAACCAGTAGGCCTGTAATTTTTTAAAAGGCATGAGTGCAGTCATGCCATTCTTTTATCTGTCCGAATTTCCTGCAAGCCAAGTACATGAAAATGGAAGCATTCGAATGTACAGCACACGTCTTTATTTCGAGATTGAAACCCTGTGCCTATTGAAAAACTCTATTGATAGCCATCTCCCCCAAAAGTAAGAGGAGAAACTTTTGTGAACAACGGAGGAGAGGATACAATGGAATTCTGCTTTTTCTGGGAGGGGCTCCTTCTGAGATCTGATAATGCCCGCCCCCCCAACATGGATTATTCCTGAATTTATCCAAACCATCATCATTAGTCATCAAAATACTGTCCAGCTTACCTAGTAACAAGTTGGCTGCAAAGATGTTTGGTTCTATTTCCCCCCCTCTGCAATTACAGACTCACTACCTCAGAATGGCTTTGAAGCGACTTTCCTCCACAGTGTGGGTTTTCTTGGTTACTAAAAAGAAACAAAACACAAGTGCCAGCATCAAGCTGTGTAGGAGGTGATGGGAAGAAGCTGGGGGTTCTTCCAGATGGTGCTGGACTGGAAGCCTCCCGCCCCCGGGGATGCAGTGGTATAGTGTGAGACTGCCGACCAAAGGCTAGAAGTCCAAGACAGCTCCTAGGCAGAGAGCTGTGACATCCAGGAATTAGACATGTTTTTTGTTTAATTACTGATGTCGCCCATTTACCTCTGTGAGTAGCTTTTAGCAAAGTTGTCTACTTTGCCTGGGCAATAGTTAGTGTTTTTATTGTCTTTGGTCGAGTTGCATTAAAGCACGTCACCTTCTTTTGGTGTTGTATTTCTCATCACCACTCACAAGTGTCTACCAACTCTCTAATGAGTTCCCTTCTTTCTCTGTATAACTATAAAATGACTCATTTGGGGATTTTTTCTGTGTGTATATGTGTATCCATGACTCGCTTTTTTTTAAAATAATGATGTCATCATACATTTGTTCTTTTGTGGTTGACTGACTTCCCCCAGCATCGTTGTCTTCCAGATCCATCATGTTACCTTCTGTACCTTCTTCACTGTTCTCTGTACTCACGCAGGATTCAGCTCTCTGGAGTACCACAGTCTTGCTACTGTGAGTAGCGCTGCAATGAACGCTGCGATGCAGCTGTCTCTTCAGGTCACCCCTCGTCTTTCTTGGGCGGCACTGCTCGAGCAGAGAGGTTTCTAGCTTTTGGGGAAATCACCATGCCATTTCCCTTAATGGTTGTACCACTTTACAGTTCCACCAATAGTCTGTAAAATGCCTGCGCTCCCCACAACTTCATCAACATTGGCTGGATTGGCGGGGTTGTTTGTGCTTTCCAAAATGTTGAGATTTTACAGAGGTGGAAGGACATCTCATTGTAGCTTTGATGGGCACCTCTCTGAGGGCTAATGGTTTCTTGGTCATCAGAGTGTCCTTTCTGGTGACACATCTGCTCATGTCCTTTGCCCATTCTGTGATGGAATTGTTCTTCTCTGGAAAGTTGGTGAAGTTGACTATATTATAAAGCAGGCCTTGTTGAAAAGGTTTTCACCAAAGTCCCCCAACTGCCCCTCCCCACCTCACCGGCAGGCTCTCTCTTTCACTAGTCTGGTGAAAAATACTGAGCTTAAGTATTTAAGTTGAAGAGGTCCTAATTCTCCAAATGACCTTTTGTTGCTTGTGTGTTCTTACCCCCACCCACTGCCATGGAGACAAGGCTGGCTCATGGGGACTCTCTAGAAGGTTTCCGGGGCCAGAGAGCCTGATCTTTGTCCTGCGGAGCGGCTCACAGCCATCATGCTGACACTGAATCACAGCCACTCTCTGGACCAAGGCGGAATGGTCCTCTTGGTTTCCTAGGCTGTCGCTCTTTACTGGAGAAGACAGCCTGGTCTCTCTCCCATGGAGCAGCTGGTGGTATTGAACTATTTACCTTGTGAGTTAGCAGACCAATGCCTATCCACTACGCCACAAAGGACTCCTTTGTGGCTCAGCTGGTGGGTTCGAAAAATGGACCCCATGGTTGGCTGCCCAGTGAGGCCCACGGTTTTGCTTCTATTTTAACTCCTAGGAACTTGATGGTTTTAACATTGACTTTTAGGTCTTCGGTCCACTGGAGTGTGTTTGCGGGCATGCTGTGAAGTATGCATCCTGTTTCACTATTCTGCAGATCAATAACCAGTTTGGCCAGCACATTGATTAGGTGGTTTCTTCCCTGTTGAATAGATGGTGCCCCTTTCCTGATGTGCAGCTGCTCCTAGAAAAACGGACTCCTAGAATCTCAATTCAGTCAGATTTGTCCCCGTGTCTGATATTGAACCAGCCCCAGGTTCTTTTGGTTACCATGCCTGTATAATACATTTTGAGATTGGAAAGCGGAAGACTCACTTTTGGATTTTTTTAGGTTGGTGTTCATTCTTGGGGGCCTCTTTCATTTCCAAATAAGACTGCAGATTCCACCCTTTGATTTCTTTTGGCGAGAGTGAGGCAATGGGGGCAATCTCCCCAGCACGCAGCAAAGCTCAAGAAAGGTCAGTTTCTTTCCCTCCACACATCCCTTCCACGGGGGCCATGATCCTCCAACTCCTGAAGAACAGCTCTCTCTTCCCTTCAGCTAGGGCAAATGTCCCCTAGGGATATTTGGCAATGTCTGAAGCCATTTGGGTGGGTCACTGTTGGGGAACGCTTCTAGCATCCGTGGGTGAAGCTCAGGGACGCTCTGAAACATCTCGCCATGCACATGACAGACAGTCGACCTCCTGGACAACCAGGAAGTATCAAACCCAGATTATAAACAGTGATGAGAAACTAAAACAGAGATGCGACTTATAGGGACATTCTCAGGGAAAGGGATGGGGACAACAAAGAAAATAATTTCCTGAGACTCTACAGACATCAGAACTACCTAGTCCTAGCAGGCAAAAAGCATAAATTCACTTCCCAACTCTGTCTTGCACTCCGCCTACCCCATGCCACCAGGCGGCTGTTATCTTTGAAAAGCAGACTGCCCATCTTCCTCTCCTCCCCCCCTCCCAGTGGCTAGTGGGTTTGAACTGCTGATCTTTTGGTTAGCAGCACAGTACGCCGCAAGGGCTCACTGCCTATTTGCAGTCACTCAACTTTCTTAGGCCTCAATTTCCTATTCTGAAAAATGAAGACAAACAGTGTATTTTCTACATGACACGGTTGAAACTTTATAAACGATAAAACTCTATAAAAACAAAGCTTGCATTAGCATTTTTATCATCACAGTGCATTTTAAAAAATGGAGGTAAGTACTTATAATGTTGACTAATATAGTTGTCATAGATGGTATGGATTGATCTGTGCTCCACAGTTTTATAGATCCCAGCTCCTATGCCTGAGGATATAATCCCATTCAGGCACCCACAATTTTCTTTTTAATGTTAATGAAGCAATATCTGAGTTGTAGTCAATTAATGTGGCCCTTATGAATTCCTTATGCTATATTATAATTATATATTTGTATACTATAATTCTGGACTCAAAATGGGGGTTGCTATCCTCTCATTTGAAAGGGTGTTCTCTGCTCTACTCATGGATGGGATTAGGGTGAGATGAAGACCTGACCTAATGGACTGTCTGGAATACAAGTCAATGTAAAGAAGGCCGGAAGCCTCAAAACTGGACGAGTAGGTAACACTGTGCTAAACAAAGAAGGAGTTGACGTTGCTAAGGACATTGTCGAGCTGAGCTCCACAGTGGATGCTCAAGGGAGCGGCAAACAAGAGATCAGAAGATGTGCTGCTTCGGGGACACCTGCTACACAAGCCCTCTTTAGACTACTCAAGAGCTGGCATGTTTCTTTGAGGACTCCAGTGAGTCCTCAAGCCTTGACCCAAGCCAGGGTCTTTTCCAGGGCCTCAGATGCACCTGAAAGTGGGACATTGACTAAGGAAGACCGTAGCGGAATAAATGCATTTGAATTGTGGTGCTGATGAAGAATCATGAAAGCACCACGGACGGCTACGAGAACCAACAAGTCTGTCTTGGAAGAAGTACACCCTTGAGTTTCTGCAGGACATTGACGCAAAACTACAGAACCCAGGGGCACAAGCAAATCAGAGGGGAGGAGGGAACGGGGCAGAGGAGCGCTTTGCAAGACTTGGACATTTGAGACATCTTTAATTTCTAACTCCTTGAGACTCAATTATGTGAATTCTTCTATAAGAAATTAATACCATCCTCTCAATAAAGATGATGCCTTAATCCAAGCACTTAAAAGGATTTTGTTAAAGGTGATCATGCCATTGAAAAGCAAGCACACGCAGGGAGAAAAAGAGACATCACATTGACATCTCCATGACCCCTTAGAAAAGCAGTTCTCAACCTGTGGGTCACGACCCCTTAGGGGTCAAACGACCCTTTCACAGGGATTGCCCGATTCATAACAGTAGCAAAATGACAGGGAGTAGCAACGAAAATAATTTTAGGGTTGGGGGCTCACCACCACATGAAGAACTGTAGGAAAGGGTCGTGGCATCAGGAAGGTTGAGAATCAGAGACAAGGTTTTCCCCCAGAACAGAGAAAGGGAGTGTGAGGAGAGGGAGTAAGCCATATAGCCTGATGGCCTCCATTCAGACTCCTGGCTCCTAAATTGTGAGAAAATTAGTTCTCTTCACAAGAGCCTTGGGTTGTATTTTTGACACTAGACAATGTCAGACACAATGCTAGAGTTTAAGCAAATGAGAGCATGCCAGCGATCGCTACGATTTATGAAGCATTCACTCTGGACTGGGCTCCATTCAGTCCTCAGCATTTTCCACAGTGTAGTTCATTTCCACGCCACACAGCCACAGGAGATAAAACCCACTTCAAGGCCAACAAGGCCTTCTCCACACAGAGGGGACCTGCATGGCGTTGGAGACTGCCAATCTTGATGGGAACTAACAGTTGTCTTCTCGTCCACACGTAGAGTGGCTCGTGAGTTTTCATTGCCAACCTTGTGGGGAGGAGCTCTGGGGGCACAGCAGTTACACACTGGGCTGCTAGAAGAGCGCTCAGCAGTTCAAAGCCAACAGTCTCTCCGAGGGAGAAAGACAGACCTTCTCCGGTGAAGAGCTATACTCTGAAACGCAGAAGGGTAGTCTACCCTGTCCTACAGGGCTGCCATGCGTCAGAATTGACTCAAATTGAAAACAGTGAGTTTGGTTTGATTGGGGGTTCAAAAGAATTGGCCAGACCCAAGTGGGCAGGGAAAAGAATAAGGTCCTTTTCTACCTACGTCCAAACATGCCTGTGGCTAGTGGCTATCCCTGACACAAGTTTGATAATATGGAGAGCTAAGGTCAGGCAACAGGACTCACAAGGAAAGTGGAACATTACAAAGAAAGAGGCAAAGGAGTCAGGAGACACACACACACACACATACACACACACACACACATTTTTTTTTCTTCCTTTCCAGTCAGAGCCATAAAGTAGGAAAGTCCCCCAAAAGTCAACACAGGAATTAGCACACACAAACACACCCACGGGCCCATCCCAAATCTTCCCTGCTGAGAGACCAACACCCCACAGGGGGAATGGCAGCCTTGAAGACCTGGGTTCCCAAGACCCTTAGCCTTGGCCTACTGCACATGCCTGACCACTCTCAGGGGCCATAAGCCAGATCAGGGTGGCATCCACCATGGCTGGGAGAGGTGAGGACCCTCTCCTGCTGGCCAGTGAGCTGCAAACTGTTCCCTTAACCAACGGTTATTTGGCACCAGAATGAAGCCAACAACCAGAATTTAGAAATTGTGTTATCATCGACAGGACTTTTGTTATCGTCAGAAATGGACCACCCCAGAGGAGAAGCTAAATTACGCCTCCCAAGCTGACCACTGTGGCGGGGAGGAGGGACAGTGAGAACCAGGAAGCAATGAAGAGCCTCACTGCATACCTTCTAGGTTCCTAACAGGCAGGGTGTTGTATTTCGTCAGTTCAAAAGGATAGACTTTTCATGGGAGAGGCTGTTTCTCCAGAAAAGATCCTTAAACATCTACATGAAACGGTGCAGAGATTATTGAACCTCTGTAACACTGTTAGGGGAAGCTGGTAATGACGTGAGGGGGCTTCCTGACAAGGTGAGCCGTTCAAAATCAGCAGCCTCCTCGGGAGAAAGATAGGCTTTCTACTCCCAGAAAGAACTGTAATCTTGGAAACTCACAGGCAGTCTCTCTCCTGTCTCTAGGGTAGCTATGAGTCAGAATGGACGCCACAGCAGTTTGGGTGGGGTTTGGATAGCCCGGTGAGTTGATTATCCTTCATGATCAGTGACTTCGCAAGGCTTCTGGGTAGCAGAAAGATGGAGGCTTCAAAGTGCCTTAGTTTGGGTCCTTAAAGAATATTGCTAAGAAAAAACATGAAAGGACAAACACCAAAGTCATCTCACCAACCTCCCAAGGTTTAGATGCTTGGTGGTTTTCTTGTTTGTGTTTTGATCGTCCTTCCTTCCAGGAACTTGTCCACTTTCCCAAACCAGGGGTGGAGGCCTGTGGTTGAGAACACGGGCTCTGGGGCCAGTCTCTGTTGGCTCAGAGCCGAACTCTGCTCTTCAGTAGCTCTGTGACTTTGGGTACTTTACAGAAACTCTCTGAGCTTGAATGAGACTATAGAACAGTAGCAGCACCCTCATGAAATTACTGCATCAAATGATAAATGTGCACAAGGCATTTGGCACAGTGCTTGGCACGTACGAGCGTTAGCCTGTGGCTGGCTGCTGTTGATGTCACTCACGGTGACTGGTGTGACCCACGTGACAAGGTGAAGGGCTCCTTGGGGTTTTCTTCATGATTACTTTGAAGGAATGACCTTGCCAGGTCTTTGGCTCCCCGAGTTTCAGGCTGTGTTCAAATGGCCCATGGATGAAGAGCAGAGAGTTTAACCCTTCTGCCCATAGGCTGCTTAATATGATGGACATGTTACAAAGTACATGGAAAAATTGCCCTCTCTTTTAATCCCATGCCTCCAGATGTTTTTTGTTGCTCCCCTGCAATATTTTATCTACAAACACAATTATTATCTCAGGGCCATCTTTGTGCTGATGAATCCTGGTGTTATTTAACTTTCGACTTGTCTCTCTGCTCATTAGTCTTCTATCCGGATTTACTGACCTTTGCTGCCACTGAGAAATTTCTTCTACCCACTCATTCTTCTCCACACTCTGTTAAGAGACATAGTCTACCATTTAACTTATTTCTTTCCTTTTCAAAACCATGCTCCCTCTTCATGTCCAGAAGACCCTCTAGAAGCTGATGTACAGTTAGTGCTGTCAGCTTGCCCCCCTCTCTCATGGCCATTCCACCTGAAGCAATGCCATCACTCCCTCTCCTCGGATAGTGTTGGCTCATCCTCCATTCATGCTGCCCAGTACCCTCAAAAGCAGCAGTGATCTCTTATTTGAGAGGCTTTGAAAATTCTTCAAATCCCAAACCTTTGGCCGGATTGGAGGGTGTACAGCTAGCCAGCTCAGGACAGTGACAATCCATCAACCACAGTCAGTGACAAATGTTTATTGGGCACCAAGCAGAGCCTGGCATCATGGTGAATGCTGGGGTATAAAGCAGTAAGAAGACACCATTCTCTGCCCACGTACATGGACAACTAAAAATACCAGACAGCCCAAACTTCCCAAGAGAGAAGGAGCAGAGGATGAGCCTTGAAGGCTACTGGGATGGGCATGTCACCAACACAAACAACAGTGCTGATGGCCTGCCTTCAGACAAGAAACCTGCCAGCAAGTCTAATTCAGCTCATGATGATCTCACGTGCTTTGCCATAGAATGGGGCCGGAGGATTTCCAAAATCTGATTCCTCAAAAGGAGATTCTCAGGCCTTTCTTCCAAGGCACTACTGGGTGACCTTGAAGCTTCAGCCTTTTGGGTTAGCAGCTGCCTGTTACTAAAGCATTTGCACCACCCAGGGACTCCTGCCTTTCACTCCGCAGGTTTAGAAGTGGCCTGGTATCTAATAGGTGCTTACTGATTGCTGGGTGGGAAATAAAAATAGTGAAATCTGCCTAGAAGTCCTCACCCCCGTGCCTCTGCATGGATTCCCTCTCCCAGAAGCTCCGCAGCTCACAGCCGAACGGTCCTATTGGGCTTCTAAGGCAGTAAATCTTTCCCCCCACCCCAGCAGTTTTATTAGCATATAATTCACATATCATAAAATTCAATCGTTCAATCATATCAAGAAGGGTTGTACAATCCTCATCACAATCCATTTCAGAACACTTTCTTTAGTCTAGTCCTCGTTGATAGCTCCCCATCTCTCTCTCTCACACACACACCTGCCATACCTCCAAACTCACTCACTGCCATTAAGTCCATCTCTACCCATGGCCACCCAATGGGACATGGTAGAATTGCCCGTGACTTTCCGAGACTGCAGGCTCTCGGCGCATATGGAAGCGGATTGCCCTATCTTTCTCCCTGAGGGGCTGGGGGTTTGGGGGTCAGCAGTGACCCCTGAATCAAGGAACTCCTCCTAAGGGAAAAGCAGACCAATGACTGGGGTTGCTTTCAATTTAGCAGAACCTACCAGCGTACAAGGGGGCTTCCAAAAGTGGGAGAAAAACTGCAGTGTTTTTCATCTCATTTTTTCACAAGCTTTCTGATGCACTGTCATTTACATCATGACACTTGCTCGCTCCTGACAAAAGTGTGATGAGAGCAGGGACAATTATATCAATGATTCCATCTCTGTTACTCACATAAGGGGATTAGCAGCTTAGAGAAGTTAAATGGTTTAGCTGAGGTCACATATTTTAGAAATGGTTTGATCCAGAATTGGCCTCCTGAATCCAGGTATTATTATAAATAGGGAGGATAAGACTCATCTATATTTTAAAGACTCCTATTAATTTTTGAACATTTGACATCAAGTTTAGGAGACATTCTGTCAAGAGCAAGACAGTACATATTTTCAGCTTTGTAGGCCATGAAGGCCCTGTCACAGAGACCCAAATCTTCCACTGCAGCAGAAAGACAGCTAGAGACAAGACATAAATGAATGGATGTGACCAAGTTCCAATAAAGTTTTATTTACAGTTAATAGGCTGGAGGTCAGATCTGGCTCATTTTGCTGGTCCCAGTTCCAAGGTCAAGGAAATGAAAACTGTTTCTCTTTATAATAATTGTATGTATTACTATGTGTTTTTCCTGATTTCTAGGACACATATAAAGTATGATAACCATATGTCACAAAGATGTGGGAAATATTCTGAGGAGGCTAACAGTATATTATGTCCTAAGGTCTGTATATTTTCTTCTAAACTAACCTCATGCATACATTTTTATTAGTTAGGGAGGTGAGTACATCTACCATAAATACATTTTAAAATTCCTTCCTACATATTCTGTCTGTTGGGATTATTTATCATGCCCTGTTCCCTGGCCTACAGCCAGGCAGAATATGGGCGTTTTAATACCTTTAATCCATTACATGGATTTTTAGAGCGCCATAAGACAAAATAAAACACACTCTCATGGTCATATATGCAATAAACCTGATATGCCACTTAATATTTCATGTCCAATTTTATATTTCACTCGTGATACTTTTCAGCTTTTAGCATGCAAAACGACACAGTTTTGGCCATCTTTTAGCTCCCCTTTCTTTATTTAGTGAACTCTTGGCGATGCATAACGAATCTCACTATGAACTTTGGGGGGACAAGTATTACAGTTTCCCCATATTCTGAACATATTGAAATACTTGTCCACCAGCAAACGCCACCCAGTCTAAGGAGGTGAGAGGACGTGGTCTTGTTTGTTTTTTATGAGGCCCCGTTATCTGGTTTTGAAAATGATGCTGGAATGTATGTCTCCAGCTAGGAGGAAAGCCGTGGTCTGCTCAGTGGGACTCAGTGTGTCTCCAGGGGAAATCCGAGTTTGTGGGCGCTTCCCCAGGACTCTGAGCTGCTCCTGTGGTTAACTTACGATGCGCAGAATGTGGCGAGAGCCATGCTGTGTGATCTGATCCTAAGAAGCCTTGCGGTCCCATCTGTTTTTCTTAGAGTGCTTCTTTAGGGGAGCACAGCTGGCCCGAGACAACCATGCTATAAGGAAGCCCAAATCACCAGATGAGGGGAGAGAACCAGATGCCGGGACAGACTCCCCGCAGCAGCTCCAGCCATCTCATGAACAAACTCCATGTGTGGAGGGTGACATCCAGCCCAGACGAGCTTTCAGATGACTCCAGCCCCACAACTGTCCGTCAGACGGACGGCGACCACATCAAAGACTGCACGTGGGCCAGAACTTTGAGAGCTCATAACAGACAGTGTCGTCAGCCACCAAGTGTGGAATGAGTCTGTTCCGAAGCGCTAAACTGAAAACAAAATCTCTAATTGTCCCTAAGTGATGACTGTAGTGGAGCCAGAAACAACAGGTGAAAAGCGCCCGTTTCCACTCTCCCAGCATTCCCTGCTGTCAGCAGCACAGTCCAGGGACGCAGCCACCCCTGCTCATTCCCAAAGCCACTGCCATGTTCTATCTAAAAGTAATGCATTAAGAACGCCTGGATAAAAAGCAGCAGAACCACTGTTGAACTATGAATCCAAAGACCATCGTGGTTGTTATACAATAAAATGATTGGCTGCAATGCAATAGGGTCTTCTGCCTCAAAACACTTATAAAATTCGCTCACACCCTGGTGAGCCCACGTGCGAACACCACCTGCGCTCGGCCTCCTTTGCTCGGAAGAGCAGATGTCTGTTTGCAGGGGTGTCCTGTTTGTGTCTGCTCCTCCAGGGGACAGGCTGAGTTCTCCTCCCCACACTGGACACTGCAGTTCAAAATAGCAGCACAGACCAGCAGGCCTTGGGCCCGAGGACGCGCTGGAAACCCACGGAAGGAGAGCTGAGATTCCCTCCCCCACTCTGCTACCTTGTGAGAAACATCTGTTTCCTATGAGCCGGTTAAAAGTGCATACATCTGTAAAGAATAAGCCGGTGTGTGCACATAATTTAATGAATTAGGACATAAAAAGGAATTGAACAGTAGGGGCACAGCAATTAGAGTAACTGCCCATTTTATTAAAAATGTACTGTTTCAAGCTTTCACTTGGAAGCCCTTTTATCATTTCAGTGAATTTTGAGGACTGCCACCTCCGTGGCATCCCCACCCTCCTCTCCCCTCGCACTGAAAAGAAGAGTACGTTTTATCCCTTAGACAGAGACAAGGACAGCAGGACAGACAAACCCAGGCTAGGACCTGCTGGCCTGCTGGCGTTGACCGGCCATTCACAGTAGATGGCTTAACTCTCGAAGCCTCTCAGGACACATCTGTAAAATGGGAGTAAGAGCAGCACCCTCCCCTCCAGGCCGCTGTGAGGACTGAGTGACGTCACGCGTGTCATGCATCCGACACATGACAAGCACATTACAATGAGCAAAGAGGCCACTGTGGAGGCAGTGACTGATGAAAGCACTGGGGTGGGAGGGGGATGCAAAGTTGCGTGCAAAGGCTTCTCCCAATCCTGGTTTGGGTTATAATGTTCTTTTCTTTCTTTACACCCTTTCCAGTGATGGACACCAAAAGAAAACAGTAGGACGCTCTCCTGGTGAAAAGGTAGTGCCATCAGAAAGGCGCTAGTACCGAGATAGGATTCTCACTTTTTATGGGGGAGTCCCTGCTTGAACTCGCAGCCAACGCAACTGCTATGCAGCCTCGGGCACTGCCGGCCTGCTTGTTGCTCCGATTCGGAACAGGTTCCACTGGTGCTTCTGGGTTAAGATGGATTCAAAGGAAGGCCTGGTGATCGACTTTTTGGAAACCAGACAACAAAAAACGTCCTCTGGCTCACAGCGGCCGGTCTGAGCAGCGGCAGGTTAAGGGGATGGAGCAAGGCCAGGCAGTGTTTCCTTTGGTTGTACACAGAAAACCCTTACCCTCAGTCACTGCTACTTGAACTGCTAAAATGAGGGCCAGAGCTGGACGAAAATATTCAGTTTTCCTCATACGTGCAGGCCACTTTTGAAGTTCTGGTTATCCATGAGAACTTGCCATCAGCCCCCAAAGGAGATGGATGGCAGCTTGGAGTTGACTTCAGCAGTCTTGAGAGGCTCACCAAAATGCCTGTAACTAGGAAGCAGGGACCACTTAAGAGTTTCTGAGTTTCAAGTACGCCTTCCCCCATCTTGTACCCAACCCACTCTCTGAGCACTGGCTGGGGAGCCTGCACTGAGTCCCCAGGCAAAGCCCACGAGAATGGGCTGAGCGTTCGTTCTCTCAGGAAAGGCAGTCCCACATTTTCCCGAGTGGAAATGAAGTTATCAGAGCACAACCCGTTCCTCTCAGCTTGGACTAGTGGGGAAAGCAGGTTTCCACATCTTTCGCCTGGGGGCAGTGGGTGGGTTCTAACTGCTCGCCTGTCAGTTCCCAGCTAGGCCCTGGGCAAATGCGTTCCCGGGGCTCTTCAAAGCTTGCCGTGTGGACACAAGTTCAAAGTCGCTCGCACCCGTTGAAAGACGCTCTGTGTCCATTTGAACACCAGGCAGCATGTTGGATGCGACCACCGGACAACTGCTACAAGCACATACTTGCAGTTCACCCCTCTGGAACACTGTGAAACCCTTGGGTTTGGCAACTGCAAATTAAGTGCTAGTAAAGTGAGTGCTAAATATTTGCCAGGCCCCAGAAAGCCATTCCACCCAGAAGGAAAACAAATTAAACAATGAGCAAAATCGCCACCCTCTAGTACTCTGTTTACATTCTCCTGCAGTCTATTTACTGTCTACATAAAGAGATAATTAGGGCTTATATTAATAGCAGAAGAGAAAAAGCCTAAAGGGGGAGGGAAATCAACAAAGAAAATGAACAAATATTGAACAAATAGTAACAGCCGAAATATATTGAGCTGCATTGTCCAAGATAGCAGCCAAGAGGTATATGAGGCGATTAAAAATGAAATTAATGATAAGTGACATAAAGTTCAAAATCCCATTCTTAGGTACTTCAAGTACCTAATGGCCATGTATAGAAGTCACCTGGTATGCCATGATCATGAAATATATTAAAAGATAGGGCACATATATATCTATGGATGAAACCAGAGTTTACTACTGACCATGGAGGAAGTGCTCGAGTAAGTCCAAGCCCACAGTCATCAAGCAGTGTCTGACCCACTGCTCCTCTATGTGACAGGGAAGAACTACTTCTTGGGGTTTCTAAGGCTAGAACTCTTCACGGAGTAGACAGCCTCGCTTTCCTTCTTCAGAGCATTGAGTGCACTTGAACCACTGGCTGTGGGGTTGACAGCCCAAGGGCTAACCCATGGAACCACTGGCGCTCTGAAGCACTAGACGGATGCTATTGTTGGATGCTGTCTGGCTGGTTCCTACTCTTAGGGACCCCGTGGGTGACAGAAGGAAATAGGACCTGAACCTACGCTATTCTTCCCCTGTTACGCTTGAGCCAACTAGGCAGCTATGACATCGGTCCCTCTCAAAAAGCCCCTCCACCCTCTCACTGCTGTCCTAGTGCTGAGAAACTAGAGGTAGAGACGGGAGTACACACCTTCCCCCCTGGCTGCTGAGTCATCTCTGACTCATGCCAGAGTGGAAGCTGTACTCCTCAGCGCTCTCAAGGACCAAGCTCCCGGAGCTAGACCATCAGACCTTTCTTCTGAGGCTCTCTGACCACCAAAACCTCCAACCTGACTATGAGCAGCTGGGTGCTTCACGGTTGGTATCGCCGGGCACTCCAAAGGATCATACACCGATAACAAAAATGGGCTGAAAACCAAACTATTACCTTTACAGTCAACAATGGTGGCGCGTACCCAAGTATTGATCATAAAATGATTCCAACTTTTCTACATAACTTTTTTTTTTAGATAACAAAGGAAAACAATCGATTTGCCGAATATTTTCTGTTAATAGAAACTTCAAAGGCTTTAATTTTCCAACTCTATGATAAGTTTGTACGGTAAGTGTAACGGATCCACTCCACCGATGAACTACTGAGGCAGTTTGGGGTTGAACCTGTCACGGCAGGCACTGGACGGTGGGCACCCGCCTGCCCCACACTATACTGCAATGCACTGCACGGGGCCCCGCCGCCTTTCACACCACACTGTACTCCTGCTTTGCCCCACACAGCACCGGGCTGCACCCCGATATGCTGCACCCCACTGCCTCACACTACACTGCACTGGGTCCCATCTCAGCCTCTCACAGGCTCAAAGGGCTTCTTCGCCCACTGTGCAGCCTCAAGAATGCGACTTAAGTGCGGCTGTCTCTTCCCTTCCTCACGGCACACTCGGGCTCATGGGAAAGCAGAATGCAAAGATGATGGACCCTTTCGGAGAACTTATGGAAGCTCTTTCTTGTCATCTGCATTTGTAATACAAATACCATGGTAGAACATGGTATACACACATCCGACATGTAGAACAATGTTGTGAATTTTTTAAAAATGTGATTATCTGAGTGTTTAACAAGGATGATCATTGGCCTACACTTGACACAAGAGCTATGGTTTATCTTAGATGTGGAGTTTTCTAAACAAAATAGCCGAGATGATTACCAAGTAGAAAAACAACGGACTGGAGGGACCTCATCTCTCGGGAAGCTTGCTTTCTTGCTTTTTAACACACCTTTTCTGGATCACAGAAGACACAGCAGTGCGACTTTGCGGGGAGAGAGAGAGAGAGAGAGAGAGAACACAGGATGGACCTGCGTCACCGTGTGTAGATGAGGCTTAATGAGTGAACCAGAATAACGTGACAGCAGCATGTCTCTCAACTCCACGGCACAGAACGAGGGGAATCCAACTCCCAGCTACAACACTGCCTCGACCAGCAGAGGCTGGACTCACAAACAGGATGTCAACACAAAAGGGCCTCAAATGTTGGGCAGCGTTTCCTCCACAATTTAAAAGAGGGTGGCGGTTAGCAGAGAAATCGAAGGACACCGTAGGAGTTGAAATTCTTTACACCTCTCTTCTCTCCCACTCATCTCCCCAACCAAGACCCTCCGCTCTGGGCCTTCTTTGGGATATGGAGGTTTCTGACTTTTGGAAGTTTGCAGGAACTGTTCATACAGTTGCAAAATTAAGCTGTAGAGACTGCAGCGCCCCGGATTAGTAACTGCACCTGAAGATGGAGACAAGCCACCCTTCTTGGGTTTCAAACCCAGTTCTATCATTGGTAGTCTGTCTGTTGTCAGGCACGTCACGTACCTTCTCAGAGTCTCCATGGCCTCCTCTCTCAAGTGAGGGCAAGAGTGCCTTCCTCAGAGGCCTGTGACTGAGGCTAGACTGAAGATCATGCTGGTATATCATTACAGTAGAATCTTGTTAAATATGTAACCAGCCAAAAAAGTCAACCAAGAACCCCACACCTGTGCTTCCATTCTTTCCCCTTAGAAGACAATGAAGCCAGACGACAGTTCTTTCCTTTCTTATTCCTGGGCATGTATGTTACGAGGATGGTAGAAGAAAGGCGACTGTACTATCTCACTGCCTCGGTAAGCGCTGGCATTTATTTCCCTTTCCTTAAATTTCGGCGGAGACTTGGTGTGATGGATAGGGTCTATAGCGGTTCTCGGTGTAGTTTTCAGAAGACTGGGAGCTTCTGTAGCTTCCTTCTTGGAATTCGCCTCCTCGGGAAGCTTTCTCTGGGAACACGGCTGGCATGTTGGGAGAAGCCCCGGCCAGCCCGTGGTGATACGTGCTCTTGGACTGGGCTGCCAGCCAAGAGCAGAGGAAGAAAGGCAGGGCAACTGCTGCTTGAAGGTCAGACAAGAGAAAGCCCAGGGAGCACTCTTCTGCTCTAGCACACCTGGGCACAGGCGCACGGTGGTCAAGAGTGTTGCCTGCATGGGCAGCCAGCAGCCAAGCTGTCCCACCAGGCAGACCAGTGAGCTCACCTGGACCTTTGCTCCGTGCAACACGGGTAGGCAGCTGGACCATGTGGTGAAGATGACACGCCCTGCTGAGCCCAGGTAACCCAAACAATGAGATGTGGCTTCTTTTTTCCCCCCACTAAGTTTTGGGGTGGTTTGCGACACAACAGTAAAAAAATACCAAGAACAGTAATTTGTAATGGGGGCAGTGGCAGTTCATTGACAGAATTCTCACTTGCTATGCTGGAGGTTGAGCCCAATGCTGGCCCAGCCACTCTCTGTCTGTTGGTAGAAGTTCCATGTTCTTATACTATTGAACAGGTTTCAACAGAACTTTCAGATGAAGATCAACTAGGAAAAAGGCTGGGTGGTCCACATTGTGCAAAGCACGTGAGTTAATTATGCCTTACAGTGACCCTGTAGGTCAGGGTAGAACTCCCCACTGTGGCTTTCCAAGACCGTAACAGCTGAAGAGACTAGAAAGCCTCAACTTTCTCTCCAGGGATTGCTGGTTTTGAACTACTACTTTGCATTTAGTAGCCTAATCTGTAACTGGCTATACCATCCGTCCTAGTGAAACTCTATGCGTCTCAATGCTCTGCTCATCGAGGGAGATCAGGGCCAGGAGGGTGTCCTTCCGTTCCATGTGGAATCATCATGAATCAGGGGACAACTCCAATGGCAGTGAACATCAGTGAACCTTAGAGAACACCATTTATCAATGAACAGTCTAGAAGTAGCCGTTTAAGAGTGAGTTTTCTAAGAAGGGTTCGGAAAGCATCTGCCTACTCCGTGACTCCAGAATACGTTTAAATCCCCTCTTTGTGAGCTGCTTTGAAAAGATCACCGATGAGGTCATCTTCCTGCTAGCTCCGTGGTGACGGAATGTACATACGCCCCACTGGATCACCCACTTGATGGCTCTCAGATCAAACTGACATTCAAAATCCTGTGACTCGTAGTTGGGTAACAAGGGATTTGTGTTGCAGTGACTATTTAAAATGTCTGCCGTGAGACGAGATGCAGGACCTGTATCTGATTCACCTCGCCGGCCCCACGGAACAGCTCAGAGAGTCGGGATCATGGCAGGTGCCCCAGAGTTGTCTGGTGGTTAAGAAACGGCAAGACCCCACCCATCAGTGACTTCTCAAAACACAGCATGGCCCTGGGACAGCATCCGGGCATATGTGACAACTTTAAAGGGGACGACACTAACCTACAAAATTTAATCCTTTGTGGCTCGAGTCCTTGTTATCAGGTGCCATCATGCATAGTGACCCTATGGACAGCACTGTTAAGTGTCCAGTCCTGTGTCACTCTCACAATTGTTTTCTTTGACCCCTGGTGGCAGCCACTATGCCAATCCATCTCATGAAGGATCTGCAGCCCCTCTACCTTACCAAGCAGTGTCCTTTTCCAAGGCCGGTTCCCTCCTACGTACGTGAGATGAGCTCTCACCATCCTTGCTTTGAAGAGGCATTCTCAGTTTACTCCTTCCAGGACAGATTGGCTGGTTCTTCTGGCAGCCCACAGAACTGCCCGTATTCTTCGGCGACACCATAATCCTAATGTCTTACTATACTAAACCTGGGTTTCTGGTATCAATCAATAAATGCCTCTGGGTCAGAATCACAGAACTGGTGCACATATGACGAACAGTAAGGATGGAACTTCAGGTATGAGCCACGGACACAGAAGCTGTTGCACGGGGGCAACAAGACACTGATTCAAAAGCACTGTTCACTCTACGTGAAGGCGAGTCAGTCATGGGTACAGAACCAGAGCAGGTCTCCCCAATGCTGTGAGCATTTTTAGGCTGAAAAGATACCCCTTATCTAAAGTCACTCCTAAAAAAAAAAAAACCCAATGACATTGAGTTAGGAGTTGCCCAGAACCAGAATGAACTCCATGGCCGTGAGTTTGGCTTTAGTGTTGCTACTGAACCCATTCCTATTCCCATCAACCCTATAGGACAGAGGAGAACGGACCCACAGGATGTCTATAAGTAGAAATCTTTATGGAAGCCGATTATCATGCATTTCTCCCATGGAAGAGTTGGTGGGTTTGAACCACTGACCCAATAGTTAGCAAGTGCAGGGTTCCAGAGTTCCAGTATCCTGATGTCCACAGTTCTCACGTCCTCCTGCAAATGCTGCAGTGTGGACATCACCATTCTCATTTCATAGATGTAGACATCGATCCTCTGTCAATTCAGGCTATTTTCACGATTTCCAGACCACCGAGCAGCGACAGAAACAGAGGAAGAGAAGAAGCCAGTGATGGCAATGTGAGGAGGATTGGGGAGAGGCTCGGCAACTTGTAGCAGCCTCTAGTGGGAGGGCGAGAACATGATGATGCCCTCCTCTTTCGGGAGGCCTGCGGGGCCTGTAGAATCGGTGGGACAGCCTCTTCGAGAGGATGTGTGAATTCTGTCCACCGTAAGTCCAACGTGGGTTTGCACGGGTCTGACCCGAGTCTCAGAGTGAGGCCCGGCTCATCTGTATTCCCCAACTTTCCCTGTGAATCCAAACCTGTCCATCTCCTCTCTCGTCCTATTGTTTCCTCTGATAAGCAGGGCCCCAGTGAACAATTAAAGCTTTCAATAAATAATCTCTAAGCACATTCATTTGATTGACTGTTATTTGATACAGCAGTTAGTTTCAATGGGGCAGTTAATATTGATCACATAAAGTACTCCAGACAAACATGAAACAGTTCCAGAACTCCATGGATTATTACCCTTTATCTGCCAGTCATCTGGGTTACTTGTAATGGTCATGGAATTTAAAATCAATAATAACAATTAGTGTTCTGTACACCCAAATGGATGAATCATGTGAAATGGGTCTTCATAGAAAATCCCAGGTAAAGCAGCCCTAGAGCATGGAGGAAGACCCCTGGAATTTCCAGTGCATGCTTCGCAAGATACATTGATGCAAGACTTTCAAACAAGCAGCAAGAGATGGTGGGGGGCATGTCCAAGATACGCAGCCCTAAAATTCCATGTTAAACTCCTGACAACCCTAATCCAAAAAGAGGAGGCATAAAATAAAAATGGTCAGAACAAGTACTGACAATTGTGGGAGGATGAGTGGAATTGGCCGTTTCCTTGCTGGGAAAAACACTTTCAGCCACCTTTTCGGCTTCTGCTTCCCCCCAGACATTGGTGGTGTTGTTTTCGGGTAGTAAAAGTGGAGCCACAGCACTGCAGGTCCAGGACACCACTCCTCTTCTGTCTGGATAATTAAAATGCAAAGCGAGGGAGAGATGTTTCATCATTAAACTGTAACCAGCACACTATGTGAAATCATCCATTCCAAAGGCTTGTTTTTCATCAATTATTTGTTATTTATCTGATGTAAATATGAGGACTAATTAAAATGTATGCCTTTTTATGCAGCTTCTTGTCATTAAAGCCAATGAAAACATTCTGAGGACCATAATGAAATAATTATGTTTGCCTTTAAGAATTCTCTTCAATAACACATGGCAGGAGTGTGCTAAATTAAAACATCAGGAACTACATTCCGCTTGCTTCCATTTCCATTTCAGCTAATTATACCCCCAAGTTTTCCAATAGACCAGACCCTACAAAATCTTTTGAAGCTGAAATGGCCTTTAGATCATCAGCCTTTTTATAATTACAGACTTTGATGACGAGACAAAGGTACTGTAGCCATGGAAGCTTTAATATTTTTGAGAAAAGGGATTTAGAGGGGAGGTCTGCCCATCTCTGGAACTTGGAGAAAAACAGATGCGTTCATCTTATTAAGGCATCTTCGCTGCCTTATTTTTTAACATTGTTTTGAAAGTGTGCCTCTACCCCCACCCGAAGTTGGTAACATTTAAATGATCTATAGAGACCTGTGATGAATAAGAACAATCTCAGACTCTCTGCTGTCATGTCAATTTGGATGCCTACTGACCCTACACGACATGGAAAAACTGCCCCACTGGTTTTCCAAGGCTATCAATCTCCACAGAACCCGACTACCTCCCCTTATTCCCGTGGAGCAGCTGGTGGGTTAGAACTCCTCATCTTTTGGTTCGCAGCTGAGAGTCCCACCACTGTGCTACCAACCTCCTCTAATAGGAACCCCTCAAACCTTCCACTAGATCTTGGTTGAATTAAAAGTATCAGATCCTACATCACACACACACACACACACACACACACATACACACAACTAATAAGATAGGCATAGGCTTAAGTGAACTCACAAATTAAAAGAAATAAAATAAAACCTGGCTGGCCCTTTCCATTCCAATTTTTCCTTATACCCAATGGGCGCAACATTTATAGACAAGACGTTTGGGTCTGAGCGAAACGGCAAGAAAGAAGGGAGGAGACTGGCTAGGTGGTCTTAGGGCTGGTGGCAAAATGAAATCCCTTCAACCATCTTGTCACATGATGCAGATGGAGCAGGGCGGGGTGGGGGTGGGAATGGAGGTCTTATAAAAGTCCATTGGAGTCGTAGGGATTAACTTCCACACTGAGAAGTCCCTCACTTTTTGTTCGGTATGGAAAGTTGGCAGGGTTCGGGGCTGTATCATATTTGATGATTGCTGTCTTATGAAGCATCAGAGGGAAATTGTTGACAGCTGAGAAACAAATACCTATTACACAAGAATGTAAAACTGCAATTATAGTCTCAGAATCCGCTGTTAATAAAATCACCCTCCCTACCCAGATTCTTCTTTGTTCTGCTTATAACAGAACAAAGGGTGGAGGAGGGGGCTAAGGACCACAGGCCCCCACGATCTCAATCACTCCTGTTTGAAATTGCTTTCACCTCTCATCCTCTGAACTGGCTCATCTGCAGTTCTGTGGGATGCCTGGAGGCTTCTGGAATCCATTTGCCCAACCAGAGGAAATTCTTGGCCAGGCTAGGCCACCTGGCTGACAGCAGTTCCTGTTATCTCCATCTGATGAAGTGGGGGTGGGAATCTTATTTCTTGAATGCCCTGTCCCCACTCAGAGAAGAAGCAAGCCAACAGACCCAGGGCCCATTTGAATTCCCTTCTCAGAAACCTGCAGACAGACTCTCTACTCTTTGCTGGAAAAAGAGGATTTCGGGGTGGGCAGGGCTGGGCAGCACACTTCTCAATGGTGGCATAAAGAAGCTGGAGATGAGAAGAGAATTCAGGGTAGCATATTGACTGATGAGGTTGTGTTATTAGATCTTACAGATGGGGCAGGTTATCTCATCTCCTACTTAACAAGAGGTACTTAGGCCAAATCACTTACAGACAGAATACAGATAAATCTGAAACCTGAGTTCACCGGGCCCTCCCCTCCTCCCCTCCTCCCCCACCCCATCACCTCCAACTCTAACTTTTTAAGAAGTTGGCAAAGACTGCTAGCAGATTTACAGATTTTCCACTAACAATTCAATTTCATTCTACAAACACACACACACACACACACACACACACACACACAATCCGGACCAAAGTCCAACAATCCATTTTGCCAGGGATGCTTTCTCTTTACCAACCCACAGTTGCCACAAAAGGGCTTCAAGTGCGAAGCACAGCCCTGAAGCACAAGGCGATCTTCAGTCATAATGGAAAAATTAAGCTGTGAGCACGCTCGTTATATTGACCATAGAATTCAAACAAAGACTTTCTGTGCCACTCCTGGGTTCAAGGGGCAGCCTGGGAGATGTCGTAATATTGAAATATCTGGCATATTTCAATGATTTATGTGGGAACTGTGGCAGTAGATTTGAAAGTGGGTTATTCTAGAAAAGCAGAGATGTATGATGGTCATAACGACCCTGTAATTTGAAAGGCAAGCATCCACACTAATATCTTTTGGAAAGGTTTCTCGTCAAGAGTTTTTCTGATTAACCTTCATCAAAAATTCCTATTCGTGAAATAATCTATTTCATTGATAGTTAACTGAATTTATACTCGAACATCTCGAGAATAAAAACGTCACTTCTGGATAAATTTATTAGCCCTGGCACATAACACTCAGACACTACAGAAGAGTCTTCTGCAGATACATATTTCATATCACACCGTCCGTATCACTGTTGGGAGGCCCTGAGCGGATCGAGAAGTTCTATCTTGCCTTTTGCATTGCCCTCTTCCCTCAGAGCGGAACCTTTTAACTTTAAAATGCCCAGACTTTATTTTTTTAAAGTGTTTTCAAGATTATAAATTCCTGAGAACAGTTTATAATCATAATCATGGATCCTGCATTTGCCTTCTGGGATATAGTTTAACGATGCTTGTGGAATGTATAAAGACAAAACCAGTTAGGTTCTCCCCCTTTTCTGCCAAAGGAGTTGGAGACTTTAACATATGCTCAAGGTAAATTATAAACATCTTAGATCCAGGAGAATTTTCCTTGACTCGTGGTTTTAAGACAAACCTCTAACAATACAGCTAGTGACTAGTGGCAACATTAGACTCAGGGTCCGGCTTCCAGAGAGGAGAAAAGTTCTGGCTCGGCCCAGCTAACCGATCAGAACTTCTGCCCTGATGTCTGTGCTGTCTATGAAAAAAACAAAGGCCTGATTTAGTGCAATGGCTGGACGTGTAGACTGGCAAATCAAATCAGAACTAGGAATTCTAAATCAATTCCATAGCTTTTGTCTGTTTAAACGGGCAATTTCTATTGTTAAGACTTTTTTTAAAAAAAATCTGGGATAAAACTAAAAGTCATTGTGTTTCTTCTAATGTCCACGGTAATTCCTACAGTGTTGCACTGCTCAGGAAGCCAGGTAAGCACAGGTGTCCTCGTGCCTTCTTACTAATCTGCAGCGAACAGGTTCACAGATAAGACGCTGCCTCTAGGTTTGGCTAGCATCCCTTGCTCCCTCAAGCCCAGGGCACCTTCCTACAGAATCCAAGTCTCTTTTTCCAGTTTACACTCCCGGACAGGGAAGGAGTGAGTACTGAGTCAGCAGAGAAAGCACGAGTGTGCTTGTGCTTAATCACCCATCGGTAGTGAAGAGTTTTCACACCTTTCTTCACCAGTTTACCTGGCTGGATTCTGATAAGACTTTCGTCTGTTCTCTTTCTCACAGTTAAGGAAAACTCCACTAATTTTCTGCTTGTTACACCACCCCAGCCCTGTACCCTCTGAGGTTTAAGCAAAAGTCCCTTTCTTCTCGTTTCTGATGGTATTAGTTACCAACATCATGTGTCTGAGAAGCAGAAAATTACGTCCTACTTTAGAAAAACAATTGGGCCTTTTCACCAAAATATTTATTTGAAACCCCATTCAATTCATACAGTGACTGTCAGCCTTTTATTTGGGTTCTCTTTCATGAGCGTATCTTTGATTTTGCCACTTTGACCCCAATTTATATCTCACTAGGAGGGGATTTCGATACTGTTTAATACTGAATATTCGGGGGCCAGCATTTGGAAAGAGGGCTTTTTTCCATTCCTGACTCGGGCATCACTGCTGTTTATTTTAAAAACTGGGCTGTTTCTCATTAATGGGTAAAATCCTCTTTCTTAAGGAAAACGCTTTTTTTTTCTTTCTCGTTTTTGTTCTGATGTGTTTGTTAAGTGGGAGGAGGATGGGGAAAGGATCCAAGAAGTCGTCCCTCTCACGATTTCACCGACCAAAAATAAGACTTACCCTGCGTCCACCAAACAATGAGTGCCGAAAACATCTGGGCAGACTAAGACCCAGATAATCCAAGAGGCCTCTAAATAGAAACTTGGTGAGTCTGATACCTACCAGGGGCGGCCTCAAGTCAGTGTTATTTACACCACATTCCCTCACCGGATCCCTAAAGTCTAACTCCCCAATTTTTATAATATGCAATTCACAGGAGCGTCTCCAACCAGCAGATGATTTGGTATTTTTACTCTTCTGTCTTTAAAATGAAAGAGAAAACAGGAAATCTTCCAACACCTTTCCAAACAAGTCTCTGGTAGGTTCTAGGCTCAAGGTATTTTCACTCTAATACACACACACACACACACAATGTAGGATCTCAACGCAGAAAACAGTCTTGGTTGGAATCTAGTGCTATTTTCCCCCTCCTCCTTGCCCACTGTTTTCTCTGGGATACGCGCACAAACAGATCTGCTTCTCATCAAAACATCCATTAAATAAAATAGAAAAGGTTGTGGATTTTATGTTCTGACTTCTCAACCAAACACAGTGCTAATGTGCTTTTTATTTCAAACCCCCCAACCAGCTATGGCACCCTGAACCACACACTGCCTGGCAGACATCTGTTGGAGGTTTTCTTTCTTTCTTTTTTTTTGAAAGTTTTTGTTTACACTTAAAGTCTTAATCGAGCAAGCGAGGAAACTGACCAGTCATGAAGTGGGTTTGGGAAGATGAAACAACTCTGCAGGAACCCAGCAATAGTTACATTTTATTCATTTAACCCAGAGTGGGGATGTGGGAGTTAGACCCTTGTGAAACTGACCACAATAAGCATTAATTGCTCTGCTTACAAAAATAAGACGCTGGAATTTCTGAAATCCCTTTGTCAAATGCCTGTATTTACTTTTTCTAATGCAAGTTTCTTTGATTAGCAGAACTGGCTGTTACCACCACTTCTTGCTTATCAGCTGGCCCTAGGCGAATGACACATTCACCACTCTTTCTCCCCAGATAAGGCAAATCCCTTGTTTAACTTGTTCAAGAACAAACAAAGCTTCCCCCACAGCTCCTACAACTTAATAGGCTTGTTTGGAGGGTTAATTACAAGAGGGGAAATGGCTGCATATCAAAAAGCTCTAGTAAGTTTAATATCTTTATCCCAGGGTCCTGAACATTTTCTCCCCTTCCATGAAAAACATGTTCCCCCAAACTTTCTCTTACACTGAAAAGTTTCAGAGTTCAACGAGGGTGCGCCATGAAATCGTTCATGCTGTTTTAATTGCTACAGAAAAAGGCAAGTCTCCTAGATGGGTTAGTGGATTGGAAAATTATCTCCAAACAGTTTCTTTGATTTTTCTCAGAAAAGAAAACTGGGCAGCAAGAAAGACAAGGCATTTAGGGGCGCTGCTCAAGATTAAGTAAAATGTTCTCTGAAAGCGATGTTCTTTTTGCCCAAGTTTTGTTTGGCTCCATGAAACGTGAAGCCGGATGGCCAAGCTCTTGGCATCCGATCGTTATTGATTTCTCAGTTACAAACCTGTTGATTTCCTGGCCCCAAGAACCACGACTTTACCCTTAAGGAAAAGTTTCAGAGAGGGCAATTTAAATCTCTTCCCTGTTTCCTTTTTCTCTTTAGATAGAAGCCAGCTTGTTATTAAGGGGAAAACTTCATTTCTCCCAGTGAAACTTTGACCTCTTCAAGAAACAAAGATTTTGCGTGTCGTTTTCAGGCGAATGCTCGGAGAGATTGTCAAATCAAGTACTGAAAACATTTTGATAGATAGCTGAGCTATTTATCTAAATCACTGTCACGGCACGCAGCGTCCTGCAGGCTCCCAGGACGGCCACGGGAAGGTGGGATCTGCTGGGACGTCTGGCCATTTCTCAAGCCTGCAACCAGGCTACTGTTGACCAGATGCGTGCTTAGGCATGGTGTCAGCATCAGATAACCGACTAGTCTTTCTTTCTTTCTTTTTTTTTTTTAATGTGCTTACCACACTTATATTTCCTTTCCACAACTGAAGTGCAGGCTCCACTGCAATAATGAATGGCTCAACCCAAGGGGTGTTCATGGCCAGTAGTTTTCTAGCAAAACAACAACTTCTTAGAGCAACACAGTGACTCGCAAAGGTGGCAGCAGGGTCAATGCTAAGAAATATTGCCTTTCCTTAGCAAGCAAAACACTGGGGGCAGCAGATTGAGCGAGTGGTTGATGAACTTCAGGAGCTGCAGGCACCTTAATGAGGGGAAATTCCTCGCAAGGAAGATGTCATATTTTAATTACTTTGGACTGTTGAAATACACGGGGAAAGGGGGTGGGGGTGGGGGTCGGAGAGACAATTAGCAGCTCCTCCAAAGGACAGCAAAGTTAAATTCCCCTCGGCACACATTTTAGGAACCAATGGGTCAAATCGCCGCACTTGAAGAAGGTTACAAAGCCCTGTGGTCACCCTATATCGTCCACCCCCCCCCACCCCCTTGCATATTTTTTTTAAAAAAAACTTATTTCCAAGAGGCTTGAGGGTTGAGAAGCAGAGAAACGCGGGTGCGGAGGGGCTGTTTGGGGAAGAAAACATGGAACAGGCACATTTCAGCAGAAGAAATCAATATGCATGCCAGCATATCACACACCCTTTCAGCATTAAATCATTAAATCCTTTGTCTTGCTACCAATGCAGTTTATTTCCAATGTCTTCATTGCATGCAAGAGAAACATTTTTTTTTTCTTGGTAGAAGGGGGGTAAAAAAAAAAATAATAAACCTACATTGAGCAGTGTGCCGGTGCTGCCACTCGGTTTGGGTCAATCCACTGAAGCATGCTTTGAGAGCTTTCTCCTGGAGCATGCAGGAAGACGGGCTCGCGGTGTAGAAATCCAGGATTTGCCCAGGACTCAATGAGAGAACATCCATACAGTCAAACATGATCTCCCCTGCACCAAATG
Organism: Nesogale talazaci; assembly: GCA_004026705.1. Lineage (NCBI taxonomy): Eukaryota > Metazoa > Chordata > Mammalia > Afrosoricida > Tenrecidae > Nesogale > Nesogale talazaci. The sequence continues at coordinate 203,447 of PVJH01001123.1, read as the reverse complement.
TCTGCAAAAGTGCTTATCCTCTAGGTGCGGAGGCAAATGGCATCGAAAAGTCCACCCAACTCCATCAAACTCTGCCCCTTTTTTGGCACGTCGGCTGTTGGGCTTTTTCCCAGCCCCGAATCATGAATTATGACAGACAAGCCAGCTAAAAGCCTGTAATTGATCCAAATGATCATTTACCATTTTCCAGGCTTGCTCGGCCAATCCAGCCGGGGCGGGGGGTTCCCAGAAAGATCCCGAGTTCTCTTGGCGAGCCAACGTCGGCGCCAAGCCCGCCGAAGGCGATCCGGATCCTACCCCGACGGTGCCCCGACAAACCCTGCCCGGCTCTCCCGCGTCCTCGGCATCGCAGTCCGCAAACCGCTGGGCTCGGGGAAGGCTGGTCCCCCCTTTGGCAAAGAATAGACCCTCCTGCCTCTGAACAGCTCACTTCCTACTACTTCTGTCACGGAGAATGAAAGATTGAATTGCCTAATATATGCGAGTGAACTTTCCGTGAACCCTTCCCGGGCTGCTAACCTTCAAATGACCCAACTCGTCTGACATCACCAACTCCCAGGATTCTCACAGAGCTTAAAAACTCCCAGCAGCCCTGCGAAAGCCGGCAGCCAGCGGGGCCGGCGGAGAGTGCACGAGCCGGCGCGCTCTCTCCCATTTCTCACCTGAAAAACAATGCAAGAAGGGCTTGGAAACCGGCCGGGGGGGGCGGAGGGGGCGGAGGGAGGAGCCCGGGCGCGGCTGCGGGCTCGCGGGGCGCGCCGGCTCCGTTCCCTTTTTTCCGCCTTTTTGGATTTGCCCACGGCTTCGCTGGGGAAGGACCGCTCGCCCTGCCCCCCCCCCCCGCCCCCATCCCACCCTTTACATTCCTCTGAGCGCCTCTCGGTCTGTAAAATTCCTTGTAACTTATGTATTTTTCCACTCTCGCGCAACCCCTGCGAGCCCTGAACTAGAACAGAGAGCGGCTACCCCTCGGGGCAGCCTGGAGTTGAGAAACTTTCCACTGGATGGGGGGGGGGGGGGGGTGCTTTCACCCCGCCGGGGAGCCCCAGCTCGAGGGAGTGTATTTGTTCTGCAGGGAAAGCCCGACTTTCGGGGTTTGTTTACTCTGAAAACCCCTCTCAAGTCTCAGGCAGTGTACTCCAGAATGAATTACCCCTGGCCTGCAAGCAAACCCACAGAAACACTGATAGGATTCTCGATGATGAAAGGAGGAATACAATAGTTGGGTCGAAGGCACGGATCCCGGGAACCGACTGACCTGGATTTCCAGTACCAGCGCGGCTGCTGACTTGCTGTGTGATCTGGAGAAAATTAGTCCACTTCTCTGGACCTCATTTCACTCGCCTGAAAAATGCGGGGAGACTACCCCCCACCTCAGAGTTGAGCCCCCCCCCCCACACACACACGGTTCATATATTGCACCCATGTACATCATGGCATAGCATTGCTCTTTCTCTTCTTTTTCTGCATGAGCGGGAGGTTGAGACCCATTTGAGAGCATAGGGCTCCGAATCCAGCTCCCTGGAATCTCAGCCCCATGTGGAAAGTGCTTTGGGGTCCCCAGAAACCCTGACTTACAATGAACGTATTTTAAAAACTGGCTACTCGTGAGGGGGCTAAATTCCCAAAGGCCAGTCTTCACAAATTCTGGCCCCCACTTCCTAATCAATTCCAGCTTCAGTATAAATTCATTTTAAGAGAAAGTTATGGGTATGTATGTTTGGGTCGTGATGGGAGTTGTATGAGCCCCCAATGAAAGGATTTTTTTTTTTAACTTGGGGAGCAGGAGAGGAGCTCAAATAGAAAATATTTGGAAGTGAATATGGCAACACGTGTACAAATATGTTTGATACAAATGATGTATTGAATGTTATAAGAGCTGTAAGAGCCCCCAATAAAATCATTGAAAAAAAAAGACATTAAAAAAAAAAAAACATTTCCAAGGTTTTACAGCTCGTATCTGGGAGAATCTAGATTTTTATCAAAGGGTATTTGGCTCCAGATTCTAAATGCTTACCACACAGAATAAACTTATCAGTTAACAAAAAAGAGAGAAAATTATTATTAAAAAAATTTTCCCCGTGCTGACTTAACCTCGAAGGAGGAGGGGGCCTTTCTCACCAGTCTTCAAACACCATACTAGCTGTAATATTTACAAATAAACCCAGGCAAATAGAACATTAAAATGGAGAGCCAAGCCACCCTGTGCCAGCTTGCACAACTTGCTTATAGGAGACAATGTGATCAAAGAAAGACAAACTCTGGGGAGACTTAAAATAATCCACTTCCTCTCCTGCCTCTCTCCTATTTACTTAATGAGTCTCCCACAGAACCAGGAGGCATGGGGGTATGCCAGGAGGGAGAACCCCCATGTCCTTCGCAGGGAAGAGATCCTGTTTCTTTTTTGTGGGCCATGTTGGAATGTACACTGGCACCCAGGACCTTTAAAAGCCTGTCAGGGGTCACCCTGCCCCATGCTGTACTGCCGCTTGCTCTGTCTAGCAGAGTTGCTAAGTGGCATTCGTGGTATAACATGAAAAGTATGAATCACACACACACACACACACACACACACACACACACACCAAGTCAAAGATCCTTTTATGAAGGTACATTAAAACAATGTTCAGCCCAGCAAGCGCAGTTCTTGCAATGGAAAAGTCCAGGGCGATAGAGATGGGGTGAGATTTTCCTGAAACCCTGCGTTCAGCCCCCGTCCCCCTCCCTCCTCTTTTTGTCTAGCCGTCATTTTGTAACAGACACCCTGAACGACAAAGAAAGCACACATTTTAAACAGAGGAATTTACAAAACATTTAACACACCCACATTAAGGTAGTTGTAAAGATACATAAAGCCCCGCATTCTGTGCCAATTTCTTCTTGGTTCATGAGACTTAGCGCTGCAGATGCTTATTTCGGGTCCGCGGAGTTCCTTGGAAACTGGGCGGCAGTTCATACCTGATGATGGAGCAGGAGATGAAAAGAAGTTGCTAAGAGTGGAAGGAGCCTTCCTCTATAAATAGTGCAGGAGGAACTGAATTTAGAGATGAGACACACGGCACCACTGACAGGTGTGTGTGTACAGGTATCTTTTACAAGGGGAAGTGGTGGCCCTTCCTTGCTGAACGTACATGTGGGTGTCCCCGGAATTCTCACGCTCAATTTTAAGAAGAATCTGTTTCCTCTAGGAAGACAGGCAACCCATCCCACATTTCTGACCCCAGTGTGACATCATTGCTGGGTGTGCACATGTGTTTAAGACAGGGGTTAGAAGACTCCGTGCTTTGTTTCCTGGCCGAAGAAAATTTTAAATAATCACCTCCGGGTTCTTTCAACTGTGGAGAAACACTTGGGCCTGGAAAGGGACTGTCAGTATTTAAATCTGTGTGAATAGAACACTATGGGTGCCTTTTAATGTAAACTGCATTCACAAGTCAATCCATCATTTCTCCTGATGAATTAATTATGCCACCAGCCATTGTTAGAGCTATTACTTAATCAAAGTATTAATTTATTAAAGCAACCCTACAATTTAGCCACTCGTTTCTTATCATTTCCTCAGCAGTAAATCTCCTTCTCACATTTCCTGAAACCTACCTCTTTCCCCCCAATTCTTCATCTCAAGTGTTAAGGACAGAAAAACAGGCAGCAATTCTTTAAACACATTCCTGCGTACTCTTAAAGAGCTATGATATGCTGGAAAGTGAGAAATGGCCTAGTTAATTTTGTCGATAATGAAGTTTAAATTATTGACACCCACTTTTATACATCAGTCAAAAAGCTTTTGCAAGTACCCTCTGGGCTTAAAAAACAAACAAACAAAAAACACAACCACCTGATTTGTGTCGCTGTCTCCATTTTCTTCATTTGATCAATGACAATGGAAACTTGAATAAAAGTATTTCTAACCACAGCCCAAAAGGCAAAAGTTTGAGAGTAAAATCCATTTTGTTTCAAGTAATTGTAGCTTTGTCCATGTGACAGCACATTTGAAACCCCATAATCATAAAACAAAATTTATAGCCAGGGTTCAGGGTCTACATCTGTTTCTCTGGTTTTCATACAGCAATTACCCACTGGACAATCCAGAAAGAGACACCATGAATCATCCCCGGCAAACATGTTTGAACTGGAGAGTTTTGTGAAGTCGAGCAGGGCGTCTGTGGGCTCTGGTGTCGCAGGCCGCTGCCGTCCTCCCAACTGCTCAGATGTCTAAATAAGAAGGTTCTCACAGGCACAGGCACATCCAAGCCAGGCACAAGGCGTGCAGAGGGTGAGCGGGCGCAGGGGTGGGGTGGAGGGAGGTGAGCACTGATCATTTTTTAAAAGACACGCCTGCTTCTTTCATGTGTCTCTATGTCCCCGTCCCCCCCACCCCCCCGCTTTGTTTTGTTTGGTTTTTACTGTTAATCCTATATAAATC